>JAFIDM010009631.1:326053342-326094841 GCA_023159025.1 Thereuonema tuberculata | reverse complement strand
TTAGTCAATGAAAGTTTAACTTACAGAATTAATTTGACATCGTCGTCATTTTGTAAGTGTTTTTTTTTTCTTTTACTGTGGTAGAATCTTTGTAACTACGATTCTAAGTAATTTAATTCTGATTCATTGCTGTTGCACTGAAAGAAGAAAATGAAATAATGATTGTGGATTCGCAAGTAATTTACCCTTTTCTGAGAATTGAGGCAGCTGCTGTTCCTAGCTAATTGCCAGTGATAAATCAGCCTCAAGATCGTGAATAGCAAGAAGAAACAGAAAATCAATTATTGCGATTTCAAATGAGAAATTAATGATCAACGCGAAATGGCTTCTACAAGATATAGACTCCTAACAAAATAGCAAATGTTTATTTTATTGCTTGGGCATTACTTCCAATTGTGTTTTATAGGAACCTATCTATTATAAATAAAGTCATTGCAGCTTAATTGAAATAAAACTTTAAAAAATGTATGCTTAGCTTTCTTACAGGTCTGACTTCAAAAAAAGATTTAATATTTTTGAATTCTGAAAGAAATCTGGAAGAATGATTCCATTGTGTCTGCTAGAAACGTGAGTTTTTCAAAAACACATTGACAGTACTGTAAGGTATTAACTAATTCTGTATAAAATAGGCGTAGTTATTCCGCTAAATTATATTGGAAATGTACAGAATCTTTATTCAACAATGGCTCCCAACCATTGAAATTAAATGATGAAATTCTCAAGAATGTTTTTTGTTGAAAATGACATGTTTTGAGATTCGAAGACCGCCAGGAAATTCAGAGACGTGAGAATAATGAGAATAAAAAAAACACGAGAGTTTCCAATTCCTGACAATTTATTTCCATTACAAGTCAATTCTAGACCATAAAAAAATTATAGATTTTCGGGAAGTTTTTTAAATTCATATCGTATTATTATATCTCCACTCTATCATATTATTACAGAAGAAATAACATTGTCAAGATGATTTTTAAGTGGATCTTAACAATGGCTTTTCTATTTTCTTTTTTCTTTTGTGTTTTCGGTTAGTAGTGTTAGGATTTTTCACTGAAAAATTCCACTGCTAGCTGACAAAATTTTAGAAAAACAAATCATGTCCTTTCCATATGATTTATTTAAGTTATAACTTTAGATATAACTGCCCTATTTGTACAGCAAATCCAGATTCGTGGAAAGGCATAAATAAAAGTAATTAGACTTCTATCTCGTTTGTCTTAATAACATTCTTCATCAAAACACTTGAAGTAATGAAGTAATTCAACATTAATTTTTTTCTGCAAATTAAAATGAATGTTTGTCTTATAGTAGAATTTGTTGTGAACACATGGTGCTGTTATTTTAAATTTGTATTGATTTGCTTTCAAGGAGTAATAAATTGTCAAAATGAAAAACCGAAATGTTATGTTTCCTTTCCGAAAATGAAATTTAAAAAAAATGAAAATCTTGATAATATAAAGTCGATTTCTCGATTTTTTTCTGTTCAGTCTTTTGATATCAATTCAGTGCCAATATGTATTAGACTTCGCAATAATTTACTCATTACACTTTACAATAAATGAGTAAATTCAGCTTAGCTTTCATGTTGTTTTATGTTGATTTAGCTGGCATAGCCCCTTTCGTCATTTTCATTCGCTTCCTTTCTTTGCTCATCCTTTCCTTCTCATGCTTTCGTCCTTTGCTCATCTATAAAGTATAGCTGTCACTAAATAGATGGTATTGTGAAAAATTACGACAAATATTTTCAGTCATTAAAGTGTAGATGTTGTTGACTGTTATCAGTCAATTACTTATTGGTGCCTGTTATTTGTAATTGCTCAAATAGATTGTTCTCTACTCTAAAAGATTGCATATATTTTCACATTTTTATCTTCCTCTTTCAATAAAAAACCTATTCTGAATATCAACTCTTCGTAAAATTACTGCATTTATCCATTTAGAACTAGTTTCTGTCGTTTAGTATTTGAAATGTCTTTATTAGATTATCATTTCTAAGCGACACCAATGAATGGAGTTCAGTGAATGTCTTCGTTTCACAAAGTATACGGAATACGACATCTAAGTCAAATTGGCTGACAAAGTTTTCCTGATTTTTATTATTTTTTTTTTCTGAAAACAAAACAATTTTAATATCAAGTATTACAGAGAATTTACAGTATCATCTCTTCAAATGATAAATCTTCTATAAAAGATAAAATATTCCAGTTATAAAATCTGCAATTTTTTTTTTAATTTTCCGTCGTCCATTGACAGACTACATCAGGTTTTAACTCTTCTTTCCTCCTTCAATGGAACTATTCATTCTACCTCCTTGAATGCATTTCACTTCAATGGAACTATTCAAAGAGGTTAGAACTGCAGGCATAGTTCTGTATATCCATAGCCATGAGCAATTGTGCAATAGCATCTGCATTAGGGCAGTGGAACTACCCTATTAAAAGAAGCACGAGGCAAAATTTGTCCCTTTAAGTGATTATACAGAATTGATCGGAATGGTATACGACTGCGTTCTTGGTACATCAAGGTCCTACTTCAGAAATGTATTTGCTATAACAAAAGGTCTTTACTCTATTTTCTATACAAAATAGATAATTTTACCAAATAATTAAAGAAATATTGGCCGTTTTCAAGTAGGGAAGAAGTTTCATAAGCATTTGTACAAAGTTATATCTCATCTTCCCGCTTATCAGAATATGTAGCATTGACTTTAAAATCACTGAAAACTGCGGAAGTACAGAGCGAAGACAAAACTATTTTTTTTATCTATTTAGATGATCCCAATCTATGAAGTATTTTTTTAAAATCTTCATTTCTTTCAGATGACTCCCTATTCCTTACGTAAAAATCTTTTATTTTAAAATTCTGCTGTCTAACTAACGGGTTGTTTCTTGGTATATTTTTATACTTTAAAAATTAACACTGATTGTTATCTAGTTGCATTTTTTCGAAATAAACGTTGGCAAAGCTTAATCAGGAGAAATGTAGATATTTCTCGTCTAATACGATTTTATATAACATGGTTTCGTTTTAACACAATTTGTGTAACGATCGATGAAGTTCAATCTTCTCCATGTCGACATAATTGTTAATAAAATTACAATTCTCGAATCACCAGAATAACGTCAATTCGTCGAAAAATTACTCAGACTTTACTGTCTGAAAAACAGCTTTAATCTGTATCCACTTTTTGTCATTTAATTCACTGTTCAAAATACTTATCTACTTTTGAAATTCACTGTTCAGTTGTTTTTGTCAATTGCTCAGAATCAAATAAATTCTTCACTTATAAAATGTGGATAGACAAAAAGTAATGAAAGCTTTTTCGGGACAATTTTTAATTAAAAAAAATAGCATTTTATACTATTCGTACAATCCTTTTTGTTCCTAATAAAAATATTTTCAGTGCATTCTATTGGAAGACTCTATAGGCCTAAGGAGCCAGATTCAATCCCGGGGGAGATGAGGGCTTTTTCCTAGGTATTTCTCCTATTGACGAGTCGTAGGGTTCACCTCTAAAATGCGAAACAGATTTCTATCCAGAGGTAAAAGCAGGTGAGCATTGGACTGATCATCCAATCTAACTTGTCCCGATAGTCATTGAAACGTCGAAGCCTATACTTTCGGCGCGTGATTCATTGCCTTTGAAATGTTATTAAATATAGAGGAAACTTTACATAAATAGAACAATCTCAGAAATACCGTAAAATAAATATTTATCAAGACATAATTGGTCGATTCAAACGAAAATAAGACATTAAGTGAAAGGAAAATTTAATGATATCGTAAAAAAGTATACAATATAATTTAAAACAAATTTAAAATCAATCGCTTACTGCTTACTGAATTTTGAAAAAAATCAGGTTTTCAAAGCTACTCATTAATCGTTGTATTAATGTACATTTCTTTCTATTATATTAAAATTTATTAAAGAAAAGTTACTAAATAGTTCGCAAAATGATTGAAATATTTTAGTAGGTCCTTAAAATCTATTATCAACAACAAAATGAAATTTTTTGATGGGAATGTACTAAACAAAATATAAGATTTCTATTTGAAAGATTAGGACATTAATAGTGCAAGCATTTCTTCTTGCATTGTTTTCTTGCTTTATGTTTTTGCTTTATGGTCTTTATTTTTTACTAATGACTCATCTCATTAGTAGCCGGATATTAAAAGAATGAATGAAGAAAATCAAAAAAAAAATATTATCAATAATTACGTCAAACATACATTTTTAGAAACATACATTGTCATTAGAAACATACTTTTTTTTGTTGGAAACATGTTTTCAGAACTCAGACATTGTCAGCTATAGAAACTAGGAACAATGAATCATTGTAAATTTTCTATAGATTTGACGATTTGAAGCAAAAAATTTGTTGCAAAATTTATATTTTATATTCTCATATTTTTAGATAGGTTGATTTGATGAAAATTGTTTCTATTACTGTATTTCTTCTCAACAAAAAAGAAATCGTTTCTCTAGAACCTCATTATTTGCTTGAGAAAAGCAAAGTTAGTAAAAGTGTTAGATAAAGAATAAGCTTTTTAACTTACAAAAAGAAATAACAGGAAAAGATCGAATGTATTCTTTGCTTCTAGTTTTGAGACAAAATGTTTGTTCTAATTTTATTCATACATTCAGTCATTTCCTCATAGTTCAAGGCTTCAATATATATTTCGGGAAATTCTTTTATTTTTTAATTTATTTTTCCATGGAGTTCAAGGTTGTGCCATGTTTTCATTAAGTGAATTTAAGTGATATTGTTCTTATATGTTAAAGCATTCATGAATCACTTCCACAAAAACAGGAACAAATAAAAAGAAAAAGAGAAATTCGATCGTTAAACATTTACTCTATTAAAGTTAGAAATTACAATAATGTTTTGAAAAAAATACACAAAAGAGAAAATTCTCTGGTACTAAATAAGCTACTCAATGCAATTGAATTTTTTTTTTAATTCTTTAACTTTTCAATAATTGCGAATTACAAACATTAAAGAGATAAGGTTCGCATTTAATCTATCGTGATATTACAATCTAAAGAGATTCACTAATCCAACATTCAATGTTTGTGTTCTCAAATTAATCTTTTTTTTTTCATTGTTTAAAACAATATTTTTAAGTTTTTATGTCTAAATTATACAGATGACTGTTGTTTAGCAAGAAACTGCAAATACAAAATTTAGGGAAATTTAAATATCTGACAAAACGACACTTAAGAGACTATTGTATCATTTTCCGTAACACTTTGGATTATTTGATTATTCTTTTTCTCATGCAAGTGAATAATAAATTTCATTCAATTCAAAATCAATGCAAAGCTGTGCAATACCGCTCTTTATTATGTAATATTGTTAGGAAAAAGAAAAGATCGAATTTCTGTATGGGAAAAAAGTGTCTGGAAATCTAAGAATCCCTATTTCGTGAAGTGGATTCCTTCCTTCGAAAGGAATTTGTCAAATCCTTTCAAAAATTAAAATATTTTTATTTTACTTATTGTTGCTTTTGAAGTATAAGAATGCAATATAAAAGAAATGTATTGGTGATATATAAAAGAATAGCCGATTCAGGAACAATTTAATACCCGATTTAGAAAGTAATAACAATGAAAGACCGAATGTATTCTTTACTTCTGGTTTTGAGACAAAATATTTATTCTAATTTTATTCATACATTCAGTCATTTGCTCATAGCTTCCATATTTACCATTGAAAATTATTTTTTTTTAATCGTTATCTAAGAAGTTCAAGGCTGTGCCATGTTTTCATCAAGTTAATTCAATAAATGGTAGTCACCGGAGAACTCATTATAACAACTCGTCTTATTTTTTTCTGAATGCTGTTACTCTTATGCAGTCGATGAAAAGAGCCCTAAAAATTGCTTCTATTTTTTAAAGTTATTTTCAAAATTCTGTAATTGCTAGACATTCCGATCGGGTTCATTTATGCTAGTTCATTTTCAGAGGTGAGAAGCTATTCGTTTAATCCAATGGACAAATATTCTTTCTTGTTTCTGTTTCGATTAATCTCTTCCAGTGAAGATCAATAGAACTGATCAATTAGTTGTGTCAGGACCCTGTCTGCGCATGGTGAAGATACCTAACGTTGCTTCAATTCCATTGGACGTGCGCCAGTCATGGGAAATGGGCAATGGCCAATGACGTTTGGGTCCCTCCTACCTAATCACATGGAATTGCATGGGATGATCAATTAAGAGTCCTGAAATAACATTCTTTTTCCTTCAAGGCCATGTTTAGCAATTCATGAGCTACCAGTAATTTATTTCTCTAATATCATTTCCTATTTTTATCGCTCTTTCCTGGGCTTTGTTTTTAAAATGCTTTCTGCTGGTTAATAAAATTCCTATCGATTTTGTATTTCCACGCAGTTGTAAATTATCTTTCCATTTTCTTCAGAACTTCGCTTAATTTAATCATAAAAGGCGATTTCTTAAGAAACTAAGCCTAATACTTTCGATGTCTACGTTGAACAGTTCAGTATATTGAACGGCTTTTAATGCATAGCATCACAAAGAAAATGAGAAAAATTCACTGCCTCTTAAGCTGTAACTTTAAACCTATACTTCAGTAAGGCCTTTAACAATGAGAATTCTTAGCAAATATTGTCCTTAAGCAAACGTTCATTTATTTTTTAAGGCTCTTTTATTAACTTCCAACATTGAAACTCTGAAGTCACGTGGTAAAAGTTTTTGAAAGTTAAAAAAAGAACAAGAGAATTATAACAAATTACAAATGGCATAAAGATTGTTCATGGTACCAGTCAACGAGAGATAGCAAATATTTTTAATCTTAATTGCAAATTAGTCCACGAACTAAGAATAACAAATGCATTTTGGCTATAATGGAAAACCTTTTTTTTTTAAAACCAACTGCTGTATTTCTAAATATTGGTTTTCATTCAAAATGCAGATTTAGTAAAGCCTTAAAGAAACCAATGTTACTGTAATATACATAGACTATAAAATCATAGATTACTGCATTGAAATTAAATTTTTAATATTTCTGACATGTTTGATATATTTAGAGAACCAGTATGTGTAGACAATTAATACACCAAATAAAATAGTATTACGTAGTATTATTATTTCAAAATACTATTGTTTAAGGAGAATGACTTATAGTAAAATGACTTCCATCTTTGACCATATATAGATTCTGCATAAACATGTTAGAAGTATAAACAAATAAATTTCTGGTAACTTATGGTGTGGTAGTTATATCAGATGTATGCTATAAACGATTTTTGAAAAGAAAGTTACATATCTAAGAGCAGATTGAAAGATTAATTAATAAGAAATTTTGATTTTCATAAGACAAATAAAATTATTGGACTAATTATCAACAATAAACAAATTTTTCTGATTTATGAATTTGGGTATACAGATTTACGAATTTTAGGGTTATTTATATTTCTGGAGTTGAGTTCTGAATTGAATTATCCTTCATTATCAGCTATTAAAAATATAAATGATTCATTATTTAACCATCTGGGTCTATAAAAATTATTACATAAATATTTTTGATACTTAAACTTTTTTCTATGTAGAAGAAATAGAATTTTCTTTGAATATGAAGGAAACCCTTCATGTGCCAAAACTATGTTATGGATGTTTTTTGTTATTTTTCATAAAGCTCTCTTATCTAGTTTCTTGTACTTTTTTCTTTCGATGTTTCTGATAGCTTTTATCAACGCTCCCTTTTGCTCTGATCGCGGCTAAATGGCTTCTCGGAAAATTCCTTAGACTTGGATACTTTTGATTAACAACAATTCATCAGGTCTCAGATAAGAAAGTTTTAGTGCGCAGGCGTTTTGAAATTTTTTGTAACTGAAATTTCAGAAATTGCAAAGGTCTACTCACTTCAATTACTTCAATCAAAGAAAAAAAAATATCTTTATTTCATCTTTAATCAAGACTGAATAACTGACTGGACATTTATTTTAAGTTGGATATTCGTTGGTGTTGAACTGCTTTATATATGGTTGAACCCTAAGTGGAAATAACTTTCGCGATAAGAAGGATTTTCCTGGAATTCGCAGTTACAAATAAAGACCTAGAATTCCTAAACTCATCAGTTTTAAGAACAGTTAAAAGTTAAGAGGCAGAACGAAGTGTGATGTCATTAGAAATACAGAAGGACCCGTCTGTAGGAAGAAGCAAAGCTGTATATATTTATTATTTCAGCTTTTCCACTGGTTTTTCATTATGCGTTACAGAACACGACAAATTTTTAGGTTTGTTCTAGAAAACAATATAACTCATGCTAACCTATCATGAGATAATTTCTGTTCCCAAATTCATTGAAAACAAAACTTAGCAGCAATTAAAATATATTCAGAAAAATAAAGGAATTGTTTGCTTTACATTAACATTTTTACATTGAAAATTCCATTAATTATGTATTTTGTACATATTTATTATATATATTATTATTTCTGATTATATGCATGAATTCTTATGTGCCACTGCTGAATATCCGCATTTACAGACAGATAAGAAACATACGCATTAGGATTGTAATTCAGCTGATGATGCTTCTAAATAATGCTTTTCTTTTCATCCTTTCAATATTTCAGTGTAAACATTCATGTTACTAGTAGCACAGCGGCATTATTGCTTTTTCTCCAGCACCATTCATAATTACTTTTAACCTTACAAATTGTAACATCTAAGAATATGATAATTTGATAAATACTTGTCCATAGGACGAGGGTTTTATTGGATAAATAAAATCTCAAACAGGATAGGTGACTTTTATAATAACATTTTGTAAGAAACCCTAGCTGTAATTCTGTTTTGCTAGTTCTTAAAGGATCGTTACTAAAAATATTAATGAAAAGTTAAAATATGAAGCATCAATATAAAAATGAATTGTAACACAAATTTCCAATTTTTTAAAGTAAAAGTTTGCACTTTTAAAGTTTACTACAAGTATGAAACTTCAGTAGCTGATCAATTTCTGTTGGTAAATGAAGGGTTTGCAAGGGGTGAGAATCATTTACAATAGGTGAGTCGTTTCTTGAAAGATTGAAGAACCAAAGCCTTTATAAGGCTAATCAATCACTATTCACCAAATGATCTGTTTCTCATATTGATGGTTTAAGTGGAGAGATTCACTTGAAACTTACATTTAACCATTTGTCAATCACTTAGTTTTATCTTTAAAAAAATATCACAATGTAAATAATTGCCTGATAACAGCTTAGTTATCAAGTTCTCTTGACAATACATAATACTCGTAATTCATAAGAACTTTAATTTAAAAAATTAATACTGTATTGCCAGATGTTTTGTCTTATCACATAGTTCAATTAATAAAAGTAATAGCGAAAAAAAAAAAAAGATATTTCTTCCTGTAATTACAGATTCCCTTTTCAATTTTGATAACGAACACTACTTGCATTAGAGAGGATGATTAAAATCAAACAACACTTATGGTTTTAAAGCTAGTCAATGATTTTCATATTACGAAAATTCATAAAGAAACTGAATTTCTTTTAAAACATTAAAGATTGCAGTCAGACTGTTTTAGGCTAACATGAGTGTCGGATATAAAGTGAAAATTTGTATCGTTGCCAATGGTTTTTGATCAACTAAAAGGATACTCATCGTGTTTCTAGAAAAATCGATACATACGCCATTGAATTCCACAAGAAATGAAATTCCTTATATTCTAGTCTCAAACCAGACATCTACAAAAATGACTGAATTTTCATCAAAGGGAATTTTATTTGATATTGAAGAATCGATTAATCAATTAACCAATAGACATAAACCATTAATTGTGATAGAATTAAACCAGTTATTCTTTTTATTGCAGCGTTTTGAACAAATACGAGTAATTCCACAGTTTAGTTGAAATAATTATCACAGGCGAGAATGCTTTACAAACAAAATTGCTAAATAAAAAAGAGCTAATTCCTTAATTAACTAATAGAGTAATTTCTTAATGTTGTGTGCCTAAATTGATAATTATGATAATTAAGTTTTTGAAACACAAGAAATGACAAGAAAAGTCCTGAAATATTATTTAATAAGAGTTAAGCTATAAGTGGACTAAAACTAATTCTACGATGATCTAATAAATCTTTCCAAGTCCGTACATGATGAATATTGCCTTTGATTTTATCTTGGTGTTACAGAGTTACTATTACATTAGAAATGTGCTTCAGACTTGTGAGATCGGTAATGATAATACAGCAGCGAAAGCAACAACTATACCATGACTCATTATCAATTGGTCTTATTAAATACTGCATCAAAACTTCAAAAAGAGGATGTAAAGCCACAGCTTCAGTCACTTGTAAATAATAGAATTCCTAATATTTAATAGCTCTTTAAAGAAAGTGGTAAGTGATTTATGTATGCATTGTCATTAGTAAAGCATCTAATATTTGGAAAGGAAAACTTGTGAACTTGTCTTTAGTAGAATCAATGTTGTTATTCTTTCAATCCCTGGTTTAAGGATAATGTGTAGATTTATTAGTTTCAGCTATTGGATTTAAATTTATAATAAGAAACTAAATATAAATTAATTCACATTTATATAACATGAATCATTTCTAATATGATGTCGGACAGCTGTTTGTTTTACACTTTTACATAAAATTCAACAGCTCGAAATATTCTTGTGGCTAACATATTTTCTTTCAATATATAACTTAATATTGTTTTTAAATACCGAGTATAAATAACACAAGAAAATTTTTAACAGAAATCATGTATTGTATAGATTCCGTAGTGCTTGTTCGAAGGTAAAAGGAGACGAAGTCGATTCCGAAAGGTTGGGAATTTTTTTTCTCTGGTAAATTTCCATTCAAGATGAGTTATAGGCTTTATCAGTCCTTTGTAAAAAATTTTGAAATTGTGAACTTCGTCTTTTGGTTTGATTTTTGCATTGAATGTGCCCAAGAAGCCTTCAGGCTTAAAAATTGTTTTCTTACTTACTCTCAATTCATAATTACCTATAAGGCATTACATATTTTGATGTCATTTCTAGAATTCTAGGAATTGAAATAAATTATGCTTCATGAAGCAATATTAAGTATATTTTATAATTTAATTGAATGATTAATGATTTTTTATCACGTTATTTTAGGGTAGCTTTTTTATTGTTCTTTCTATGAACCAAATGCAAAGATTGGATTCCGCTTCGATTGTTAGCGAAATTTATAGTAACAATAATCAGTTTTTCAGAAATTTCTAAGAGGTACAAAAATGTCTTTTCATTACTAAAAGCATTTCGTCAATCACTGGATAAAAACTGTCAAACGTTATCTTTCTTAAGATGGATCTAAATAAATCGTCTCTTTTTCTGAAATTTACGAAATGAAAGGCTTATAAATTGTTTTTATTACAATTTTATTTTAAGGGTTATTTGCAAGCATGTTCATCTATTTCGCCAAATTACATCATTTGTTGTCATCGAGATATGGCAAACTGAAATGATGTTAGGCACTTATCACCTAGAATCTTTGAATGTAAAGTGTACATAGAAACGGGCTCCTTCTTTTAATCATTTTCATTTCCTGTATAGGTTAGTTGCACATTTATCCACCATTTTTCAACTTCAACAGGCTCTCAAAAACAAACAAAAAGTAAATGAGAAGCTCTTGAAAGAACTTGAAGCCTAGTTTCCAACAAACTCTTGTCTATTTTTTTTTAATTTGTGAAAACAAAAGTATTTTTAAAATTATAATATTTGTCGAACATCAATATGTACTCGAGCTTTTGGAAAAAGTAATTAAATTCGCATTAATAGTTAATTTTGAATAAATCTAATTAATTTTGATTATATCAAAGCAATGACAAACGGTTTACTGTGAGGATTATTATACATTGTTAAGATATTATAGAAATACGGTTTTTATGGGTTTTTTTACTGGATTTCTGTATTATCTTCATCCGCTAGTTTTTAGATAAGTATTTACATGGTAAAAATTGAAATACAGAACTCTGTTGTCCATAAATGGGCATGCCAAGTATCAAAAAGACCCATTCAGCGATTCAAAAGAGGAGTAGAAATGACTGACTGATTTTAGGGTTCTTACTTGCCTAGGAAAAGAAATATAAAAGTAAATGTTAACAATAGATTTAGTTACGATATTAAAGCAAGTAATATATTAAATACTTAAATAGTTAAAGTATTTAGACAGAAAGATTGAAATTTCATCACCGGAGCCGAACACATACTTCCCTAAGATCTTTCTGGTAACAAAACCGTACGGTAACAAATCTGAAAACAGACTTTATCAGCTTTTTAGAAATATAATAGTAAAATCCTATTTATTCCATCAAAGATTGATCTAACTTTGTTATATTCTTCATCCTTTTCATCTCTTTCCTTCATTTTTAGGATCTATAACGAGTTTCTTACATTGATTATGGGGATTTAGTTAAAGAACATTATCAACATTAAAGTAAATTACTCATTTCTTAGCATAAACTAAAAATCATAAAATTTTTGGGGCTATCAGATTTCAAATTGAAAAATTTAAGCCAACATTTAAACGGCATTAATTTAAACTATTAAATATTTTCCTGAATTACTTTTTAATTCGAGGTAGATATTAAAAATGTTTGTCCGAGGGGTAAAGTTTCTCAATTGATCCGTCCAGACAGTTCTTGGATAAGGGTTCTTGGATAGTTCGATGCTTCACCCAGTCTTGGGATTCAGACTTAGGGTTTCTTCCTTTAGGATTAAGGCGGGCAATTTTTGGATTGGTAAGTCCTAATGTTTCCCATTGGGAAAGGTATTGATAGCATAATTTCTATACTAGCGATAATTTGGGACATGATAATTTGTCTAAAATGCGTTCTTCACCAATAGTATTAATGGTGAATTTGGAGTTTTAGCCGCCTGTGAGATGAAATACTTTCAACTTTAAAACACCTCCATTATTTTATTTTTAATTATGTTTTCCGTTAGAATTCTTTTTGGTTGTCCAGAGACCATTAGAGAGGCTTCATCTTATTTGAATATGAATTTGGAATCCTTTCTAACATTACTTTTAATTGTCCAATGTATTTAACTTACAGAGAGCATTTTAATACGATTTAAAAAAGAATTAGGAAAACATTTTTTTAAAAGTTAAAACTATCTTTTTTTTTGCAGAGTCTTACTGTGATGAAATTATAGAACACCCAATGGTGAAAGAGTTGATGAATGGGAAATTTTTAAATGAATAAATAATGTTTTTAGGTAGCTATTACAAAAAGGTAACCGAAGAACAATAATAAAATAAAATTTAACAAAAAGGGATAAAAAATCTATTAAAAGATTCCCAGTAGATTCCTAATTTCATCTCTGTTTGCAATAGCAAGTGATGTAAAGGTGATCATATAAAAGCATCGATAAAAAAGAATGAATTAGATCCTTGAATTTCAAAAGTTGTTCTAACTACATAGATTTTTTGGACTTTCGTTAAATATTGTTTTAATTATACTATTATAGAATCGACGGTTTTGAATAATTCAAAACAACATTCTCGATGATATCATGTGTATTTACTAATAATTCAATAATAAAACAATATACTCTTTAATGTCACTATTCATTATTAATTTAGATAATAAACTCCCCAATATCCATACTTGCTGTTCTCATTAACCTCAGTTATTCTTAAACAATTCATATATTTTGAATAGGAGTTATATGTGTTTAGAAATCAAGTTTATTATCAAAGTTGGCCATTTTTATAATAAAATATTTCATTTAAAAGTGTTTTTTTCCTTACATTTTAGTATTGAAGATTGATGTAAAGGTTGAATGAATCAAAATAATCAAAATATTAATAACGAATTGAACAAAAATTCAAAATTTCACGAGTAAATTAAAGCATTTGGCTTCCAACTTACTAAATTTTGAGTTAAAAAGTTTTTTACGATGATATTTAATACTTTAATATTTATTTATTTATTTTTTTTTCAATTATCTCGGTCGACCTGTAATTCGAATAGCTGTTCAAAGCTTCACTTAGGAGCCAACAGATGGCAATGCGTACAGGAGAAATCGGATACGATTTTATTGACATTTTTAATGCAGTTTCTACTTTTGCTGCATATTCATATATACATCATTATTGTAACTACTTGACTTTAATGATTATCTCGACTTACGATCAACACTTGGTGTAATTAATTACGTAAGGGACAGTTTGTAAATTTTAAAGCAACAACAAAGACATTATCACTTAATATTTAAGCCTATTTTCAATCAAAGTAGCTCGGTCACTAATAACAAGCCTTAGAATAATAGAAAACAAACCCCTACCAAATGACCTTTACAAAATTTTAAAACAGAACAATTTTTTGCATATAAAAATTATAGATAAAAAAATCTTCAAAATATAATGTATTAACAGAAAAGTCAAAGTTTTGTTTCAAGAATTAAACAAATTATTAATAAAGACACTTTTTTTAAAGTCGTATTGTACAGTATAATGTTAATAAAAAGGTTAACTAGACTTCTTAGTTAAGCTTATAACGTTGTTTTATTCGTAAAGAATTCATTTGAGATTGGAGATAATGCTCGACTGTTTAGAAGCAATTTAGAAGATTTTAACTAGAACTTTCTTTAATAAAAAAGTTTCAATATATTTTCATAAGTTATAGTTTTTCTCTATTTACGTAATCATAACTAGTTTAGTGCGGCTTTAGTGTTAACGTATATTTTTTTCCCATCTCCTGCTGTAATAAAATGGCTGATGCATTAGGCTTAATTAATTGGCACACGATGGAAAACGCAGACAACGAACATATGCAAAATGATCGATTTACACTTTTACTTTTAATTAAAAATTTCAAAATAACGAAATTTGCATAAAAAATAATGATTAAAGAAACAGGAATATAAAACTTTAAATTTTGTTTTCACAGATTGACACAATTCGGACGAATCAGAAAAATTAATAAAATCGAGTAGAGGGAACTAGGGAGAGAGAGTAAAAGTGCACATATTTACAGGCACTCCGCGAATAGAACTCTTGAATAACTGTTTCACGCTTTTAGCACTCATCAGCCAGTTAACAGTTTGGGATATAAGCCTGTATCTGAACGTAATTCAGACTAAGAGAGATCATAATTTTCTTAGATGTAGTTATCTATTTATTAATCTATAGATTTATTTATTTTTTTATTTATAGCAATCAAGATAAGACGTTTTAATTATTTTAAAGTTCGCAGGGTAATTTTGACAAAATGCAATTCAAATGTGTAGTCTCAATATTTTATAAGAAAAATAGAGAATATTGAGAAAATTACTTTCATGTATTGTAAGGAAATAGCAACGGCCTTTTTAAATGTATTCACTACTAGCTTAATAACACAATATACTTTTTGTTTGCAAATAAAGCCCCTCGACTTTGTTGATTATATTCTTTATCTCATTAATATTTCAAAATATATTGATCGTTGAAAAACAAAATATTTTTAAAGATCATAAAAGCAAATAATTTCATCCAACGGATGAAAAAATATATCATTATTTGTCTTCTAGTTGTCGTCTGTTGACTTGCCAGTAGATCATCCGTTGATGTCTAATATCTGCATCGCAGGGAAGCCGATAGAGAGCGCAGGCGGTCAATTGGTGACCAACACAAACGACGATACTGTGTTTATTAAGGTTGCGGTTCTTGGGCGCCAGAAACGGAATACACAGTGTGGTTACATTGTAACTATGAGTGACAACTAATCGATTGATTTTAGATAACAGAAAGTTAAGACAGAATTAAAGGGTTGAAAAGAAAACCTGAATTATGTCGCTAACAACGATAAAATCTTAGAGTTATTTTTCATAATAAAGCCCTTAACTTTATAATAAGCTACCGAAATTTGAAGCAAGAACTTAATGTAAGCATCAACAGCCATTACGTCGTCTCTTTCATCATAATCATAGTGAGAAATAAAATATTTAGTTTTTCTATTACATCGGACGAACTTTCGGATAACCAACCCTTCTTAACTTGTCGCGACTGGACAGTGAAACACCGGAGTCTATATATTCGGTGCACCCATTACCTTGCAGTGGCTCCAAGAGTAACAAGTACTTACTTATTCTCTTCCATTTATTTAAAAAAAATATTTTTTAATACTTCTTTTCCTTAATCATATGTTAATCACATTAAACTTAAAAATTGTGGGGCTTAAATTTAGTTGATAACGTTGGATAATCTACAAAGCTATAGATTAGATTGGTATAAATATACATAAGAATTAAATATCAGATGAACAGATGTTAGATTTATGATATTTATAAAAAAAAACAAGTCTTATTTACATATTGTACATTATAAATTTATATGCAATAAAAATATGTTTACTTTCAATCTTTACACATATGTTTGGAATTGGAATTTTCGAAACATATTAAAATTAGACCTAATGTTTATAATGCCTTAAAATGTTCACATAAACACCCTTCTACTGTTATCTTTTCCATCTGATTTTATTGAAATTAACTCATCCTTTGTAAACAAGATAACTAATGGCGATGCCAAAGGAGGATTAATAAACAGTGCTATTAATCCAATTTCTGACTACCCTAAAAAAAAAACCTCCACAAATAAATACAGAGTCTCCTCACAAATTCAATAATTATTTGATAACTTAAATTGATCAAAATTTCATTAAAAACGATGAGTTTTTATACAAACACAGCTTCAACACAAGACCTTCCCCTTCCTCTTGTTAGGGATCCTCCCATAATTATTAAACATATCCTCCTTATACATTACAAAGCCTGAGCTGTGGATAATGCAAAAGCTCTTTCTTCTATGACTACATCATACCAAATTAAGAAAATTTATGAAAATTTAACTCCCTTTTTTAGTTGAAAAAAAATTGGACCAGAACTAAGGTGTTGCGATCAAAATTCCAAGGCCCTTTTCTTTTGGAAATAATCGAAAGTTGCCTAAAAAAGAAAAGAAGAAACAAAGCAAAACACAAAGTTTGGTTCACGAATCCGCGTTAGTTTAACAAATCGATTTTTGTAAACCTGGATGTTACTTCTGGGTTTTATTGGGGCTAATTTAAATTATCTTAATTTGGTATGATGTTTTACTCGAATTACTCCCTTCAGTGTAGTTTGAACATCGTGAGCCGTTAACAAACGTACCTTTATCCATTTCACTTATATTAGCCAATAAAACGGTGACTCTCAGGTAAATAAAAAAAGGGAATAACAGTAATAAATTATTACTGAACAAACCAAGACTGCAAACACAAACATAGCAAACCATTACTCTATGGGAACGTTGTCACGTAGACCTGCAGAGAATTGAGCGCCCACTAGCTGTAATTCTCAGAACTAACGCTATTCAGAATTTAATTATTTTAGTTAATTTATTTTATGCAAAGAGAATTTGAAAATGAAGCTGTAAGAAATGAAAGGCAGTAATTAAGAATTTAAAATCGGTTTTTTTTTTCGTTCATCTTTGGCTTATTTTCGCCTCCCTCCCATAAACAATAAGTGGATTTTTTTAGGACTAAACCCAATGAATGATTTTTACGTTTTCGGAAGTATATTTCAGGTACAAGTAAATAACCTCAATGTGTCAATTAATTAACAAAATAAATAAATCCGGCATCTGCTTTATTTCCGTGAGCAGAGACAGCAATATAATCAATGATAGACATGATGTGAATCACTTTCTGGAGTGTCGCTGATTGCCTAATCGTTCAACCAGTCGAGTGGAGCGGTTTTTCTTCAGCGATCGCAAGAAGGTTTCAAGTGTCTTAGCTAGTGTCATGAATGTCCCTGTCCTCCATCGATCACGGACGTGAGGCGAAGCCTGGCGGTCAGAAAGCGCAAACGAAAAGGTTCATCAACGACTTGTGCTAATTTAAAGCTGTTTCTTAAAGGGCATACTGGGAAAAGTTTTGAAAATATGTAGCAAGGAAAAGAGATGGACTGTCTGTTACTTGGGCTACAGCAATTAATAAAGTGGCTGAATGGAATTAAAAGTCAGGAAACCATTCCAACGCTTTCCAAAGCGAAGAATCGATTCCGCGTGAAGGTCATCTCATTCAACCTCCAAAATTATCGATCCAAAAAGACAGTGAGATTCATGCACTGCAAAACCGAAGGAAAAAGCAAAAGGAAAAAAAAAGAGCATCTAATTGCGAAAGGCAAGGTAATTCTATTAACAACTCGTCCTAAAATAGTCAATGAGAATTTTATAAATTCTACAATTTACACATTTAAAGATAAAGAAATTCTAAAATGAATACTTGTTAGAATAAAGAGAGACTTTATTCTTTTATCATATATTGAGATAAGGTATTTAAAAAAATTAAGGTAATTGGCTGAAATATTTAATCATGCACGATTCATAGAATAAAGATTACTTAAGGTTTCAAAGCTCTACAAATTAAAATTTAGAATAATTAGACAAACGGATGTTGGCAACTCTCCGACATTTTTCTATCGTTTCTACAATATCGATTCCTTTTTGTAGCTAATATGAAATATAATTGTGAATATTTCAACTGCAGTTGTCAATGACAAAAAAATGTTTACTTTAATCCCATGGGAATATAGCGGAAAATACCTTTATAAAAGAAAATAAAGAGAATAAAAATGTTATCCTTTTTTTTTCTTTAATATGTTTATCTATTTTAAATTATCTCGTTCTTTTAGAACTTTGTTGTTGTTTATATCAAATATTCAGTTAAAATGAAAATTCCTATCAACAAAATACAAAATAAAAGGATAGGTAGTCGATCATCTATTTTGAGAATACAAACGAGATAATATTAATTTTAAATTTGTTGAACATTTAATTATTCTGTTTAGTTGCTAATAGTTAATTATGCAATTACTTTTGCTCTCACAAAAAGGAAAATAAAGGTATGTATATAAAATAGATTACAATGAATATATACAATTCCAAGTCCATCAGCTGATATCCGGATTATACAAAGCAGATGTCAGCTTTCATTCGTTTTTGCTTGTTAAATAAAGAAAGACTTTATTCTTTTATTATATATTCAATTAAGGTATTTAATAAAATTAAGGTAATTAGCTGAAGTATTTAATTCATGCATGATTTTTTTTCCTGGTTCCTCTGTTAAATGTTTAAAATCAAATACTCAAAGCTATTCAGAAAAACGCTATTTTAGGTTTACAACAGCTTAAAAAAACCGCATTTATTACTATTTTTTTAATAATAATTTATTTTAGATACATTAATAGATTGAAATTTATTTTGTTTATTCATGAAATTTAACGTTTAAAGCTTCAGATTACTTCTGCGATCAAGAATATGATAATACAACGGAGAACATAGTTTTTTTTTCTAATTTTTAATAGAAATATATATGTTATTTTTATGTATTTATTTATTTTATTTTGAGAGATTAGACTCTGATAGTTTAATTTATGATCCATTATTTAATTTTAAAATATTATTTAAGTCATTTAAAAGAAATATTATTATTATTATTATTATTATTATTATTATTATTATTGCTGTTTATCCTGAGCAAGATCTGAGATATAGATCAAATTGGTTCTTCAAATTTGCGAATTTTAAGAAGAATTCTTGATTTGCTTTTTGAATTACATATATTTCTATCCTTCCTGCTATCCAAAAATTGGGGATTAATTAAAAGGACTTCTCCTGTCTTTTTATTGAATTTTGTTGTACGCTTCCATTCCTATTTGGTGAACTTTTCTTTTTTAATTTTTATTTAAGACCACATTCATGTAAGACTAAACTTTTTAGTTATTCATTTTATTAAATTCATTAAATAAAAAACTCCGAGAATAATAAAAGAATAATTGATTTTCAGTTGAAGGGAAAAATCAACTCTAAGATTCTAAGAAGTAAGAAAAAAAAAGTCGGATGTTATTGTGCTCCCACTTATAAAATATTCCTTTCTGTATTTCTTGTCATGTGTTGGTTGCTATGACAACGTGGCATCCAATCAACGAATGACAGGAGCCAACATGAATGTTACGGAATCAGCCACAAAATCGATTCTCGAGTTTCATTATAAAATACAAGAGAGTCTGGGCTGCATTGAAGAAGAACCTAAACGCTATCAAAATACACTGATATTAATTCAAGGATTAACGAAAACTCTAAAGTAAAACTGTAAATTCTAAAGAGAAAAAAAAATAACTGAAACAGAAGAAAAAGTATTTATCTTAATTAGTGTTAATTTATAATGTGAAAATTTTAATCTCAACCCTAAGTGTCTCTACGCTGAACATAATCACAAATTGCTAAATTTATCTTTTATCAAAAATAAATAACGAAAAGAAATATAAAACTACCCATTCACCTTTACAAAAACCTGAAATTCAGTTTTTCTGAAGACTTTGAGTTTTAAGGTTTTTTTTTATTAAGTTAAACATTTAAAATGGACTACAGTGTTGAAGTTTTTTTTTTAATTCTAAATTTAAATTACACTAATTTATTAAACAGATGAATAAAATTTAGAAAGAAATTAAAGTTATTTTTTTTTAATATTGAAAGAGAATAAAAAAAACTCCAATAACTATATATCTAACGAATATTTTCTTAGAGTACATATATTAGAGAACCTTCTATGCAATATTTTATAATTGAAGCTATGAATCCTTTTTTATTTTTATTACAAAAAAATTTAAATTTTATTTTATTACTGTTTGAAATGTTATGCTACTCATTTCGGCTTTTGCAGGTTTTAATACTTTTAGATTAAGCTAATCTACTGTAACTGAGACTGAGGGGGGGAAAGGGGATTACAATATTCAAGTTTTCTTGATCCTGATCATGAATAAATTCAGTTTGTAAATAGATGAACCAGAAAAAGACTTGACTGCTCTATGCACTCACCAAAACAAATTGATTCCTAAGAAATTGAACAGTTTGATGCTTTGACATTTTAGAACTCGCAGCAAACACTTCTCACAGAAAGAGAAAAATCTTGTTGGTAATTCTATTCATCAAATCTATTACCATGGCTTATTTCAAACTCAACATTCCAACTTTATTTTTTTTTTTTAAAAATACAAAAATCTTTTTTTTTTCATTGCATTAAATTTTTAACTATGTAATTAATGTAGTTAATTATCTATGTTGCATAACTTGATAATGAATTGATTTATTATTTAATATATTACTGCTCCTTTATATTACGCTACCTTTCCAAGATTTTTTTTCATTTAAATAAATAAATATGTAAGAAGGTTTAACGTGCATCAAACATAACATGAAAAACGGAAAAATATAGAAATGTACAAATTCGTTTGCTTTCACGTCTTTGAGCCATCATCGACGGCAATTTGGGACAGCTGTTTCATCCTTATTAGGACTCATCAGCCAGATTTAGCCTCGATGATCAAGCTCAGAACACCTGAAAACCTTGATCATTGAGGCTAAATCTGGCTGATGAGTCTATATTTTTCCGTTTTTTAAATAAATAAAGAGAAAAGTTATGAAATCTCGACCAAATGAAGCTTCCTTTTGAGTATCTGCAGACATTTAGGTCAAATCTGTGCTTAGGGTAATTACAAACTAATATATTTGTGTTCTTGACACATGATGGTTCAAAAAGAATAAAATTTTATTTTTTTAAAATAAAAAGAAAATTATATGGAATCATGTAGTTTGGCTTGAGTCTCTAATGAATTTTAACGGATTGTTATTAAGAACTCCCCACTTTGTTTGAATGCTTATAGTGAAATTAATATCTGGAATGATTTAGAAAAGTCCTATCAATTTATCTCTTCTCTTAAAGTTTGTAAAATAAATTTTTCCACGGAAGTTAGTTATAACTTTCTTATTTTAACTTGCTATGAATAGCAATGCATTATTTTCCTTTCCAGCAATTATTTAGTCTTTATATTTTACGTATTTTACAAAAATGGAATTTCATAATTTTTTATTGAGATAAAGATTTATGTATAGATGTAGATACTTTCATACATTCCTGTAATTTAGTTACTACATTTTTGCAGTTACTTTTATCCATTGTTTGATCCTCAGTAAAGTATGTCTTTACGTTAAATGATTCCTAAAGGCAATTAGCATTTTTGAGTTCTAGATTCATTGTTCTAGTTATAGATGAAAGGAGAAATGCAAATGATATGGAAAAAAAAAAGAAGAATATATTGGGTTATGGATTACTAATTCCATGTATGCTCATTGACCTCTAATGCAAAGTAGAAGAGAGCAAAATTTTCGATATTGTTTTTATTCTTTGCATCTTTAACAATTCTTTGCGTCTATGTACTGTTATTATTATTTTTATATTACTCATTTTTTTTTTATAAAAATAATCCATATCCAGATGGGGCTTCGGAAAAGGAAAAGAAAAAGCCCGGGCGAGAAATACAAACTGCGGTCGCATCATTTTTCGCTTGTTGACAATTCTCTTCACAGTCAAATGGGACAAATTTGTAGCAATAGCCAGTCTTCCTAGTAATTCAGAAATACATATTCCATCACCCTGAATCTTAAAGTAGAGGAAAACATTCCAAATTATACCTCTAGCTTGGCTGTGCAGGCCTTACAGTAACCCGTTCTTATGGCGTCTCCATATTGCTTTCTGCAGCAATCAGCTCCAGGATCAACTAAGTGATCGGTTTTCGCCGTAAATGGTGATTCTTCTTTCTCTGTGTGTACTTTAACTATGATTACAAATACAACATTCTACTGTTTATATGTTGGCAACTGTGAATTGTATTCATATTTTAGTACTTTTTTTATTGTATATTCAGATATTTTTATACTTGACTTAAATTGCTCAAAGACTACATAAAATTACGAAGAAGCTTCACTAATATGAAAAAAATAATTGAAATAAAGGAAGAAAAAAAGCACTCCTTTTTTGATGTAAATGAATTGCAGTGTACTTTGATTAAAATCTGGAAAGCAATATTAACAGATTTATGATAACTAATGAAAATACTCACTCCGAAATTTTGAGTACTAATGTTGGCTGCATTTCAAACATATAACATCTAAAAGCCAAAAGTTTTGCGAAGGATTCTGGCCTATTCTCGGCATATGGCTACCAATTTGATAGCAAAAGCCATTCATTTTACCATCTGTCGATTCAAACATCTGGTCGAAGACTTCAACACACAATTATAGGTTATGGAGACTTTTATTAATTTGACCTTCAAATGTATATATATTTACATATACATATAAATCTTTTCGAAAACATAAGGAGACAGGGTCAGATAGGGAAATTATTATATTTCACACTGTTTTTAGTTAGCTAAAACCATCTTTTAGTGTTTTGTTAACTATACGAACGGTTCTCAGTTCCAAGTTGTGCATGCTTCAAGGGTAAGGATGTTTCTTCTATATATAATTACTATCTCTTTGCTTATTCTGCTACAAGTGCAAGTTGCTTATTATGTAATCATCGCATAAAAATAATTGGATTTTATTGAAGCTCAAAGTGCAGCAATTGAAAATTATATTATTCAATGATTTTAAAATATCGAACGTAGTAGGCTAAAATTTATATGTTTGATTTCATTACATTGAAAAATAGAAATTTAGAACTAATATAATGCTGTTATGAGCCCGAGAGTTTCGTTATAAACCATCTGATTTCAGTACAAAGTATTTAAAATGTATTTAGTCCACAGTGAAGTAATAACAAAATAAGATATAAAAACATCATGATGAAGGAAACAAATGCAATAAAAATCTTTTCTTATCAAAATTTATGTACTTTTTATTCAATTAGTGGACAACATTTGAAGAAGTTTTTTATTTTATTTGCTGTTATAGAGTTGTCCTTTACGGGAACTTGAATAAAATCTTTCTTCGAAATATAAACGTAAAAATCATTAAATAGCAATCGTAACTGTAAAATCCAATTGCTATCATTGTTCAGAGAGGAAATAAGTGAATTTAAAAATAACGGAAATGCACACAGTAATATATCAGGACTGGTAGGGGACAGTAATGACTTTACTTAGCACTTCATTCTATTAATTGGCGCAGTATTTGTAACGGTAAACTCTTACAAATGCATTATTTTTCAAACTGCTTTTTATTTGTAAAAATCAACTCTTAATAAATTTCAGTTAACCCTAACTTGCGAAAACTTTGATGTGACATCCATATTTACAAATTACATGATATTTAAATCTCAAATTCGTAAGACATAAATGGGATTTTTTTCAAATCAGTTCATAATAATACAGTATATTGCAAGTAAACTCCCGTAAATAACAACTCAATAAGCGCAAATAAATCACAAACGAAGTCCATCACTCAACCATCATTCTTCAACTTATTTACTTACTGGTCCAAATGCAAGATTGTTTGGTGAAATTTACGGAAACAAGGATTTTAAAGTGTTAAACTATTTTCTCTTTTTATGAGAAAAAAGAATGGATGAAACAATCAAAAGAAGCTCATTTTTATACCTTCGAATGCATTTTGTGTATTAGGAGAATAAGAATTGAAACTGATAAATACTTCCTTATAATAATTAACAGACTTATATCCAAGAGCGTCAAAAATATAGAGATATCAAAAAGAGATATCAAAAAGCGTCATATTTTGATTAAATCATTTTGTAGAAATATCTACAATCTATTATTTTTCTATGAATGATGTTTATCATTTTAATTCACTCGATTTCTTTGTTAGTCTTAGTTAATTGATAGTTTTAAAATTACAATAGTTTTTTCCTTTTCATTTATCATAATTTTAAGAATTTGAATGTAAACCTACTTGTCTTTACTGATTAGAAACCAATTCCATGCATGAAATTGTTACGTATGCACGAAAGCCTATCTCATAGAATTAACTTAAATACAAGCTAAAATATAAGGGACAGAAAGTTCAAAATATTGGAACGTTTTTGATAGATTCCCAGAATATTGGGGACATTTGTTTCCTTTGCTGTCTAACAATCCATCTTTTATCCACTGGAAGGAGGAGTTCAAAGCTATTGGGCGTGGTGCTACTACATTGACAGATTCTTTTCATTAAATAATTTAAAGCTGGAAATGTTTGATTTCATCAGTACGAAATTACGAGTAAGTTGGAAATTGATTCCCAGTGACATTTAGACATAGGAAATTTCTTTGAGAGGACTTTGGAGAATCTGGTAATCATTCGCTGCTTGCAATTAAACTTGGTTGATTTGCCTCGAGTTCCAGAGTTCTTTCAACTCGATAAGAATCAGCCCGAAAATGTAATGAAAATTTCCGCAAAGCAGAATTCAGAAACACATTACAAATGGTTATTAATATTAATAGCATGGTTTCCTTACGGCATTTTACAAATGCTTTAAAGTACAATTTTATTTAGGAAATACTTTGAGCTCATTTCGAATTGAGACTTTTTTTATAAAATAGTTTTCTATTTTACGCTATTTCAGTTACACGAATAGTTGCAGTTACAACGAATAGTTGCAATTTTTTTTAGAAATCGCCTGCTCTTATTGACTTTCATTTAAACTTAACAAGGAAAGTTCAAATGCAATAAATAAGATGTCTTGAGAAATATGTAGAGTTCCGAGAGATTTTGTGGTATTTCAGCAGTATTTAAGTGATATATAAGATATTTAAATTATGGTATGTGACAAGATTTAAAATAATCTATTCAGATCTTCCTGATGAAATTTACGAGTAAGAATAAATTTGTTAACTTAAAAATCACATAGTTTTCCTGTACTTTTATAGACAAGCACAATGCAAGTACAATGCAATATACACAGTGCAATAAATTACGATTCCACATTTACTAATATTTATTTTGGTTTCGTTCCACATCTTTTCCGAAAACAAAAATCCTTAACAAAATTTACTGAGAAATAAATGAGATTATTCTTTGTTAGTTGAAACTTATCTATTTATCATAAAAGAAATCAAATAACTGACCAAAAAAGAAGCAACAAATATTCTCCATCCCATGTCGACCACTGAGCATATTGTTCCTTGTATGAGAGATAAGAGAAAGTCGGATTATCAATGAATCATTTATTGATAATGTTTTGAATCAAATCACTATTTAATTTCAAGTTACTTGTCGATAAATGGACATTACAGAATAAAATGAATCGTTAATTCATCAATTATTCGTTCGGAAAAGTAAATATTTCCAAAATAATTCTTAGTCAGTCTTTGACAGATACTGTTGACTAACTCTTGAAATGAGTAGTCAATAAAGCACACAATTCAAAGCACAGATTCCATGCAAATGATCTAACAAGATAAAAGAAAATAGCAATTGCCAAATCGGTAATTACAGAGACAAAAACTTTTTTTTCAAGGTACCTTCTATATATATATATTTAATTTCAATAAAATAAATAAGAAATATTTGATCTTTTAATAATTTCTTTATTACATTATTTGTTATCTATTTAATTGTAATCTTCATAAAATGTTTTGGAATTCCACTATTAGTTTTTAAAAAAACTATGCTCACTTCGATGGTTGTCTAGAAAAGTTAGAATTTCATATTACCTAAAAATCTCATGTCGATTGATCAAGTAATGGTTTTTCCGTGCTCTATTTTTATCTTTTTATACAAAATGAAAGTGCGTCTGATCATCTCTTGAGCTATAGTAAACTCTTAAAATGGATCTTATGGAAATTACTGTTCAAATATGGTAATTTACGTTTGTCAACACCAGACAACATGCACTAATGTCACGGAAGATGATTTCGGGCAAATATTTTTGCTTGACACTCTCTCTTCCTAAACCAACCTCTAGGGGCTTTGCGAAAAAGAAAGCGAGAAAATTGAGAATCCTGGATTTTTGTTTCGAAGGAAGATGTCAAAAGATTGAAAGACGAAATCATTAATATATAATAAAAACAAAAGACAGGCATCGTTTGAAATATCTACATTGTTTGAGACAAGATTTAATGAATTTTCTACCAATATGTGTTTATTGATAATCCGTATATAATGTTACAATAATCTGTGAAACATACAGCAATATGTAATATGTAATAATGTTACTTAATAACTTGTACTATTATTGGCATATAAAGAATATCGGTTAAAACCATTCGATTCATCCACAATAATTGAACATTTATAAAATACTGAATTGCTATCAATACAAAGGAGCTTCATGTTACCCTCCTTCACTTAATTGGACCATTGGGATTTCTTAATCCTACAACCACACTCATCAAAGAAGTGCACTCATTTATGAATTATTCATACTCAACTGATTATAAATCGTGGTTTAGTTTGTAAAAGTTTTGACGAAAATAGAATGTTTGGTTGAACGAAAAGTTGAATAGCAATTATAGACTTATAAAGTAAGGTACGCTGCCCAAATAAAGCCACCTTAACATTTAAATTATTGTAAATTTATTTCCAAATAAGGTGTATCGAAATACGAAAATTATGACCAAGAAAGTTTAATCTTCTGTTTGAAGCATACCATAACGAAACATATGATAACTTTTACTGGAGAAGTATGAGAACTCAAATAAGAAAACTTTGCAAACTGGCGTTATTAGGAACACCTGGTCCAATTAACGCCACCTACTTTCTAGTAACTTTGCTTATTTAAAATTAAGAATTATTCCATAGTTGTAACATTATTTGTACAAAATTACAGTAAAAAGCAACTAAATTTGACTTTCTGCAAAAAATAATAAAAAATCACTTGAAATAAACACAGTCTTTCTAATGTGTAGCTAAAACAAAAGAGGAATGTAAAAATTAATTTGAATATCCCCTCCTTTTAAATGAAATGAGACAATAAGACAAAATACCACAAAAACCTTATGTCGTAAATAACCTAAAACCGTATATGTAGACCATTAATGTCACCATGGCATTAAAGGGCTACTGGGCACATGGATCACATGATACACTTGTTTGTCTACAATTTCCGAATTTTAAAAATAACAGTTAACTTATCTACATAGAAGAATCTTCAAGAATCAAGAAAATATATAGTTTTATATAGTTAATCTTTGCTGAACATTAAAAAAATCTATATTTTATCTTACCTTGATATAGCAGCAGCCTTTCAGAACCAGTCCTCGACACGAAATGGTGGAAATGTAATTTCACTCGAAGATTTTGGCGGTCTGCTAGTAACTCACTTCAACACTAGATGGCATGTCAATGCAAACTACTTTAGTGCAGTACCGTCATCTCTTATATTTATGAAGAATTAGATAGGTGGCGTTAAAGGTATACATGGCGTTATATGGCTCAGGTACCTTATAACATGATTACATGATTTAAATTACTGACTCGTTATTCAAATGAAACTTCATATTAGATATTTAAACAAATAGAAAAGTAAACATGTTTCCATTACTTATTCCTATATTTATAATTAAATAGAAAATATTTTTCATTAGTCTATTTAATGAAAATTCAGGTATTTTATATTATTTACTAAGTGAAATATCCAATCACCTAACAGTAGCATGGTGAATCAATAAAGAGTACACTTTTTTCATCAATATCTAATCAATTACGTATAAATATCACGCCCAACATATTGTATTCTCACCCTTTTCCAAACAATTTATGATAAAAATATGCTTTGGCAATTCACCTCAATAACATACCTGTCCTCTTTTGGTTAGTCTCGTAGGTAGCCGAGAGACCACCCGAACGACAGACTGCAATTTGTGTATTAGCTGTTCAGAATATCGATGAGAATATTCGAGAACTGTTCAGTTAGGAATGCTAAGTCTACCATTTCAATATTAAAAATTCTAAGGCGTTGGTTTCTTTGGTAACGGGTGATGTATGACCACCTAGGAAATCCCCCCTCCCCTAGGAAAACCCCTAAGTCCACATCGAAGGTTTTCTCTTCCGAAAGATGGAATTATTTAGATTTCTGTGTTCATTCCTATAACGAAACAATGTGGAAATGAATTTATTGAAGTGCTTGAAACGTTTTTTTCATAGATGTTACATTTTGATGATTTTTTTAATAGAAGTAAAGGTGGTATTATGAGCCCCAATTTTGTTTTTGTGTAATAAGTCTATAATAATTACACATTTACCCATTCTTTTTACGGAATAATGTAATCTAATAAGTTACTTACTTGGTTTAATTGTATTTTGTACAGTTTTATTAGGTGTTGTCCATTTAAAAATAAAATTGTAGGGCAATACAGTTTTTATAAAATTTGATGTGTGTTGATAATATGAGCCCCATAGTAATAATATTCAGAAATACTTGTAAATAATTACAAACTGTATTGCAAATGACAAAATAAGTTTTATTTGAATACAAAAAATTGCATAGTTAATTTGAATTGCAGCTATTTACAAAAGTCACAGACATACTGGTCTTTTTCACATCCTGCGCACTCATTATGGGCCCACATTTCGCAGACAAGGCATTGCATCCAAAGCTCGTCTCGTTTGTCTTCAGAGAACAGCGATTCGCAAAACAGGCATACAGCGGAATCTTCTCCAGGGTGTTCCACGCCAATTTCCATTTCCATCACTGATTCCACTGAATCAATAGACTTAATATCGTCTGGAGTCAGTTCCAAGTCATCTAGTTTAAGTTTCCTTTTGCATGATCGTTTTGTAGGACTATTCGATTGTTTTATATCCCTTTTCTGCTTCTTTAAGTCTTCCTTTTCTTTCTTTTTCATTTCTTTTCGTTTTTGTTCTTCTTGTTGTGAGAAAACAAGGGGGCTCATATTACAACCCTTGCCATATTTGGAAACAAAACCTCAAATCATACTATTCCCTAAAATAAAATACAACTAAAATTACGGTTTTGTAATCCTTATCCTTGTAGATAGACACCCACTAATTTTAAAACAACTCTGTTAATGAGAAATCAGTTAAATATGAAAGGAAATACATACCTTACAAACTTTCCTTGACTACGAAAAACGAAACCAACCTGTTACACCCGACAGCCACATTGGAACTGAGTCAGACCAACTTAACGGCGAATCCACCAACTATGACTATAGATTTCGGCTGCTGACGCTTGTCTATGTGCCGTACTTTAAATGTTACGTAGGGGTTCATATTATATAAGTGCCCATATTACCACCTTTACCTCTATATGTTCGATTGAAAGATTGAAGGAAATATTTCTAAAATAATTTGGTTGTCACAACTTATATAGTCATTATTGTTATCTTTTAACATGTAATCTATTCGTATCTATTAAAGTCAAAGATTATATATTTGTATGTATGTTTGTAGGTTCACTATACAATTCCACACCATTTGACTGATCTGAACCAAATTTTGCATAGTTACTCTCTACTATCCTGCGGAAAATTTAGGCTATCTTGGAACCTGGACACACCATCCCAGGGGTTGAAAATAGGCGAGATCGCCGCATATGCACCTGGTGGTGACAATGGGAATTTCACAAACATTGTTGTGCAACAATTGGAACGAAAAAAATGATGTGCATAATAGAGCCACATAGCAAGCTGGTGGCGACAATTGGAACGAAATAGTGTTGTGCATAATAGTAATCTGGTGGCTATTTAAAAAAATAAATTATTTTTGTCACCACCATAAATCTCACGAATTCTCTCCTTAGTGTTTTTTGTCAAAATTGAAAAGATTCTTTTTCGATATCAAGTCTTAAGGTGTGTAAACGGGGGGGGGGGGCAAATATTGTTGAACGATACTTTTACGGGGTTTTCGGTTGCATAATAAGAAGATCACGTGATTGTTTACCAACTGGGTAAGGTTTGATGTGATAGAGTTGTTAACAAGGGGAGAAAGAGATGGGGAGTTTTATATTCTCCGATCTCGATATTAATATAATATTGCTTTGTACGTATCACGTGATTTTTTTGTGCGAACTGGGAAAGTTTAAAAGTGATCTCACAATTTCAATTTCTTTCTCATCCACATCACGATATTGTTTTTGTAACCCGTACGAAGAACGGCTAGTGTTTCAGCTAGTGTTTATATAATTGCTAAATCATAAACTTGTCTTTCGCTGAAAAGAATAAGAAAACTGAAATAATCTGGATAAAAATTAAATGAAAATTAATTAAACAGACATAAGTAGCTATACATTTAATATATCATTTTCATATTAAAAACGGGAATCCTTCGAAATTAATTTTTATATGCACTTAAATATTTCAACTAAAGTAATCACCAATAAATAATCTATAAACATTTTTATTTTTTAAATTCCCACTTTTTGTTTATTCTTTTGGCTGTGAAAGAAAAAATAAAAGTGAAAGAAAAAATCTTATTTCCTCTCTCCCCTTCCTGTCCTATTTTTCTTAAGCATTATTTTTTTTAAACTTTTCTTTTTGAAATTTAGATTTTTCAGTTTGTAAATAAATAATAAATTAATTATTCATAAATCAAATAAAAAAGGAAGAATGATTGAAAATAGATAAAAATTACAAAATCTTTTGTCTAGCAAAATGTATTCCAACCCTCTTAATTGATAACTAAAGAAAAAGTATTTAAGGCACTTGATTATACAGATCAGGGAGATGATGATTATTCAACACATTTTTCTTCATGAAGTCTGTAACACTTCTGTGGAATCGGGCAATTACTTTTTGAATATCGTCTAATATTTCACTGATCTTTATGAAATATTGTATATAATAATACACAGGGTAGTGGAAGTTACACAGATAATTTCATGACAACAAACTTTATTGGTTTAAAGAAAAAAAATAGTTTTATTTTTCTAGTTCTGTAACACTGGCATGGAATCACCCACAATTTTGCATAAACTGAGGTAAGTATTCAAATGACAAAAATCAAAATCATGTGATCGTTTGTTACTGAATTTGTGATGCGTTTACCAGATCTGTTTATTACTTGTCTCAAAATGCCAGGTGGTAAAACATTGTCAGAAAAAGAAATATTGAAAATTTACCTTTATCATGGCCAGGGCAGGTCAGAGAGAAAAATTTCGAAGCTAATTGAGCGAAATGTACATAATGTACTGAAAAGGAGATGAATATGATAAAGTTAAAACAAAACTTACGACAACGGTAGTAAGTGAAAATGATTGTCGTCGCATTTTCCACCTTGCCACTAATGAAGAACAGTCTGTGCGACAAATGGGCTACATTCGGAGCCACAGGAAAGACTGACATTGCATTCATTGATAGAAGACTTAACTCTCAAAAGTATCAGGAATTATTGTAATATAATAATATTATAATATTATTCCAATTAGTCCATTGATTTGTTGCAGCTCTTAGATTTGTCAGCAAGACAATTTTCAGCAATTTTCAGCAAGACAACTCGTGACATGTTTCGAAATCAACTAAGAAGTGATTTGAAGACCAGAAAATTAATGTGATGGATTAGTCAGCATTGAGCCCTGATATGAATCCAATAGAGAACCTTTGGGATCAATTAGCATGCCGGGTACACGGCAGAAATCATCAATTAAACTCTGTTGGAGAACCTAAATTTCTAGATGCTTGGCAATTTTTGATGCTTGGGATGAAATTGCAATTCCTGAGATGGAGGTCACAGCATGGGTTTGATCTAGTTAAAAAACAAGGAGGCTGTACAAAGTAACAGTCATTATTATTTTGTTGTTTTGGAGAAATTTGGAAGTGATTCCATGGTGCAGTGTTACTGAGCTAGAAATGAAATTATCTTTTTTTCTGAAAACCAATAAAATGTGTTGTCATGAAATTGTATGTGTAAGTTCCACTACTCTGTGTATTATTGTATACAGTATGTCATAAAGATCTGTGAAATATTAAACGAAATTCAAAAAGTATTTGCCTGATTCCAAAGAAGTGTTACAGAATTTATCTTTATATATTTGTTTAAAGGAAATGCACAATGATCCAAAAGTAGAGTCACAATAATGGAATTCTCGTCCTTTTGAATATTTAAAATTTTTCATGAAGCTTACATATTATTTGAATTATAAAAGAGCCTTCCACTTTTTCTTAGGACAAAAAAAAAAGAAAATGTAAAAATTGGCAAAACTAAGTCTACAATAAATAGAGAAAATCAGAACCGGACAACAAATATGTCTTCGCACATTGAGCCAACATCAACGGGAATTCTAAACAGCTGCTTCATCCTTATTAGGAATCATCAGCAGAATTTACCCTTGATTTTCTCTCTCTATTTATGAATAATTACGGACGTTAAATTTGCTTTTCACTAAGGCTATAATCTTCTCTAAAAAGCAAGACGAATTTTAAAGTTATTAATACTATTGAAAATCTTTCCTCCATGGATTTGGCTTTGGAAATTTATGAGTTTGTGAAAAACTTTATTTTCTACTAACACAATTTTAAGGAACCTGACAACCTCGAATGTGTTTCAATTTGAAGTCTACTGTATGTACTATATATCTGAAGTCTACTTAAAATACTATAAATTTATTCTATGTTGAAAAATTGATCATAATTATTTATTCTGCTTCCCTAATTAATAGTGAATTCGTGACAGATGCAGTTATAATTAAGTACAGAATAATACAAGCATCATTTAAATGAATTGTTATTTAAAAAGTACAGTATATCATTTCTATTATATGTGCCATTATCTGAAAAAATAAAAAAAAAATTCACTTCATCTGTAGAATTTCCAAGCAGCTGTTTTAGCAAACAGAAGGCAAAATTGTTTATTGTTGAATAATTTATAAAAATATTAATTACAATAATGATTAAAAGACGCAACTGATTGAGATAAACCTCAATTCCTTTAAAACCGAGTCTTACATAGTTTTTGTATATTACTTATCAAGGTAAATTACTAGAGAAAAAGAATTAATTTTCCATTTAGTTGTCTAAAATTGGATTTTGATCCGACTAAAGCTGTTTCACTTCCATCCTATCAGGGATGAAGTTGAGACTTTGTGGACCAAACATCGGATCTGAAATGTCGTTTGCAACTGTGTTCAATCAGATAAATTGGATTTACACAAGGAAACAGGCAACTAGCTGCGGTTGATAGGTCGTCTTCTGCTACGGTTATAAACTCTGCAATAAATGGGTAGTTGGTTCTGCAATAAGCCAAACTGAATCCTATTGCAGAAACACAACTAATCAGAAAACAACTTGATTCACTACTTCTGTAAAATGTTCTTCCTTTTATGTAATAAACTAATAAGACCTATTAAAGTTAGACAAGAATTAGAAATACTAAAGTTGTTTAAGAGTTAAAAGTTTTAAAAATTCCTTCTTCAAAAAAATTATATTTTATGGAGATAATTAGAAAAAAAACAAGAAGACGGTTTTCGTAGCTTCATAAACTTCACTAGTGACAATATTTTAACTAATTTTAATTCTTGGCAATGGAAACTGTCATAGCGAATTCTGATTAAAAATATACGTTAACATTAGAATAAATTAGTTCTTCACAAACATTTGTCACATTATCACAGAACCTAAAAATGGCAGAATCAATTTCCTATGTTTGTTTTCTTTTCAATTTCTGTTTTATATGGTGAAGACAAATAAGATTTATCGTTTATCTATTTTATTTTGGCCTTTTTACAATAAATTAAAAGGCAACTGAAATATTGTTCTTATCTTTCTCTCTGTTCATATCACAGTTCCATGGATGGAAATATTAAAACAAAAATGTAAAAACAATGGACTGAAATTAACCAAACAGGCTATCTTTCATAAACTATATCTTTAATTGAAGCATTCTGTGTAAATTTCTATAGACTTTCAGTTTATTCATAAAATAAATTTGGTTAGAGACATAATTAGGGAAAAGTTCAGTCCTGAACCACTTAAGAAAATTATAGTAAATACGAAGAAGTTTACTCAAAAAAGGTAAGATTTCTCAATGTATTTCCTCTTATGCGGCAGGTGATAAGCTGTTCATATGGCTAACAACTTTCGTCCCCCTTCGACAGCAAGACAATTTTTGTAATGCAAATAGCATTCTCATGTTGCTTTAGATAAGAACACCACGTTCCTACATTTAATCCCAAATCCCTGATCCTTCTGGTTCTGAGAACACATTTCTTCCTCTCAACAAATACGTTTCATACAGTTAGTGATTTGGTTATCAATCTTCACTTGCAATAAAATAGAAATTTCTGACATGAATCAGCAAATTGTCCAATTGTTGTACGAAGTGTTTTTCTATAACATTATCATGATTAAAAAATCAACTGGCCCAATACTTTTTCTAAGTATATTATACGAGCTGGTGTAAAGCTCTATGTGATTGAAGAGCAATTAAATTTTTAAGCAAAATATTATGAGATATACATATAATATTTTTAGATATTGTAGTTTAGCATACTTTCAAGACGTTTCATTACTTTCACATCTGATCAGTAATTTCCAAATGAGAGAAACCTTATCCTTTATATATTTATATATGTTTATTGCGAAACCAAACATATCAAGAGAAAACCTAATCTATTACAACAGCAACGAAATTCGAAAAGATCAAGATTTCAAAATTGTTATTCTACAACTTATAAATCCTAAATTTTCATTTAGAAAAAGAGAGCTGAATCACCGTCTTTGGAAATTCTTGGCACAGTATTAAAGTGTCCTAATGTAGAACAAAACAAACAAAAACAAGAAAACAGTATTTTTTTTTTCATTCGTCAAAACTTTCACTTTTTTACAGACATTGACCACTTATAACATTTCTTCACGAGCTTTTAAGTAAAACCATTCAAGCCTTTATAGAAGTGAATTCTAGCTGCGTGGTATTTTGCGGATGAATAAATATGGAATTTAAATGATGAGGAAACATTGTTTTGATAGGGTTCTCTCAGGACCATGAATCTTATTTTTGCAACATCAGTGATTTTCTAAGCAAAGATGAAAATGATTGTTAAATTTTTATATACGAAACTAATGGTTATTTTTTTATTGTAAACTACAATCTGCTTTTCCGTTCTGTGCCATTTCAACCTCCGTAAACTAATTGTTAGACGGTTTCTTACGATTTCTACAACTGCGAAATCAATTGTCTGAAGTGATTTTTACTTCTTATTTTCTAAAATATACTTAAATCAATGCATTAAAAAATCGCTAAATTGAAACCAATGTAAAAAAATTCCTTGGACTGAATGTAATAACAACAACACAATAAATCTTTGTTAAGATGTTATGGTATTGACAAATTATTTATTAACTAGAGGATATTTTATATAATTGTGTTTTAACCTCCTTTAAAAGTTAATAAAAACAATTTATAATTGAAAGGACTCTAGACTAAGAATTATAATTTTATAACTAAATTAACATTTATTTTCAAACATTCTTAAGCGTCATTTTAAAATAAGATTAAATTTCATTTAAAATTTCTTCTGGAATTCAGGATTTAAACTGTTGAGGTTAAATTTAACCATTTAAATTTCAATTCAAGATTATTCTCTCTTTATAGAATGCCCTCTAATAAAGAAAATAAAAAAAATATCTTAGTATCTGATAATAACTTATTATCTTTTTTAATATATTCATAAATGTTTTCTGAAGATTAAAGTGCAGAATTTAGAAATAAATGAATATAAAAATGGGAGGTTTTTATACCTAACAAGATTAAGCATGCGATGTTGTTTGGCAAAATAATTTAAGTAAAATAACTGTCTAGTGCTGCTCATTGCCAACTCTTTATTGAACGAATTTCCTAGAGGCTAAGGATATTTACGATCTACGAGTATTTCTGAAAATTCAATAAAAATGTTTTGCATTACAACCCTTGCTTTTAAGTACTCTCATTAAAAAAGAGAAGTAACAGTAAAGTTTCTGTTAATGGAGATAATATCTTTTTGCTAAACTTCATATAAATAAACCTTTATTAATACATGAATTAAAATTACGTTTCCCAAAAGAATTTCTTAAAGATCAGTGTTGAAGTTAAATTTTTTTAAGCAAATACATTCAACAATTACTTATGAGCAAAATAAGCAGAATTTCCCTTTAGTTTTAAAAATTTCCCTTTAGTTTTAAAAATTTCCCTTTAGTTTTTAAAATATTCCATGTTAAAAACTCGAACTAAATTACGTCAGCCGATTCGATTTTCCTTGGCATTAAAAACAGAAGATTTATTATTAGCTTGCGAAACTATGATTAATTATTCAGTTGTTTCCTTTGGTATGTTAAACTATTACATTCGCTGCTATCGTGAGGTTATGGCTTCAGTTTCAAAACGCATTTGCAGACACGAAACCAAGTCTAACGGAATGAGGAAAAAAAAATAGAATGGAAACGTTGATACGTTTTTATTGTTTGCAACCGTTGCCACGAGAAACAAAAAAAAAGAAAAAAAAAAGCAATTTAAAATCGATGATCACCATAAAACCTATAACGCCATTATCCTTACAACAAAATAAAAGGACGAATAAAAACAAAAATATTAAGTATTTAACCCTGTAAAAAGGAACTGTTAGGATCGGATCATAGTTCCTTAATGGCGTCTTAACACCAGTTAGAATTCAATTCTGCTGAGTCATGATGAGTCGAAATTGTGTCTGCTTTAAAAAGACTTGACAGTTTTTCTTTTTCTTTCTGATGCATCAGGAAGCTTTTAATGCAAGAAATTTCATGAAATTTAAACCTACGAGACTCAAAACAATATTGGAGAATCGCGATAAAGAGTATTTAACGTTCTAGAATTCCGATGAAGTGTGGGGTAATTTAACAATATTTGTAATAATTTATTGCAATTTATAAACTTAAATAAGTAGTTTGTAAATAGCTTTCTTGTCGTAATACAATTTTTGTATTATACCATTTGGATTTCTTTATGCATGTTTTAAGTATCGAAGCAGTTGAGATTATTACATAAGAATATTATCTAACAGATGAAATTTGTTATTATTAAGATTATTTTAAGGTTTTTATTAAGGCTAATAATTAATGGGAATATCAGTTAAATCTATATCTATCTATCTGTCTTGTAAAATATATGTATATATGTATAAATTGTTTATGAAACTTCCTATTATTACTACTACTTTAATGAATCTTGACAAAATTCTGAAGGTGAAGGTGATTCTTTCAGTAAATGGCAAAATTATAATTATGTTATAATTCTTGCTGTAAATGTTAATATTCGAAAGTTTCCTAGTTTTTTTTTTTGTTTTTTTTTTTTTTGTGATCTTTTTTTTTTTATGTAAAGAGTGTCTAAAATCGCTTTTGAAGTATCGTTTAAGTTTATAAAAAACCATGTTTATCTATTTTTAATAAGCCAATCACCACACATGATAAAAAGTAAATTAAAATTATCAAGAGAATGAAAATATACATCACGATGAAATCTATGGTACAGAATACTAGATTTATTCCAAAAAAACATCCCTAACGATAAAATTATAAAACAAATTGAACAGAAAAAAGAAGTTTAACTTTATTTTAAAAAATTATTTACGAACTTTTTTTTATTTCAAAGTAAACAATAAAAATCTTTAAAATTCTGCAAATAAACACATTCTGTGAGCAGATGTAATTAAAACCATGTATAAAGATTACTACTGATTTATAGGCTAAGTGCAGTATTAATGGGGATTTTTATCATTAAGGTTGCTGTAGAAAAAGAGAGCAGCTGGTGGAACTGAGAGCGTGTATTAATCCAGGTATATGGGTCCCAGGTTACTGCGTTGATGGACTCAGGTAATCGAGCGAACAAGATCGAAATTATTTAAGACACCCCGGAACAAAATGATGGCCTGAAATGACCCGGCAACATCTACACGCTAAAGAATTGAAGGGAAAGTAGATCACAATAAAAGACAACCAATAAAATCTGCCAATTGCTTTAAATAAATCAGAAGTGTGAAAAACTACAATATATATATAAAGTTAATTCTACATTGTTTTTTAATTGTGAACTGTTCCGCGATAAAAACTATTAGAAGATCAAAAATACAAAAGAAAACTCTTCATATATCAGATATGTTTCATTACTTTAAAGATAAGTTAAATCTATCGTCTGAATAATTCATTCAAGCATTTTAAAAAAATGAAAAAAAAAGTTATTTATTTGCAATTAAAAGCCTCAGAATAAGTGGAGGTTAATTAAGCAAGAGGTAAAAGGTAATTAAGAAGATTTAAAAATTCAGGAAAATTGTTTTCAAGCTACTTATTCTTATTTTAATTGAGCTCGTTGAGTTCCAACCTGGGCTACACGTTTTTTCTTACAAAATTATAATTGGTATAATCAATTGAAAAAGAAAATTTAGAAAAGAATATTTAGAAATCAATGACTTCTTCGTTACAACTGCACTATATGTTATTATTTTCAACTATTCAATTGAATAATATCTATTAAATAGTCACAATATCCATCATCGAATATCCGCGAATGTATATGAAAATATAGGGTGTCCGAAAAAGAACTCCGGGTTTCAATGAATTTTATTTTATGACATTTTGAAGCAGAAATGTTTGTATGTAGCTCAAACTCTATTATCAAAGTACAATGCCACAAATCTGATTACCTGTTAGTGTAACTCACTAACACTATTTACTACAGAGATCAAAACGGAATATCACCTCAGACCATACTCAGGTAAACATATCCATAGGTTGCTGTTATTCTATGATGCAAGTAAGCGAGGGCCTGGATGTTTCGTGATACACAACGTCTTTTACGAATCTCCTAAAGAATAAATCCATAGGAGTCAATCGAGACTGCATGGTAGCCAAGCATTGGGATCTTCTCTGCCTACCCATTTTCCTGGGAATCGGTTGTTGAACACAGTCTATACAATCAGATGTCGCGGGGCTTCATCCTATTGGAAAATGAGGCCCTGCACATTCTCAACCTGGTGAAACACAAAGTTCTGTAACGTATTCAGATATATCATACTCGTAATCGTCTGTTCATGAAAACAAAAATGCATGATGCCCGACAAGACATTGACTTAAGGACGAACTGATCCCTAAACCCGACAATTATGGCGATTCACAACTCCAAGCTTATTAAACGTTCTCATCCGAAAAACACACTCTCTTCGTCAGAAGAACATATACGTAGTTGTCAAATTCAATAATGAGGTCTAACATGGTGATCACAAACTGAACTCTTTCTGGCCTACTTGATGAACAACTGTGCTTAATAAGTTGCAGTTTATAAGCACAAAGTTTCAATGTGTTGTGCACAATGTCATGCATAGTGCGTTTAGGAATATTTAATTGACAACTCACACTACGAACTCAACGTTTCGGACTATGTTGTTCTGACAGACAGTCGAATTCGTTCCACGTTTTCCGTACTTGATGTAGGCCTATCTGGTGAGTGTTCTTTTAAAACACTCTTGTTTCCAAAACTGTTTATGCCATTGACGGATGCTTTTGTTACTCGGATCATTCCTAACATACACCCACCTGAAATTCCTTTGGACAGTTGTCACTGATTTCGCTTCTGCGAACAAGCACTGTGCTTTCTCTTGTGGCGACGCCATTACTGCGGCATGGCGCTATCTGGTGGACAACAATTCGACTACAACTTGAATATTGTCACTTTACGAATATGCTCAAAACACCATCGTATGGTGATCTAAATATTGACAGCGAATACTTGTGATAGAAACCCCGGAGTTCTTTTTCGAACACCCTGTATTTTCGTTTTTTATCGCAAAATTTTATGCAGAGGTATTTTATGACTTTACAAGAAATAAAATTAGCCGTAGAACTTTAGTAGTAGCTTCAATGACATTTAATTACTTCTAATGGTTGTAGAGATCTGATTTCAATATGATTGCAATATGAGGAGAAGGTGATTACTTTTTAACACTTCTTCTTCAATAAGTATATTTTTACAAGTCACTTCTTCAAGTTTCATGTGTCTCCATTTGTATTTTATTTTCCTTGGAAATTATGTTTCTCTTCTTTCATTTCAAGCTTCTTCTTTTGTTTTAAGATGTCACTTCGTAATCTGTGAAAATTTCTGTTTCTATTTAAATGGCTCTATTGGTTATTGCCTCAAATCATTCTTATAAATTTTAGGTTTTAATGCAGCCTATCTCTTACAATGACCTAAGAGACGACGACCTTATTAAATCTTCTGCACCGAATAAGCTCCTATCGCCCACAAACTTTGAAGAGCATGACAGACCCGTTGCTTCATGCAGAATATTGCTCTCAACTTTATGAACTTCTCCTAAATAGTAGCGTGAGTTATCCTTTTTGATCTATTAAAGTGAATAAATAATTGCACTGCTCTTTTTACCACAATAAAAATTTAACAGTGCCGCATCAAACTTTCAGATGCTCACGACATGAATTTCATAGAATATGAAACAAAGAAGCAAAGACAAAAACAAGATAATTACAGACAATCCTTCATTCATGCAGCTCTCAACGTGAGTAGTTGCACCCTATAAGAAACCCAGAAATGGCGAGTTATCTTTGCGGAAAATTTCAAAATTAATGTTTTTAAAACTCAATAAAAAAATAGTTTCATCTAGAAAATCTACATTTTAGTACCTTAAGCCCTTAAAGCAAAAGTGCAACAGTTAACAAAAAATAATAATAAATTATGATTATATATATCTGAGATGGATGATAATATTTTTAATGAAAATCAAAATAAGTTTTGATATCCATGATAAATGGAAATATATGAAATTACTTTCTGAAATTATTGCAGAAAGTTC
>JAFIDM010009631.1:326023273-326048342 GCA_023159025.1 Thereuonema tuberculata | reverse complement strand
TACTTCATTTATACAAAACAAATATTACATCTCCAGTAAATTAATTATTTGTTTTGAGATTCTTAAATAATGATGAAAAATAAGACGAACATCATTCCAACTATTATTCGTAAGTTAGGACATTTACTTCTTGAATTTCAGGCTTCATATAAATAAAAAATAAATAAACAGTTATTTGAGAAACTCCTAAACCTTCAAAACTTTTAATGTTTAATTAAAAATTTAATTTTAATGTTCGGCTAATTTCATTTGCAATCAACTTGCTTGCTTTTTTTTTCAATCATTCCCCAAAACTATTGTTGGTTTTCTAAGATGGAATTCAAGTGATAAAGACAACACTGAGGGTGACTTTATTAAATAACATTAAATTCTACTTAAGCTTTTATCTTCGAAATAGGTAAGAAGTGTTACTTCACAAAATTTTGTAACTTTTTTTTTATCCTAAGTTTTGTATTAAATGTTGAATTTGTTTCAAAAATTTCTAAAAAAAAACTAATCTAAGAACTTGAGTCTGAAGCTCAGTGTTATTTTCTAATGACTTTTTCCTTCCTTCTTACCGAATTCCGAGATAAATTAGCAATTCTTCTTCTCTCGTCGCTGCAGTCATACCTTTCTATAAAAGAAGGTAAATGAAGAAATAGATTGAACGCTTTTTTTTCTTTCGAAACAGAATTGCCTGTGGTAGGAAAAAAAATAGTGTCACCTAACGTTAAGACGACATGAAGGAAAAAAAAGAGATAGTTTTTGCCTCTAAGTGAGTGACATTTGAATTTCATTCTTGAAAACTGGAGAAAAGGAACAGAACTACTTACGTGCCTGACAGACAGAAAGAAAAAAAATTGGGACACCTTCCTGACAAACACATAGTCTAATGTAAATCGAAAAGTCAAGTTTTATTGTTGCTACAAACTTGGAATTTGAGCATTTCCATAAAAATTATTATATAAAGTGTTGAGGAATGTATTGTAATAAATAAACAAACTTTATTTTTCCGTATATGTTTTTGATTTTTATTGCTGATCTTTGTAAGGGAAGTAATGATAATAATTTAGCTAATAACAATAATAATAAATATTCTTGGAGGGAAATTTCTAATAAATATTCTTATTTTAATCTTTCGTTGTTGAAATAAAAAATAGTAGTACAGTATTAAGTAATTTCGTGATGAAGTAGTTGATCTAAGACTATTCAATAGGTATTTAGTTTCACCTTAACTACTGTAAAACTTATTCAATTCATATTACGCTTATTTTTTTATTTTCATTCACACATTTATACAGTTTTTCAAACTCTGTTCATAAAGTCAGGATGTCAGTAGTAATTGCTCTCCGACAATTGGACTTACATGAGCAGCCTTCGCCTTTAGTCTTTTAAAAAATTTTTAGTTTAATTTGTTTAGAAATAAACGACTTCTTCGACTGAAATAATGGAATTATTCCAAAGAAATGAATCCAATAGTGGAAGAATTTCCTAATATCGATTTCTTTATTTATTATTTTAAGTGATTCTTGAGAATATATTAAATACAAATTGTGTTTTGAAAAATATCTTAAATAAATAAAGGTGGAAGGTTTATTTAAATAAATAAAGGACTTCTATATAATTTGAAACTCAAAACTGAAGTTATTTTGCGAAATGTGTGAAGTGACCCTACAATATTTAAAGGAAATAAGAAACAAAATTTGATATTGGTTGAAAAATATTCCTGAAGAATTATTTACATTTCTTTGAAATATATTGTAAAGTTAGAATAGCTACACATTTTGCTCTATCAGTAAGAAAGGATTAGCTTATCTTAATCTTAATAAGTTTCATTATTTTACAATAAATTCCAAAATTAAAAACATTAAAGGCATTTTTAGTCTTTAGTAAATCGAGAAACAAATAGTTTCATCAAATTATCAATCATATCTAAATCACTTCCGTTGTTAGTTATAAATAATTTAATAACAGCATTAAAGCATGAATTTAAAAAAAATTGAAAGGAATATTTTAAAGATAATTATGTTTGCTTTCTTATTCAGGAGATCAGGGCCTGCTAAAAATTAATCATTCTGGATAACTGACAGAGAAAATTAGACTCTAGTTCAGCTTTTTATCTTTGCGTGGTCATTCTTTATCTTAATTTTATATCCAGTTAATGATTTATCTCCGTTGTTCAAGTTAATACGTCTGCCGAACTTTCTGCCTTATTCAAGGTAGGACAGAAAAGAAGTGAACCTATTTGTTGGCGTAGGAATATTTGCTTATTTGACTTCTAATTTTAAAATATTTGCTTTAATTTAAAAATTAAAAGCTTTTGTTTTTATTATTTTTACCTGGCATCTCCTGTTGCAAGGACTTGTTGTAGAAGTTAATAAAGAGACTGATCTTTACGGATAATGGAAAAATAATTACTTACCCTTCATTTGTTTCATATCGCATTCCAAGATAACACCATTGAATAAAGTTGTTTCATCACCAAGAGTTTGAAGCTTTTTTTAAAGACTTTTTAAATTAAACTAAAAACAATGAGTTTATTAATATTTTTATCTCAGTAAGAAAGCAATGGATGACAAGAAAATTAAATGAAGAATAAATTCGAATATAATAATTTTAAATTTCCCCTAATGTATCCGTCTTAAAATTGATCATTCAATATTTGTTTACCTGTTAAAAATTCAAGAACTGAAATGTAGACAAAAATTTGAATCATTAAATATACAGCTTTCAGAATAAACGTTGAATAACACAGCAAATAATTAATGTCTTTTTAATAATTTATAGTCGATATCCCAGAGCGCATTGTAAACATTTCACTTGTTAATTTAAGTACTTAATAAGTACTTTTAATTTTATTATTACACAAATTCTCTTTACATTTCAGAAAACATTCAAAGCATCTTCTAATAAATAAGCTTTGAAGAGTATGTTTTTTTTTTTAAAAAAATTGCCAACAATTGTAAATAACCTTAATATCTAAGCATAATTCCACTCACCTTGTATCTTGTTTTAATTGCGAATTCCTTTTTCTGGCCTTAAATCTAGTCAATAAGACATTTTTACTTGAAATAGAAATTTAAGCTTTAAAACTGAACGTGATTTAATTTTTCTCTTTTGAGTTTTTCTTTCCGTGATAATAAAAGCAATTTAAAAATTAGTGAAATGTGTTTTTATAAAATTTGTATTGAAATATGTTTACATGTTTAAACCCATTTGCAAATGAAAAATAAAGAGAAACCTGTGTTTAAGTTGCGAGTAGGTGTTTTATTACATTTTAAAGAGACATCTTGTTTACAGGAATGCAGAGAAATTCAATTCAGAAATGTGAGAATAATTAGACCAAAATGATTTGCCTCAAAGCTATTTCCAGCCAACTGACTTTGCCTGTACAACGGGATTTAGGAAGAAATTTTGCAATGATCAGGAATTACCCTGGAGAAGATAATCAATCAATTGGTAATTCAGCAGTGTCAAAGAGGGAAAGTATTGCAGCTTAACTGAAACAGTACTCTAGTAAAAAAAGAGAGAGAGAGAGAGAGAAAAGAAGAAAAGATGTTGAATCAGTTATTCTATTGGAAATACAAAGATCTACCTACAGAAAGCAGAAGCACTATTGAAATTCTCCTTTTGGAAACTTCAATGAAATAGTGGAGACTATTATAAGATGTCTTTAGAATCGATATCTGTTAAAAATTCAGTAACTGAACTGCAGTTCTTGTTTTTATTTATAAGAAAGACAACATTATTATATTAATCTTTACAAATATAGCTTTTTGTAGAAATTCTGAACAACACTGAAAATGTTTTTCTAAATAATTTATAGTCGATATCTCAGAGTGCATTGTAAAGATTGAAAATGAAGAGCTGTTTAAATTAATGTACAGATTACCTTGTATTCTATTAGATCCTTGAAATTCATGGTGTTGAAAAATTCTGACTGCCAAAGTTAACTCACGATGATTGGTAAAAACCCCTTTAACCTAATTGACAAAATAGTTTGCACATTTATTTTCTTTTATTTATTTAAGGTTTATTTTAAAATCTCAGCTTTAGGTTCATAAATATTTTTATCTTCAAACTATTTATATAATTTTAGACGCAGTAATTTCGTGATACATAAAATTATTAAAATATACAGATTAATAATTTTAATAAACTTTCATATTAAAATATCATTACAAAGCTATCTATCGACCATTCTTTGTATTGTACATTCTCTACTTTGATAATATATAATGAAAATGGAACTTTGTGGTAGATAAGGACGAGTTATAAAATTTACTTTCTTTTCAATGATATTTATTTCTATCTATCAACATAAGCCTATATTTGGAGGCTTAAGCGACGATGCAACACTTCATTTCAGCATCAATTGTTATTTAAAATTAATGTGCGATTCTCGGAAGGATATTAGTTATTTTTCAAGTGAAATGGATGACTTTTACAAACCCAAGACTGCATACCATGGAAACAAACATTAATTTTTATGGTCATCTTGCATTTTATTAAAACATCGAGAGCTTAGTATTTATAAACAATTCATTAAAAGTAAAGTAGATAGTAGTCTTAATAGTTAAATAGAAATCAAATAATTAAGAAATTACTTGAAAACAGATAGCCTTAGAGCTAACTTTATGAACTATGGAATAAAATGGACGGAGCTTGTACAGAGGTTGGATAAGTCTAGGTGGTCCACAATTAACTTAAAAAAGAATCTTGGAAGAGGAAAAGAGGAAGACCGAAAATACGGTTGATGATTTTACGACAGATTTTAAGAGATAATCCGTGAAGTAAACAAAAATTTTAAATGCGGTTAAAAATAATAACTAGCAACTAAATGGCTAACGAAAATTTACATAGGCTTTTTTGATTAGACTTTTCTACACAATGCTACACAAGTCTATTGTTTAAAATTAAAATAAATAAAAATAAAAATTAATAAAAAATAATAATAATATAACTAAAATTAAATTAACAGGAATTAAAAATAAAGAAAACCTTGCATTTTATCTGAGATAAATTTTATAAAGACTTTACTACAGTATTACAATGTTTTAAAAATCTATTAAGCATCTTTCATTCTCAGGGGAAAAAAAATCACTAAAAAAGAGTTTTATTTCCATTGGATTGACTTCATATCGAATAAAATAAATAACATTTTTTTTCAATTGAAATCATAAAATAATTAGAGTCACAAAAACAATTGTTTTAATTAAAGTAATTTGGCAGTTTTTATTATAAACTTTTCATTTCCATTAAAAACTGAGTAAAAGTATCACGGTCGTAGATTTAGAAGATTTACTATTCCTGTACTTTAATATAAACATTAACACAGGCTTTTGTTAATCAAATGGTACGATTATAGAAATCGTCCTTCGAATTCTGCTCTACAGAACTCAATTTTAGAAGCCATTTTGAAGTTGTAGGATAACCATCAAGTGCTCAATGAATAGAAGTAAATCCCTTTGACATTAAAGTAATCCATTTTCCTGTTTTCAGCTATTGTTCAAGCAATCCAATGTCACAATATACATTTCCCGATAGCTTCGAACATTGGTTGCAAATTGGAATTGAAAATGAAAGAAATATGATTTAAAAGAAACACAAGTTTTATTTAAAATATCAAAGTGTAAATATTTAGTTTTTGAATAGAAATTCACAGAGCTTTGAAAAAATGAAATAAAAATCTGATCATGATTCTATAGCCACTAGGGAATTGTTTACAGAGTCAACTTTGACCATTCCTAAGACATGGGCTGTTTTTCTAAAGTAATTTCTAAATTGAACTTTATGTTAACTTCTCTTATATCCTTTCTTGTTGTTAGCCGGAAATTATAGATATTCGGAAGCCAATCATCATTCCGATTGTCAAAGTCAGTATAAAGGAGTTCTTTCTCAGGATTTCCATATTCTGAGTTGTTTTTTTTTGTTTTTTTGAGCATGTAGTTCATGAAAACTTTGAACTTCAGAGTGTATTTCAGATGCCTTGAATTTGTGAAGAAAATATTTGCTACACCATTATTCTTGTAAATGCAACTTATGAGAAAATAGGATATTAGGTTTCCAAGTGATTTATATTTTACATATATAAATTTCATTCTTTCTATTGTATTTAAACTTCTTAGACATCTTAGAAAAACATTGAACGATTTATTAATTTTAATACTACTTTTGTCTCTTTATCAAAATTGAAATTCAGACTTATTTACAAAGGTTTAAGCAATCTATAAAAACAAAGTTATTAATTAAAAATTTCACAATATTTTTTGGTAAGGAAAGGCAGAATTTCTTTCATTGAAACTCTTTTATTTTGTTTGTATTTCACAAGCATCGAAGTTTCGCAACACAAAGAATGAGTTTAAATGTTCCTTCCAGCTGTGATTCAGGTCTTTTTTGTATACTTCTTTTAGATTTTTACTGAAATTTAATTTAAAAGCGAAGAAAAAAAAAAGAAAGCTATGATGATTTGTTTAATTACGTCGTTTACGTATGCATTCACGAATCCTATTTGATTATTTTTCCTCTACAAAATTTAATTAAAATTTATCGAAAACGACTGCGCCGATAAATAGCATTTGCGAACAGCATTCTATTGTTCCCCAAACAGCTAAAGAATTTCTCTTCTGTCATCTGGTAGTCTCACTGTCGCTGAATAAAATTTCAGAAATTTGTCGTTATGCAGTTGTCTGACCTATATACTTCCGTCTCGTTAAAGAACCGTCATGGCGACGGCGAAGATAAAGCTGAAGAAGATAGGAGACATCGTTTAGATCGACTAGCACTATTCTTCATGCTTGGATGATTTTTAGTCAGTAAACTTAACGAATAACAAAACTGTCGTTTTTGTTTATTATTATTATTATTATTATTATTATTATTATTATTATTATTATTATTATAATGTTTGTATGTTTCAAACCTTGGGTTTCCCCAGCAAAAACAATAGGGCGAGTCAAGGACCAAAGCACATACTGCCAAGTGTAAAGACGTGTGCAAGAATGATTAGGGATGTGTGGTTGTGTCCATATATTTCCTAACTATGCGTGTTGTGTTGAGTACCACAACCTTCTGGAGCTGTGGCATTGCTTTTTCTTTAAAATTTATAATAAATTTTATTTTGGATAATTGAGTTTTTCGAATATTTAAAATTGCTATAAAGAAGAAATATATCATTGTTATTGAATGACAAATAATAATAATAATAATCGTACTTCGAATCTCTCATAAATATTAAAGCAGTTTTTGAGCGTTTTACCCGTAATATATATTACCATGATTTACGGAATTTTTAATTTCGAATATTGATTTCTTTCATAATTCCTATTTTCTCTTTGGAAGCAAAACTAAATTTACTCTTCATATGAAATAGTTCATTCACATTTTAAATCATTGTTAATATCCAAGAACAGATTTAAAGCTCTTTAATTTTCCAAAAAATTAAGAGATTTACGTTTAAGAAAATTCAGCTAAGGTAGACAAAGTAGAAACCCTAAAATAATCTTTAACTCACAAAAGGTTTCATTAGTAATGGATTTTTTTTTTATAAGAAGACTGTTTCCAAAAAGTCATAAATCCCTCTTCCCAACTTTTATAGATCTTTTAGATCTGTATATAAATATTGGCATCAGCTGAATGGCATCCATCACATTACTAAGAATTTACTTTCCTTTAAGCTGCTGTTAGTTTAACTTAATTGTAAAACAATTGAAACGGAGTCCATTGTTGAATGTGTAGTTGCTCAATGTTGATTGAGTAATTGCCTTTATCTTCAATATTCTCTCTATAAGTCAACGTATTAACAAGAATCAATTGCGCCAATTAAGTCTTGGAGTTAATCATTGTAAAATTAACTAATTGATCTTTGTTTGATTTTAGTTGCCTTTATTCTACAGAATATTTTTATTCAATAAAGTGGATTTGTTTTCTATATTTTTCAATGAATTCTGCAACGTTATCGATTAGTTTCCTACTGTCGCATTATCCTTAAATAGCCAGGATGTAAACAAGAATCTTATCTCTATTTAAGTCTTAAATAATATTCCTATTAGTTGTCCATACTGTACAAATTATCCCTTCAGTTGCCTTAGATTTGCAGTATTAGAAAACCACTTGAATGTTACTTTGAAAAACCATTTTTTGTACGCTTCATTGTTACCATTTTCTAGAAAAAATAAGGATTTGTAACTGTAAAAAAAATAGTAAAGCACATCATAAATGTTGAAGCATCTTTAATGTGATTGAATGTAATTTATTTCTTGAACTGAAGGAGCGGAAAAGTAGCAAAATTTTAAGAGATTTTTAACACTTGTAATCAGAGTAATGCAGATATTAAATTATTCTATTTCTTAATAGAACTCGACCATTCTCGAACATGATGCCGAAAATTTGAGACAAAGCTTCATAAAGGCTGTATAAAGGCTGGCATAAAGGCTTGTTGCAAATTGCTGCTCTTAACTTTGGTTAACATGGCAGAGTAAGATGAGCCCTGCCCCTCCCTCTACCACTACAAGCGATCCTTAACGACATCGCTTCATCAATTAGCCATGAAGTGTGGCTGCAGTGAGGAGCTAGTCAATTCCTAACCTTTAAGGTTGTTCTTTAACAACTATCACTCTCCTGGACGCCATGTGCTCTTTAACAACTATCGTTCTCCTTGTCGCCATGGCAACCACTGCAGGGATGTTGCTACAAAGTCTCGTTTCCTCTCTCTGCCGGTAAATAATACTGCAGTAAGCACTGAACGGATCGAGGAATTCTCCACTCATATTTGGAGAAATAACCACAGCCTAAAGAAAGATTCTATTTGAGGAATCTTTTCATATGCAATAATGAAAGTACAGGAAATGTCCACGGAAGACACCGCAACACTTCTATGGAATCAAATTAATTAATTAAGCACATTCCTTGCGTTTAGATTGATTTACACGAAAACTTCTATTTTAATTTTCTCAATTAACATTAATAATAATCATAATTTGAGAAAGCTTCCAAACTGACAACTTCTTGATATTTAGATGCACCACACCTACATATTTTTTTCATATTTCTTAATTTCAAGAAGAAACAGAATATTTTCTTTTTTATTCTAAATAGATATTTATTTAATGAATAAACGGATTTCATTGCTGTTCTTTGGCTCTCAAATCTTTCAAGCATTATTATTTTCGCTATGACCAAACCCATTTCAACTCTACTATTCTTTGAGTTCACCATCAAAAGTTTTAAATGCTTCATAAAATAAGAAATTATTAATAATAGGCTTAAATCATAAAATATAATTAATACTAACATTGATAAAAAAAGGAAATGACTGTTCTCTGTTTGTTCGTAAGTGTACAGTATCAAGAAAAAAAACCAAATGATATTTTATTACTGATGTTTCAACTTGTTGACGATCATCAACAATCATACGATACTAATAAACATTCAAGTTTAATGTCAATTAATAAATTCACAAGCTTTTTTTTAGTTTTTAATCTTCTAATTAATTAATGGGGTCGAGTCGAAGCTGCGACTTAATTAATTGTATCTTTTTGCAGTGAATTTGTTTCTGCTTTTAATTCTTGGAATATCGCATTTTTTTCTATGAAAAATGGGAATCTACTCTATTAATTCAAAAAACAAGAAGAAATCACATATTTCTTCTCAAATGAAATCTTGAAATGATTTTTCTTCTTTTTTTTTAATTAGTTTATATGTTAAAAAGTTAGATTTTATATTTAACTCTTTTTATTTTTATTCCCGAGATAATTTTATCAATCTCCATTTTACAGTAAAAAAGAAATCAATATTTTTATAAATTTCACATTATCTAATTTTTTCTTACATTGCTAATACTGTAATTATGTTATTTTATTTTGATTTGAAAAGTACTTAGATTCTAAAACCTCCTTTCCAAATTAGAACAATGATTCTTCCGTTTTCTTATTGTTTCTTTTATTTATTTTTAAACTGTATTTATATTTTAAAAATATTAAATAAATAACCTAATTGTTTTCATCTTTACTTCCTAAAAACAATCGTTTAAACTGTTCTGCGAAATAAATTTAAATGTACATTCTAGTCCTTCTCTATGCGCTTGCTTTCACGATTCGTATCTATATTAACTGCATCGAGAAATTATATCATTGCTTCATCGGCCCCATGGAGCACTGTGGCTACGGTCACTGCGGTTGCCGGTAGCGAAGATCCCATCGCGGTCAATGATGACAATTAGGTCGTAGCAAAAGCTGCACTGTAAAATGAGTATGATTTCGTACCCCAGTCACGCTGATATCATCGGACACATCTTAAATAATTTGTCAGAACAAAATAGCAAAATAGCAACAATACAACAATCTCAAAATATTAGCTCATTTACTTATTTTCGTGTATAAATCTCTAGATTTTGTAGATTTCCTTAAACAAATTTAGGATAAAATATCGACAGATTACATTAATATCAAATTTAGTTATCTTCGATTGTTTCAATAAGCAAACAATATTCAACGGTTAGGCCTACTGACATTTTTTAGGCATTTTTTTTTAATATTTCAATGTTTTACAAAATAACTGAGGCATATGACTCAGTAAGAAGACAATGTGAGAAAATTCATAGTCAATCTCTCATTCACTGCTGGATGTAATATGACTAGTTTCCTACGTAGCACATCAAAGTCAGTTTACACGTGCAGTTAGATTTCAAGTTTTATAAAACTTTGTATGGATATACTGTATAATTTTGTAAATAAAACAAAAATTTCGATTCTGATCAACGTTGCTAACATATAAATGTATCGGAGTTAGTATTTCAAAGTTCACTTATGATAGGCCTCCAAACGAACTGGAAGAGTTCAACATGGGGATTTTTTATTTTCGATCAGATTAGTTTCCATCTGATTATTATTGTAAGAGTACAAGTATATCTGAATATTTTTGTAGATAAGACTTGTAGGAGTTTAACACGTCACATTTTCTGTCCAAAACAAATTCTGCCTGTCTTATCCATTTTTGGATATCTTTACTTTCCAGATAGATAAAGTCATGTAAGGATGGACATTATCATCCATGTCAACAAATTTTGGTCTAAAACATCTCAAAAAAGATCTTCATCAGGTTTTAAATCTCTCCAAAATATAATCAAAATTCCCAAATCGAGAAAACCTATAGGTAGAAATCTTGCACAGATTGAATGTGGCTTTCAATTCTCAAACTATTCATTTTCATGATAGAAGTTATTTAGAGAGTCTATCTCTTCCCAGATATACTGGCATCGATAATAAAGTTTTAGCGACAGTTTTTACCTACCTGCAGAAAATTTGCATCTCATTGCAATGCTCCTATTCCATTGCATTCGAACTATTCTGTGGCTACAGGAAAGGGTGTATACCCTCAGTTTCCTGCCACACAAACCTCTGCTTAGAAGCCTTTGGATAGATCTTTTACTTTAAGATTCTAAAAGCAAAAACAATATCTAAGCTGTCATATGTTTATTGAGCTTTTCAGTTAAACCTGATCAACTTCAATTGTTTCAGACTATTCGCCAACTTATAATGTCTATCTAATGCATGCTTCTTCTGTTAGAACTATGCTTTCCCTGAAGAACCGCTTTCATTGCTTTTATTAATCTAGCAATCCTATATAACTTTCACCGCTTCAAAAGGGCTCTCCAACTCTTATTGCTACTCATATTTAGAATAACAACTGTTAGTAATAGGAATTATAAAAATAGCGGTGGCTCTATATCCCGAAAGAAAGATAGGACGTGAATAGGAAATTTTAAAGGTGTCCCTATTTCTATATTCGATCCTATATCAACACATTTGTAGAGGGTTTCTCTGATTACTGGATTTCGCAAAAAATATAATCTAATTGTCAGTGCAAAATTTATATTCATTTCTTTTAAGATTCCTTGAACTTCTTTAATTGTGTACCCAACATAAATTCCTATCTGATGTCTGTAGCCTGCAGTTAAAATTTGTATGTAACATATAATTATCGAAATCCAAGGCTTACTTGTTGATATTTAAAAATAAAAACTCTGCTGATTCTAGAATTTGCTGTCAATTTGACTAAGTTCTTTATTTGAGTGTTTCGTAGCAGTTTTGTTTACCACAAATCTTTACGTAGAATTCGACTTGTAGTTTCTTTTGTTGTTCAATACAGTATTCATGTTTCTCTGATCATCAAATTAAAAAAAAACACATCAGTCATTGGTTTGTAAAGGGAAAGCAGAAAGAAATAAGTTATATTACTGCTCTTCACAGCTTTCTAAAATTCATGCCTGTGATTTCTTCTGGTATTTCTATTAGACTACTTTAACTTAATCATTACAGTAAGTTTCCACCCTTTAAAGAAGATTTTTTAACGAATTATGTTAGCTCGTCAATTATAGACTGGTAAAAAAAAAAAAAAAAAAACTTTCTAATAATCTTCGATCTTTCTAAGATACGATCGTTGTCCAGTATCCTAAAGAAAAAAGTTATAATATATTTTTGAATCTTTGATATTAATTCGTACAGATTTTTGAAAATAGAAGTTTTATCTTGATCTCCTTGCTCTATACATGGTATCTTTTTAATCATATTTTAGATCTATAATACAGTATTTTACATGAAACTCTTTTTATAAAAAATTAGATATAAGTTCTTTTTATAAATTACTACAGTATTGTTTTTCTAATTGTCAGTCGACTTAAAGAATTTTCGTTTTATTTATTTTTTTAAGTAATTGTTTTCCTTTTGAGGATTTCTGTAAGATATTACAAGTTTTTGAATTTTCTTCGGAATATTTAATAAAAGCTTTTTTAATGCGTAAGGAATTAGGCTAATAAACAAATTACAATGTTCAAGACCGAAACCTCATCTACAATTAAAAAAATAACATATTAATTTCTATTTTCCGACTTTTGATAAATTTAGAAGGTATAAGTTAGGAGCTAAGCGATAGAAGGTATCAACGTTAAAAAACCGAAATAATGATAACTTCAGAACTATTGATCTTAGATTGCTGAAACTTTAATGATAAGCTTATGTAATCAAGCGAAAGATCTCTAATCATTTCCTATAAGTTCGATCAATAAATGAATGGGTAAGATCCAAAAAACAAACGCTATTACATGCAGTTCTTAAATAGGCTATCAATTTTAGCATAAATGGAATCCATAAATTAGTTAAAGAAAACCACTATTTATATTAACTCTTTCCATTTGCTAATCATGATTTACTTTGTGTGATTGTAAAAATCCTCCACCGTGATTAAGGCAGTTACAATCTATTAGAATTATACATTTGCTAATAAAATCGGTTGATTTCAATTTCACTGTATCTTGAGGATGCAAAATTCGCTCATCTTTCACCATATCAATGAACAGTTCCAAATTACTGGGCCTCGGTGTCTAATCCTGTAAGTTTTATTGAAAAGTTCCTGTTCCAGATTAGGCTGAAGTTTTTCGACAGAATTTAAAATGGAAAATTAGTTTCCAATAATCTGCAAAGTAAAGCAATTATACAAAATTTCTGATCTTTTAAAAAAAAGGAATGACTTAATTTTGTTTAATTATTTTTCCTATTTTTTTTTTTATTTTTTTTTGAATTTTTGCTATGCTTTCGTTCTTAAAAAGCATACCAGCAGTGTTTGAAGAGAATTTTAAAATTGTGGCTGTGTTTTAACTACTATCCACAATTTGGTTGGTTAAACTTCTATGTAATTCCTCTGAAAACTAATTATTCTGTAGGCAAGAAAGACGATGGTGCCGCAGTGCGTTGTCTGCCATAGATCGATGGCTTCAACTGATCTCTCGTTTCCAGGAAACACGAGACTGACAACGAGACTTTCGCATTCAGGAAGTTTCATTTCTTAAAAGAATTCATGGATAATACTCAAACACCATTTTTTTTTAAGATTTGTTTTGACTTTACATTATTTTACAACAAAACAAAACTTATTTAAAGGCTTATCTTTGACTTATTTTGAATTATTTAATCATCATTGATATTTCAAAAATAACCCAGGCAGAATTGCTTTTCTCTCATCTCCTTCGATTTTTCTTAAGAGCTTACTAAAAGGTTACAATAAATTTAAAGGCTTTCATTTTATTTTAGCAAATTGATTTCAGCGAATAGAAGACTTGCAGATTTAACCGAAATGATTCAGAAATATTTTTACTAACTAAAAGAAATTCTCATTATGATGTTTATGTTCATTTACTTTTTACAAAAATAACATAAGTTAGTTAGTTTTAATTTTACAAGAAATATCAAATTTTTTTACTTTGTTGTTTTAGTTAGTTAATGAAAAATCTTAATATATTTCTGAATTACAAAATCTAAAAAGTAAAAATTAAAAAACCTTATTAATCTAAACTGTAACTTATTCATCAATCGAAATTTTTTTATGAATAATAATTAAAAATATAAGGATTATTCTATATAGTAATTTAAATTATAATTATGATCATTTTAAAAATTAATTTACATATAGAATAATTCCCAACTTCAATGAATGATAAAATCTTTAAGCAATCAACAGAAGAACTAAGAAAGAAGATTTATGCTGAAAAAAGCTGATGATATACAATTTTTTAAATTTGTCTGGGAAAACTTAACCAAATTTCTGAGCTTAAAACGTTTTGGAAAAATGTCACCAAGTCTTTTTTTTTTAATTTTTGTAAATCAGTTTACAAAATTTGTATTTTAAATATTATGAAATCTTATAATTACAAATGTTTTAGCTTTACTGATTTGGGAATCGTTTAGTGACTTAAGGAGAATGTAATTGTTTTTTTTTTTCATTAAGCAAATGTTTAGAAGATTTATTTGCCAAAAGTAAATATCATAATTAGAATTAATCCATGTAATCCATTCTATTAGATTCTATCCTTGTAATAATTGATTCTGCTGCAGAATTCTTAAGTTTTATCTCCAAAGAATTTATCCGCAAAACAGGAATAGGAATTCTATCGACAACAACGCACTGCCTCGTGACGTCACCACTGGTTGCTAGGTTACCATCATGAATGGTATTCCAGAGAAATCCTGCGGGAACATGCAATTTTATTAGTTAGACTTCAGAAGTCGATTGCGTCGCAGCCAGAACAAAACTGTCTTTAATGCAAGACAGAAAATTCAGTCTGGAAATAAAAATGATCTGTTTAATGAAATCGAACAAAATGCTGAATGGTTCAAATTATTTCATTTTCGACAATGAAAACTTATTATTAGCATTTAAAGAAAATCCCCCTCATGTATTTATTTATTTATTTTAAGTTTGACAATTTACGTTTGAAATCAGAACTTAGTTGTGGGGAGGTTATATAAGGGAAATTACTTATTTTCAACACTACAAAATAAATAATTAAAAAATTGTAGATTGAATAACAATTTATAATAATCCTTTTTCTTAAAGAAGAAATTTAAAATAATAAATTGTAATAGTTTTTGTTTTTTATTAAACTTTGTTGAAGACTACCGTAAAAAAAAATAGTTCACGAAAATTGAGTCTTTTTTACATGATAATATGAAAGTAGTGAAAAGGATAAATTCAAGAAATAATAGATTTTTTTTTTTCAGAATTTATTCGTTCTGCTCCAACTAAATCAAGGATTTTAACTTTCAAAGATTGAATACAAGTAAAATTTATAAAAGAAAAGAAGAATGTAACATTTGTAAGGGTTTAAAAGTATTTCGTTTCTTCTGCAAAAACTCCTTTGAATTAATATACTTACTTTTTAGAGTAAACAGAAAAAAAAAATTCTCAACCACTGAAAATTTGCAGTCAAGTTTAAAAATTTGGTAAACTAAAATTTATCATTTGAAGTTATTATTTATCATTTGTTATTATCATTTGAACAAATATTGAACTTATTATTACAATTGAAATAAGAATGTTGAGTCATTAGTTATATGTAACAGATGTGTAGTCGTATACTTAGTCTCGATCTGAAGTTGACTTGTTAGATAAAAAATGTGTTACTTCTAAATAATTCTTCGCAATGCTTTTAATGGGATTTTCTCTTCACTTCAGAAGATACAAATGTGAAAGGGTGGTTTTGGAATCCCTAACTGAATGAACTACCCACTGCCTCAGCCGACATCACATGGTCGCTGAATCGAATCAAAGGTAAGATGGGAGTTTCTTTGCCTCTCCCTAGGAGGCTTTCTCCTACCGTTCCTTCAGTTCTAGATCCCTTTCCGGTTGTCTATAGTCAGGGAAACCCACTCCAGTAGTTTCCCCACGAAGAGAAGGGAAAATCAAATCTCCATAAAACGAAGAGAAGACGATTTATCTCATAAATTATACCTAGCTTATAAAATTTGTAAGAGTCAAGCACGCATTTATCAAATACATAAGCCTATATAATGAACATTAAAAAATTCTTTCTATAAAATCTGAGTAGAAAATAACGAAAAACTATGTGTTCCGTTGAAATTAAAAACAAATAAACAAACTCCACATTTTGCCTATGTTTTAAATTAGAAGTTTACTGTTATTCCTTCAAAAAAAAATATAAATTAATATTGTACAGTTCTTATAGTTTTAATACCAACTTTTAGAAAAGACAAAAATTAAAATGTTTTTGTATTAATTCATTCAAAAGAGTTCAAAGCAAGTTTATATTTAATGATTATATCTTTAAATTGCTATTAAAAAGACTTTCAGCTAAAATTCTCGAAATCGAGCTTTTTAATTTACATTATAACTGAAAAGTCAATGAATATATAAGAATGTATAAGTAATATATACATATATATTAAATAGAAAAATAAAGAAATTTGTAATTTTGAATAATTGTAATAATTTTAATCTTCTAATATCCTGTAGATAGATGTGTTCTATTCTGTTTATAAGACGATATTAACAAAATTTCATATTGTTAACAACTGAAAGTGAAATTAATTAAACTATTGCAGAATAGATCAATGCATGTTATTTAATTGTAATTTGCTAAATTTAGGAAAAGTATTTAAAAATAAAACAACCACTTTTCTTTGTTTTGCGTTTTAACGATCCTCTTTTGCAGCAGCCTTCATTTGAATCCTGTCCATTGAGTTAAAACAGTCGTGAGCGTTTTTCAAGGTTTTAACCAAAGTGTAGGCAGATGGTTGCTTTGGCGGAGGAGATCTTCAAGTGCCAACGACTTGTTTTCTCAAATGCCAAAGGAACTATTACTCGATTCCTACACCGAGTGCAACTCCACCTACAGAGGGTGGGAGTGCCAGGATGTTTACTCCTGCGATACCTGGTTTCCATCCCAGGAGTATCACCACCATTTACAGTTACTGTTCCCCAGTCATTTATTACCAAAATTTAGTGATCTCTTCATTTCGGATAAAAATACCCAAACTGATATTTAAAAAAAAACACTGCAGCATTGATTTTGTTTTTCGACATTGTATAGAAAACATAGATAAAAATAATATCTATAGAAAAGTTAAATATTTATTTCTATTTTCCTAGGAAAGTGAGCTTTATCAATTCAGTCAGTCTGTGCGTGTTTATATGTGCTTGTGATCCTCTATACTTTGAATCATGGGTTGGGTCTTGTTGAAACTTGGTTTCTATATTTTAGGACAAGCGAGGATTTAACATTGATATTTGAAAATTTTAAATGTGGATCCTTGTCGAGAATTTAGCACCTGAAGATGATAAAAAATGCCCTTATAAAAGCGTTTAAACTGAAATCAATGGATTTTCTATCGATGTATTAACAATGCATTTTAATGCATTCAATAATCTACTAATTTCAACGTGTTTTGATATGAGAAAATTAATTTAGATTTAAGGAATTTAAGTACATATTTGCGAATTTCATTATTTTCTTCAATAAATATAAATGTTCTAATGTTTGTTTGTAATATAATTTAAAAGGGCACTTGTCATTTGTATTATTTTCATGACTATAAAAAAAATCGATTTTCTATGTATCCTTAATTTGTTGATAAAGACTTGTCCTCTTAGTTAATTATGAAATCGATTTTCAAAACTAAAATATATAAAGGATCTAACATTTTCACACCCATAAATACACTATTTGAAACCTCAGACTTTACCAGTTGCTACCAGAGGAGAAACAAAGCTATATATATTTTGGATTAATCAAAGATCAATAATAATGAAATGAGAGGAATACCACTATAACCAATGTATAATTTGGTAACATTACTAGGACTAATTCCATGATTCTACAGAGGTCATTCAATGCAAGAACACTTGCTTTAGAAATGAAAGATCGTCGTTTTCATCATTTGCTACTATAAATCCATTCATTTATTTGAATTTTGAGATCCATAAAAAGCTTAATATTTAACAATTCATCTTAACCAAAATAATTCTTTTAAAAAATTATCTACATTGCTTTCCTCTACGCTTTCAATTGTCTCTGATGAATAGAGTCAGTATTCCTAGAGGTATAGTCATACTGAAATAAATACATAAATATTTAGATATTAACAATATCTTAATATTTTTCTATTTTGGTATCCTTATCTTTATAATGTATTCAAATTCAAGAAATGAAATTAAAAACTATTTATCTTCAGGTCGGTGTACTATACAGAGAATAAAGATTTTCGTAAATTTAAAACAAAATCAATAGTAATTGGTATTATTTCATAATTTTTTGAGCATTCAATAAATTTAAAATCTTAAGTTCTTAAACTTGATGTGGATAATGAACGATATTTTTTTAATATTTTTTCCCAAAGTATTCCTGAGAAGTATCAAGTATCAACAATGTAGGACTGTAAATAAAGCAGTAAAGATTTATATTACATACACACTATTTCAAAGAAACAATATGTCTTTTATTTATTTATTTATTTATTTATTTATTTATTTATTTATTTATTTATTTATTTACTGTAAGAATCATCATAGGCAAGGAGATCAAATGATACTTTACTTTATATAAGATAAGTTAAACTTTATTTCTTTTCTACGGTAATTGTTCTATGTTATTATAGTTTAAAAAGCTCAGTTACAGTTCTTAAGCCTCCTAAGACATATTTTTTCCATTAAAATGCTGTCTGCTTCCATGTTACTTTGATGGTAAAACTGACTTTGTCGAAACATTTTACTTTCGAAAACTATTGAATTTTATGTGAAATTATTCTACATTGCTTATTTCCTAAAATATTGATTTTGGTACTGGATAAAATATATTGAAAACTTTCACTTTAATTAAAGCTTAGAAAAAAATTACTTTTTAAAAAATTACTTTACTTCAATTGTGAGCTTACATAAAAGACATTCAAGATATAAAATAGATTTTCATAAAAGATGTAAAAATAATTGTAGAACCTGACTCTATTTTTAATTAATTCATATATGTAATTGATTACAAATTAGGGAATTATTTCTTTTATAATATTGAGCATGTAGATGTTAAGCACTTTTAAAATGCTTTTTTTTTTCACTTTGTGAATTACGATTTCTGCCGTCTTACTCCTTTTTACTAGATGAAATGAATAAAACTGAACTGAGAACTAGTCGTAGATATCTACAATTTTGGATATATCTCATAAATTTTGACATGATCAAAATTTTCCTGATATCACGTTAGTTTGAGACGAAACATGTGCACCGTAAATGTTGTAACATTTAACTCGATTTATAAATGTAAAATTGTTGGATTTTGTTTAAAATTTCTGGCTTAATCTCAGTAGCGTAGCTGTAGTTGTTGAAACCCTAGATGATCACAGGACTAACATCACAAAATTCGGTGGCAACGAAAAACAAAATAAATAACATATTACCTCATCCCAACATACACCGACATCACTAAAGAGATAATTTCAAGTCGCCATCCCTCCCTGGTAGCTAGTAGTAACACTGCTTCATCAATCCGTTAGTAAGTGTAGTAATATCTTAAACATTATCTCATTTTAATGTAATTCTAAAAACAAAAAGCTTATCAAACTTATCAATTGAGTTGCTTACTTGCTTTAGCTGATATATTATATATTCTTATTATGTTGTTAAGTGGAAAACTGTGAGTAAAAGCTTTGTATGTTCTATTTTTGTTTTGTTTTAGGATTGCCGGTGCTGTAAATGCAATGTGAAACTTGCAGCTATGCATAATCATGCTACTTTCCATTGTAATAGACATAATATTGAAAGTTCATTTTGAGTTTTCGGGTCTTTCGATGATTTCCTGCTATTATAGTTCAATGAACATTTTGATCACCTCCTTGTTGCTATGGAGTGACACGAAGATTGTAATTCAGTTTTGAACTTCATTTGGATTTTATCCTAAATTCTGAATATGATTGGCTTCTTCCTAAATGCAGCATTAAAAATTCTACAATTACTGGAATTCATTTTCTTCTACTTAGACATTTTAGAATAAGAAATCTAATTTATTACATAGTTTTCTTAGTTACATCAATATTTCACGAATATATTCTAATAAATGCTTAGCTAGAACTTCGAAACAAGATAACTAAAATATGTTATCTATGGTTTTCTCCATTTCAACAGAAATGCTTTCATAGCAAGCTACTACATCTTTTTTACTTACTAATTAATATCAATAAAATACGAACTATTCCACAATATTCATGCATTTTTCAAGTATTTAGTGCAAAATGGGACCATTTCACAACTAGATTATTAAGATATTTGAAATATTTATAGAATAGATACTTAAAAATCTATCATTGTTTTTTAAAGTCATTTTCTCGTTGATCTAGCTTGATCTAGCTTTTCTCGTTGATCTATTAGAAACTATTCCATATTTCTCGTTGTTAGTTCTGTATTGAGTCGCATCTGTCTGCAGTATCGATTTGCAGTTCTAAATATGGTCGTCACGAAATACTGTATTTCTGCACTTTTATTGATCGTAGCATTAAAAATTAGACCTTCAGCTCTTACTTAAGACAAAATATATAAAGCTGCAGAAACTCTAAACTATAAAATCAAAAAATTCTCATGACATTATGTGTATTGAACTTTATCAGTCCACTGGTCAATCTTTACTTTATGATAGCACTTTCTAGTTCAATTAGAGGCTTTCCTTGGTAGAAATTAGATATGGCTTAAGAAAGAAAGTTAAATACATTACAAAAGTTTAAAAATAGTTAAAAACATCCAACTCGTAGTCGAACGGAGGTCGTCGATTTTGCCACGCTGAATTCTCCTGCAGACGGGTCCTAGGGCTCATCCAGCCCTCTCTAGAATGGATACCGGGTTTCTTTCCCAGGTGTATAGGTGGGCAAGAATTGGGCTGACCACCCGAATTCATCTCAGTCCCGTTCCAAGTTGGGAGCTCCCATGTGCCATCCTAGAACCCTTTGGAATATATATCTTTACCTACTTTTACCTACAGTACATACGGAAAACAGTAATCACAATGACTGTATAATAGTATGTACGTCAATTTTAGGAAAATCATGTGTTTATACAAATGATAAATACAGTTTTCAAGTAATTTTTTTGTATCAATTGTGAATATGACGATAGAGAAGGTGAGTGGTTAAAAAAAATGCAATGTAATGCAAGCACGCCCACCTCTTAATGGTCATGAATATCCTTGGAAACAAAATCTATTGTTTGTTTTTGGTTCTCCAAGGTGAACTTCTTATGATTCTTAATTGAAACCAAATTCATCAGGAGAGCATCAATAATAAAATAACAATCTAATCCTTAGCTTACAAAAAACTCAGAAATCATTTATGCTAAGAATGTAGCATTTAATGATAGAGTTAAACTAGCTGAAGAGTGATGTCTATTGATTTTTTATCCAATTGAGTCAACAAATAGAAATATAGAAGTAGAACAAAATATCCTATAGGCTTTCCATACTCATAATCGAATGCTGGCATGCTAACTATATTTGTTTTATTTTTATACCAATGTAATATCCGAGCTGAAATAGAGATAATAAGACTTTGTAAAAGACTCAGTAGATAAATTTCAATCGCAATTGCTTTGGGTTTTTTCTGTTCTTCGATGATGTTGGAAAATTTTCACTTTTGAATTTTATATATTGTGGTATATATTGTTGTTGACTAACAAAGGTGAACTTCTGATGATTTTGTACAAAGCTGACTGATGATTTATTTGATTTTTTTATTTGAATAATCAAAGCTCACGATTTTATTTTTTATATATAAGTAGATTGAATATTTCTTATTCTATCTGTAGTTAAGAGCAGCAAAGAATGCTAACAATATTCAAGTAAGCGATTTCATGAACAACTTTCATCTAGTAATCTAGATCCCTCAGCTTACTAAAAAAAAATGTAATTCCCTAATGGAACTTCTGTTTACGAAATAAGGCTTTAAAAAGAGGGCAGTTCTTTTCCACTTAGGTCGAGTTAAATGAAATGATCTCATGACAGAATGCAGCAAAACGGTGCTGTCGACACCAAGCCGACAAAAGACAAAATACTGTGCTGACGTCAACATAGACAGACAGCGGTGCTATGAAGGCGGGGCAATGACGTCATCAGTTGTTGCACTCGAAGCACCATTTCATTTACGTCATCACAAAAAGGGAACGATCGATAGACTGCAACCATGGCGTTTATAACGCATAGCAATAGCAATGAATGGAAACTGAGCATTTTACGCTTACGAGCATTCCAGGGCAGACCAATAGGAAGTTCCATCAAACAATGGAATTAAACTAAGAAATAATTCTATTTTAAGAATATGCGAAGCAAAGAATTTTATTCTTAGATTTAAAATGTTATTGTAAAGAATCTATAATTTCAGTTAAAACGCCAATGAGAATTGAAGTGAGGCTTGGTTTTTTTTTAAGAACGTACTCGATTGGAAGTTAAAAACTTCTGAAAATTACAAGACAATTAAAAAGAAGAAAGATGATCTTTCTCAAACGTTCTAAACAGTTTCAAGCGAACATTTACGAGAAGAGCTGAATGCTTCAAACAAAAAAAAAATGTTTTATAAATTGGTAATTATAATTAAACATAAAGCAAAACTTTCTCTTTCAAATCCCTTTTCTTAAGTCATAACTTTTTTTACAGACCGCCAATGGATTGCCCAACATGTTCCCATTAACCTTTTGCGAAATTGTCGAAATCATCATGGAAGGAATTTTGATGGTCATCAACCAAAAAAAAAGCATGGTTTTTTTCCAGTCCCATCATCTTGCTCCCATACCCCTGCTTTATGTATTTATCATTAAGTTAAGCAAAGAAAGAATTGATAAGAGAAAGTAAGATTATTTTTGATTATTAATACTTTTGATACATTAATAAACATATACACACGTTATGCACAAATATATATTCAATAACAAATTTTGGAAGACATTCTTTGCTTCCTTTTTCAAGTTTATTTAAATGCAGCAAAAGACAATCAAACAATTAGGAATTACAGGAAAGTTATGTAAGCTTCCTTACAAATAACCTTTGTTTTAATATAATAATTGGTATGTGGCAATTAACAAGGTTTATTTGTAAGAAAGATTACATATCTTTCGTATAATTCCCAATTTTTAACTGTCAACTTTTGATGCATTTTTAAAGCTTCACAAAGGAAGCGGGGAATGTCTTCCGAAAATTTACTACTGAATATGAACTTGTGCATAACGTGTGTACGTGTTAATGCTTTACATTTAAAATCAGGGTTCAGAGGAGTAAAGTAAAGAGTAATAAATGACATTTTAGAAAATAAGTATTATTTTAAAGTTTTATTTTTAGCCTCAATCTACATATGAATTATTCAAGTTTACACCGACGTAAAAAAAAGATTCACTGAGTTTTAAATCTTTACTGCACAATACTTAAAATAAAAACAAAAGTAAATTCTCTTAAAAAACTTCTAGATAACTTTAAAATATTTAAATTTATAGGCATTAAGCCTATTTATACTGACCGTTGATTGAATCTAGTGAGGGTAACTGATGATCTGTCAGTTGATAATTAACAAAAGGTGGATATTTTGATGTATTGAAATGTTCCTAGTGAAAATGAAATTCTAAAATTAATGTTTAGTATGAAATGTATCCAATATATTAACATCGGCAAGAATTAACAAGTTAAATTAAATTAAATTTTATAATTGATTTTTTGCTCGAAATTCTAATTTTTGAATCTAAATTTATGATCGCAATACAAAAAAAGGCAGTTATGCTTATTATAATATTTTCCAGACGATAAGGATATCTACACTCTTCATTTACCTCAGTTCAGCTTAAAAAATACTTATGAAAAGGATTTCAAGGTTCGATGAGCCCTGTTATTTGGAAATTGGTTAACCGTTACTGCAATAGTCCATTTTAAATTTCTTATTTTTTTTTCTATTAAGAGGTGCCCTTATGTTGAATAATGATTATCTTACAGTGATTTAAGATAAATAAAAAAATCATCAATTTCATTCTTAATCAACTGAAAATAATTGTTTTAATCTGTCCATTGCCGTACTTGTGATTGCCAGATTTTGTCCAGCAATCAGATCCATTTCGCATTGTATCGGAGAGATGTCTCCATAATCTTAATAATCTCTATATTTACTTTATCTAATAAAGATAGTATCCCCTAATAGCATCTCATGAATTTAAAATAGAATAATGTTTCATGGTTGCTTAATCAATTGGATTTCCTTCTCCAATTGTGAATCAAAGTGACAGAAATAGCTTACACAAAGAAAACTATTCTTCAGCAGACGAGCATGAGCACAATTGAAATGAAGAGTGTCTTTTGGATTCACTATTTTAAGCGAAGAAAATAATTTAATAAGTTCTTTTTTGCAAAGTCAACTAAATCTGTTAAAAAAACTTTAAGAATGCAAGTCAAAAACAAAGATAAGGAGCATACTTATGATTATTGAAGTGTAAAGACATTTAAATATTTCATGACTTTATTTTCTGTAAATCAAAACGATGATGCAGCAGAATTTCAACAACAAATTAAAGGATAAGTATAGTGCAATGGTAAAAGCTAAATTCGAAAACGACAACTAAAAACTCGGTATTTTTGAAATTGAGACAGGAATGTCAAACCAAAAAAAAAATGCTTGCAAAGATTCTTTTAAAGCATAAGTCGGCAAATGTTTTTAAAATTCCAACAAAAACCAATACATCAAAAACTAAACAAGAAAAAAATATATATATATATATATATATATATATATATATATATATA
>JAFIDM010009631.1:325956726-326021067 GCA_023159025.1 Thereuonema tuberculata | reverse complement strand
CTGCAGCCTTAGATTATTTTATAAAATTTTAATAGATAAATTCTTAAAAAAAATAATTTCTTTAAAGTTGGGAATTTTCATAAATTCTAATTTTTTCAGAACAATAAATTAGAAAAGTATTTAATTCATTTTTTTGAAACATATAGCCCGCGCAAGCACAAAATCAGACAAAAAAGAATGCTAATATTTTTAATATTTCTCAAAAACAGAAAAAATTTTAATATTCGAGTATTCCATCATCAATCTTAAATACTAAGCGATTTTGGCTGTTGAATTTCTACATAAAAGTTTGCTTCACTGCATGACGAAAGAGTTTTACAGGAAAATCACCCTTCAGGGTTGCTTTGAAATAACAAAGTAATACTGTAAGTTTCAAGTTACATTAATTTTACTTTTTTGTAAAAATAAATAAACTAAATTAAAAATTGAAACTTTCCAAAATAAAAAACTTAAAATAAATGATTAAATTCATGTCGAAAATAAAAATAAGAAAAAGAAGAAATAATGAATTTTTTTGATGGATACAAAATCTTGGATGATTTTAATGGATAATTTGAATATTCACTAAAAAAAAAAAAAAAAATTAAATTGACTATAAAAACTTTTACTTGGGCAAATTTTGTTGCAGTTTTAGAGGGAAATGATTATCGAATAAACTATAAAATTTAAAGGAAATTAATCAACTAATGAACTTCGCCGAAAGGCAGAAGACTTTGGAACTCAAATTTAAACACTTTTAATATACAAATATTGAATAATGACATTCAATTATTAATGTATGAAAATATAAAATGAAGCTCATATACTCTTACATAAGAATTCTTAAAAAAAAATAATTACGTATTATTTATTTCAATAGATTCATAACTTATTTTGCAATTTATATATTTTTTATTGAATATGTATAACTACGAAATTGGTGATCTTACTAATAATAATAATAATAAATTTGGTTATCTTAACCTAAAAATTATTATTTTTGTAAGTTATTTTAAACGTGACCTGTCAATCGTGAAATAAAATAAGTTGGTTATAATCCACATTGCAATTTATTTTGCGAATTGTTTGTTTGTTTTCATAGTTTAATAAACATTATCAATATTTCTTTAAAACGTTTTCAAACAATTCAGAACTTTTTGAAGTGTGATTAAGCATAAAACCTTCAAAAAGAAGCAAAATAACTTAAAAAGTAATTATCTTTCGTTGGTTTATACATATTGTTTAGTAATGCAATATTTTTTATTATAGAAGTGCAATGCAGTTTTTATTATTTAAGGTCCTTCGGCTGTAAATGTTAAAGATCATGAATGGAAAAAAGAAAAAAAAGAAAGAAACGTTTACAAGCGGACACTCGAGAACACTAGAGATTGACAAAGGGTTCTTCTAGCACAGTCTCAATATTCACGAGAATTAGACGAGAAGTAAATTCGCCATGGAAGCCGGAAGTTGTGGCAATGCTGCATCGATCTCTTGAGTCTTCTGCGTCGTCTCTGTAACCAGGGAAACCGAAAACGATTGACGTCAAGCACCGATTATCGAGTAGGGTTTTTGTTTTTTTGGTTTTTTGTTTTCAAAATTTAGTATAGTTTCATTTTAAACAAAACCACAATTTATTTTGGTAGGGAGAAATTTTTCAAAATAGTTCTTCAAAGTCACAGTGAACAGAAACGATGATTAGCAAGAATCCTTCACTGAAATAGAGTTTTATCTTTTAAAAAGAATTTCACAAACTTTTAACCAACTTGAACGGTTAAAACTTGAATTACACTAGACTGGTTTATTATAATTATTATTGCTATTTTTATCATTAACTTGAGTTGTTCAATGATTGCAATGGGTTCAAATATCATTAGCAACTAAATCTATTGTATATTCAGCAAATTCAATTGAAGACTTTGAATTGAAGGTTGTTTAAGTTAAAAACAGGAATAATATATTATTCACAATGCATAACAATAAAGCACAAACAAAAACATTAGAAATTTATCGAATTCGAATTAGAGCAATGGAGAGATTGAATGCAAATTGTCTTTGGTAAATCCCTGATAATTGCTATTGTTTCTGATGGTGCATTAAGCTATATTGATTACATCACAGTGCAAACGAGTCTTTTCTTTGCCCAAATGACGTTTGTGAAAAGCAACTCGCATTAGGGTTACAGAGGTTCATTGAACTTTTAAATTAAGTATCCTAGGGTCAAAGAGAACTACGTCGATAACCTCCTTCTACTGATTGATTCGAAGGCGGTATCGTCTGCTTTCATTAAGGGTACAAATTGGCTTGATAAAAGCGTTGATGTGCTAAGCAGGAACAGATTCAGAGGGAAAAACTGGAGCTGGTAGACTTTTTGTGGATCATATTCACATTAAGTCTCAGAACATAAATCTTAGAATTAGTTCCATAATTAGCAATGCCCTTTAAAATATTTTGTAGGCAACAAAAAATACTAAAAAAAGGTGAAATTTTGAAGAAAAAAATGGGGAAAAAATTGATGATTCATGAATGCAGATGCAATAGCGAAAAATGTAATAGGACGTAGATTTAATAGTCTTTTTAGCGCGAAAAGAATAAATATCTTTTCTTTCACAGCGCTCATAGGGAACTCACGTATTGTTAATTCGCAGAATTATGCAGAAAAACTGTTTCATCAACAGCAGAATATCCAGCTGTTATTAGACAAGTGTACCGTTGAGAATTAGATGTTTACTTTCTTGAATATCAAGTTTCGCTTTTAATTCGAGATGAAAGATTACAGAAAATGCCATGTATGTAATGTCTGATGAAAATTCACTGAAAACTTTACAGAAATCTTTAAACTGCAAAATGAGATAAATTACATGATAAAGAAGACACTATAATATAATTGAAAGTAAAAATACAAAAACAAATAAAAGAAATATAGAAATTGTAAAAATGCAGGCAAATTTAACTAGTTATAAGAAGCAAAATTGATTTCCGCTGCAAGCAAACAAGAGCTGGATAAAAGTTCGGATCACAGAAAAAGTATAATTCGTACTGTATAATCAAACACTTAGTGAAATTAGCATATTTTGAATTTTATTTCAAATTATTATTTCAAGTCTATGTAACTCTATTAATTGCTATCTATATTTATCTAGATATTCGTTAAGAATAAAAAATTAAATTGATTTAGTATAATTCTTATTCTAATCAGCAAACATTTAAAAGCTACACGATGATATTATTTGAATTAAGGAATGTTATGTTATGCGAAACAGGTTTTGCAGCATTGCTGACAATCTGAAATCCGCCATGATGGCAAAGATGGCCACTGCAAATATGGCAGCGACCACACCCCATTCGAACCACTATGCTTTTAGAAGATTTGGCTGTAATTAAAACAAAATATTTTTATGCAGAAAACAATTAAATTGTGTCTTAATTCCAGCAAGTTTAAAAGTTTAAAAGATTGGTAAATGATATGCTAATACTACTTATATAAGATTTCTTCGAAAGCTTAGAATCGAGATATTTAACATGTTGTTTGACTTTGTAAACATTATTACTAATCAGATTTTGTCGTTATTTAACGTTATTTTAGAGAAACCAATGAGAACAAGAAAGATCTTTGTAGATTAGATTTCTGCAATGGCGATTAATACAACATCAATATTAGTTGTCAAGGCAACAAATCGGTTTTGGAGCTTATTAACTTAAATTTAGTACATTGAACAATGAATTACAATTTGCTGATTTCCCTGTACTTTAAAGCTTTCATGAAGATTTCGGGATAGATTTTTAGTTATATTAGAATTCTTTTAATTCTATGTATTTTTTTATTCTACTGAATCCTTTAAAGGAAACGGATCAGGATTACCATATTTTATAACACTACTAAATGGGGCTTTGTTTTCCTGCTTTTGAATTAAAAATCAATTTAAGAAACAACCTGTTTCTCTGCATTACATTTATTTAGCGAATACCCCCACCCAACAAAATGGCGGCCAGTAGGCCTACAGGGTTCCCAGAACTCCATCCTGCCGTTGCTTGGCGAACAGAGGGCGTTCGCAGGAATTACGTAATGACAGTTTTGGACCAATGGGAGAAGGGGATGGGAACTGGTGCCGCAAGTTCGCTTTGCCGCGGTGCTAAGCCTAACGGTGGAAAACACAGGGAAATGGTTTTAGGTAGGGAAGGGGGTGGGGGTAGGGTTAGTCCATACTACTATTGCGAATTGGGTTGTTTTATTTATTAATAACAATTAATATTTGCTTCTGTTTTTGGAGGAAAGTGATCGTTGGAAAAAAAAGAAATGGGCAATAGAAAGGTAGATAAGCATCCGGTCTTTTATCCAAAAATAATGGAAGAAGCGAGATTGGCATTCGAGTCATTTCTCAAGCGATTTGTAAGCGTGAAATTTTGCGGTCTTTTTTGTCTTTTTTTGCAGAAAAAAGAAGGAGAGTTTTAATAAGAAATGGAAGATAATAAAGGCAGAAAATAAGAATGTGATTTCTTTCTTTTTTTAAATCCATTTTTAGGCAGAGCTTTAAGCAGCACGATCCCTTGCATTGTTATCTGTGTGATGGATAATTTTTTGGAAGTTATTTTTTTTTTGGCGTGTTCTTAAGACATTATTCTTACCTTGAGGAGATTCTTTTCTCAAAGTCGTAGTTGCTTGGCTGGTCAGCGTCTTATCCAGAGTAAAGGTGGCCGACATGGCTCGCGTGTCGCAGCGCCTGGGTTTGCTACGTCATCGGGAAGAACCAGACACGAGCTGCCGGACGGTAAGTCTCCGGCGAGCACGGTCAGTTCCGGGTAACATTGAGAAGAGATGATGGCAAAATTCCATTGTTAACTAATCCATCGTTCCGTGAGGGACCAGCGGGGCCATGGCCGCGCTCCTTACGACCATGCCGACGCCATATTCTAGGCAGTGGGATTAGGGCTGGCCATTGACGTCGGGCGGTCGAGGGAGTTTTCGTGTTATTCCCCTCTGTTTCAACTTTACACACCAACAGCACCTTGGGTTTCGATCGGTAGAGGATAGAGACAAGTGTGTAAAAGGAGAATAGGAAGGTAGGCCGAGCTGGTCGGGCAAGAGAAGAGCACCAGAAGGGACGATACCGCGGGGCTTCGGGAAGCTTCTCGCTACGCTACTTGGGGTATCGCCTCCTTGTTTATCATCGCAAGGAAAAAAAAAAGAGAAACTGGCCTTACGAACTCGCTTCCCGGTCGCAGGTCCTTATTGTGTATTTATATTTTTTTACAAGTCCAGTTCGTGGCTAACCGGCCGCGTGCGGTCGTTGGTTCGAGTCCCGGCAATATAACAGGAGCGCCGGCAGTTCCTCTCCTCACCAAGCATCAAAAGGAATGTGGAACGGAGCAGGCGCAACGACGGCCAAACCCAGATATTGATTTCTGCGGAGCAATCCCATCAGCGCTTTCGCCAGAAGCAGCCAGGTGATGCAGCACACGCAACAATGCAAACAGAATCATGATACAATCGTGATGATCACGTGACAAAAAATATCGGACAACGCAGCCTAAATATTAATTTATTTCGTGAAAATAGAATTATTCCCTCCCCTTTCAGTTAAGTTTAGTTATAAATCCCTCATACGCCTTTATACTTTTTATTTTTAATTTTCGGCGTTCACATTGGTTCTAGCCGGTCAGGGGCACAGCGGATGTGACGTACCGGAAGGACCTGAAGCCTCTCTCCAAAAACTTTTCCTTTCATCCCAAAGGTAATTTTTAACATCCCCATTGAGAGTAGTAGTTTTCTGAATGTAAAATACGAAAGATATGAAGAAAGCTTAGTTTGACAATTCTAAAAATTAAAGTAGAGAAAAAAGAAATTCAAGTTGTGAATTTTTTTTTTTTTTTTAAATTATGTATGATCCACTAAATGACTTAGAATCCACACAACTGAAATTAAAGAAATCTTAATTGACGGGTTTCTTTGAGCTCTTTGGAAAACTTATTATACATTTCTTCCAAGCGATTTTTATCAAGTAAAAATGTAATTTTAGCATAACTTGAAATTTTGAAATTTTAGAAAATTCAAAAGAATTCATACAAAAGAATTCATTCAGTATTCATAAAAATAATTGTTGCTTTCAATCATTTTATATTAAATAATTTCGAACAAATATGATTTCTTTACAAATAATTTTAAATACCTTTATATTTAACCGTTAGGAAAAATAGAATGTGTAAAAAGGGATCAAAGCTTAAGATAAGATAGGCAAGAAAAGCTAATTTAGCATGATTTTATGAAATAATGAGATATTTTGACATTATAATTTCTAAATCTTACAAATAAATCTTTGTATGAATCCTATCGAATGTGAAGTGTTTTTTTATAATATATACTTAAATGAATTTAAAACTACGGAATAACAAGCATTCTGTATAAAGAAAAGAAACAAATAAGCCAAAAGTTTAAATGACTTATTTAATATATTTAAATAAAATACATAAACATAAGATAAGTAACTAAATTAAAATTGCAAATAAGCAGGTTGGAATTATAAAATATCATAATTAAATCCCCCTCATTTGAATTATCTTCTGAAATGAAAATCTTATTGTAAGATCAAAGAGTTAAGTCTCAAAGAAAAACAGAAAAACTTTTTCAAAGTGAAGGGGATTCAGCTGTTGTCTACTTCTTCTATTCTGAAAAGGACTTAGTTCGGCCAACAGACTTTCTCTTTCTTTAACACTAACCATTCCAAGTTCTGTTTATTTGAATTCTCTCATCACATAGAAATATTTACACGCAGGCAATTGACTCATTGAAAATAACATAATTTTGCCGCCAAACCAATAAATCAGTTAATCGCTCGGCGTGCCACCTGGTGACCATTATGAAAAGCGTTCTCTTCTTCGACGCTTCCTTCGACAGGTAATCGATCGTTTAAAGGAGGGAAGAGGCGAAGTTTCACTTTTCAATAAGGCCCTGTTGATTAAAAAAAATATGAGAGAATCTATTGCTGTTATACTGAACTTAAAGAATGTTTTGATGTACAGCAACGAATAATCAAAACTATAAAGTTAGAGGATTGTCTGGAAATTTGGTGCTTTGTTATTCTTGAGGCAATGGCGTATCTGAGGTAACGCAGCCGCCCAGGGCGCAGACTGTTAAAAAGGAAAATCCAATCTCCACGAAGATATTTTTGAATATAATTGATAAATTATTAAATATTGTGCTATAATATGTTATTACTGTGTTTTACGTATTATATATATCAGATATTTGTGCATTTTTTTAAAGCAATGAGTTCAGAATATATTTTTATTATCGCGGAAAAATACTCTATTGTAAAGAAAGCATATTTTAGGTTTTCAAAATGCTTTCCATAAATATTCATAAATAAAATATTCTTTATTTTTCATTCTGTCATTTTCTTCTCGGTTAATGTTTTTTTTTCTGAATTCATTTTTATAATGTATAGTTAAATTTAAAAATTCTGTATTTCTCATAAAAAGAAATATAAAGAATATACAAAGAAGTATTTAAAACAAAATCAATGTAGAAACTGTTCTGGTGATTAAACTTATACTCTTCAATTATATGAATGCGCAACTCCTTGTATTGGCACTGGAAGGTTCCCCTGCAACAAGTTCTCAATCGAGACATTATATCATTGCAAATCGATAGGATCTGCTTAGAAAACGAACTGTAAGGAAACCGATTAATTTTATATTCTGATCTAACAAAGAGATGTTATAAAGTGAGTTAGTCATCTCCACTGCATTCTACGTCGATATTTCCACAGGTTTCTAAGGTGACCAAGTCTATAGCACCAAACAAAACTTTATAGTAGACAGCCATCTTGCTTCCTATATCGGCATTCAATAATTGACTTTCTTATTCTATTTTAAATTCTTCAATGCTTTCTATAATCATTTCTCGAAGAAATAATGACAAATATGTTAAAAGTTGAAATGCTAATCAATGTAATTTATTAACTCAGAGTTTCAAAAAAAAAATCAATAAAAAATTAAAATTTTAAAGCGAAATTCACTTCATATCAATTATTTTCACGTTGTTTATTCTTATTACTTTTCAAAAATACATTATGTTGCAATTTAATAAATATCAAAAACTACACTTACATGTCAGTTACAGGTAAAATTGATAAAATCTTAATTAATGAAAGAAAATGAAAGAACAGTACTTTCTTGAATTTTATTTAAAAAATTAAAAAAAGTATAAAGTGCCAAAATTATTAATGAAACTAATAAACAAAATAAAAGTTATTTTAAAAATCATCTGATCCTTGACGAATAGTAGATAATTGTAAAAATAGCCTTTATTTTTTTGTAATTAAATTTTACTTCGATGGAACAAAAGTTCAGCCTACACACATATGAAGAAATAAAATGAAGTAAAATAAATGAAATAATTAAAAAAGTAATATTAAAAATGACAATCGATTTCGTTTGGACTTAGCCAAACATCATCTGGTGAAGAAAATAACACAAGATCCAGTCTTTATAGGCGAAGACACAGTTCCAAGTCAATGAACATTCAGATGTAAATGAGGTATATCCATATTTGCAATAGGGAGGTAGGAAGTAGAGGGCCAATCCATTTGTAGATTGCAGAATGGTTCCATGTTGTTTGTAGTGTTGTCGGTATTTAACTGGTAAATTTTGAAGTAAAGACTGGAATCCTGCACTAAAGATGGCTTCAATCTTGAATAAAAGCTTAACGTGTGTTTAACGCTTTATTTTATTTATTTTATTTTATTTCTTCGTATGTATGGCTGAACTTTTATGCCATCAAATATATTTCACACACGTTAAATTTACATTCTAAATTTTACTTCATTAAATGAAGATCATAATACTTATTATTATTATTATTATTATTATTATTATTATTATTATTGTTATTATAATGACAATATTTACAGTAAAATACAGAAAAAATGAAACAGAATCTCAAGACGAAGTAACTGAACATAAAATTAATTTACATCTATAAAAACTAATAGTTATCTCAATTAGGATGTTGTACCAATATTTTTTCCCGCTGTCTGTTTGTCCTTCAATTAGCCCAAACCGCTTATACAAAATGCTACTCAATTAAGCATATGCCAAATAGCAAGGAAATTCATAGCATAAAATGAAATTTTCCTTGTGAAACTAGTGTATAGTATACTATGCAAAAATAAATAATAATGATGATAAAAATAAACGAATAAGTAATGATGAAATTATATTGGAATAGAGAGATAATCACAGATAAAAAAATTAATAACAACAATTCAGATACTATCCTCTTAGATAAGCAAATCAAAATTTGTTAAATTTTGCTAAAAATAGGAGGGTATGGCTTACTTCGAATAAATCAAATTATCTTAAGAAAATTTATTAGAACAAGATGAATCTTTATTGGTCTAAGTTTAGTAGGGGGGATTTATGTAAGATTGATGTGTTTACGACAATGGGATATTAAGTCTTTAATTGCTTATTCTTCTGTTGCTCATATAGGAATAGTGTTAGGAGGAATTATAACATGTTCAGTTTGGGGAACCCATCAGCTCCAAAATTCAGAAGAAACATTCAGAAGAAAGTTCCAAAATACAATTCAACACATGTGTCGACTGCAACATTTCGAAATTTTGCCTACCTAATTTCACCACCAACACTGATTCCAAAGACATTTCAATAAATTCTAAAAATACTAGGGATCCCATTAGACATTCATAGCATAATACAAAAGATAATTAACCTTGATTGCATGCAGAATTCTAAGAAAATGTCTGAATGACTACTCGAGCATAATATGTAATGTTTTTATCTTTACTCAAAATGCCATGTATCTGAAAAAATCCGCAACTGAATTACTGCTACCTTATTTAAACTATACAGTAATAATAAACTTTATTGAAGAAAAAAGCCTATACACATAATAACAAAAACACATCATTAGCACTACCGGTTTCTTACATTACTGACGTATTTCTTCTGGACCCGAATGTATGAAAAAAAAAAGAATAAATACAATACACTAATAAAAGCAAATATAAATTTAAGCCATTTGATAGTTTGATTTTTTTTAAATAACTTTTTAAGTGTTGTTAATATAAAAAAAACGAAACATAAGTAACTTAAGGCAATGACTTTTACATTACTTAGGTGGGTGAAATCAATGGCATCATTTCAGAAGAAAGTTGAGTTGATGCCAACCTCCCAAACTTTCCAATTCTAATGGACTCCCTTTGATGAGTTCCATCAGCTTTTCTACAGTTAATTTTTAATTTTTGGTGAAAGAATTGAGTTTAAATAATTTAAAAGCTTGTATCAAATGATTCAGTAAGCTGCAAGAAGTAATGCTAACCTATAAGAAGAATTTGCAAATCACCAGTAAAAAACGAAATGTATTCAGAAATTGATCTTTTTTTTTACTAATTTTCGATTTTAATTCATTGCATAATCAAAAAATCTTTGCTTCTGAGTCTGAAAATGATAAATTAACACTGAAACAAATATTGATATTAAAAAATAAAATCCTTTTCAAAATGGCTTCAGTATACTCACTTTTATTCAAAATGCCACCCTCAACACAAGATCTGGACATTTTATTTTGAAGATTGAGATCTATCTTGTTCATGTCTTGTGATACAGGAATTAAACGAAATACTTAATGCTGAGTATGGAACAGATCTGGATGCTATTGCCAGAAGACTGTCTGAAAAATGTCATGGTATGCTTTCCTATTTTTCCTCAGACATTATTTTTAAAAGCTGGTAGCACTGTATAACAGACAGTGTATCAAGAAACTGAGTCATAAATGTCTCGACGAAATATTGGAGGAAACTGCAAACCTGGATTCTAAAAATTCTACTGATACTGTTCTATAAAAAACATCTCATCCTTCTCATTCCTTTCAGAAGTCAAACATTCTCCTACAGAAAGGAATGATTTTAGTTTCCAAAATGGTTGTTCATATTATGGCCATTTTCTCGCTGGTTGTTCATATTAAGTACTAGGCGAGAACCATAATTAAAAGATCGTTAGAGGCGTCGATCTTTCGATTGCAAGAGAAATCGCAACACAGCTACATTTGTCAACAAATAACATCGAACGGACTTTTATTATTAGCTACTGATTTTTTTACAGTATTATGCTGTCGACAAACTTTATGCGGAAAGAGGCTGTCGTTACATTCATTAGTATGGTGTCATGAGCTAGCACCTGCAAATCGGATGTCATGATTTCTTCTTCTCACTCACATAAATATACGCATCAAAGAGTTCATTGCGGCAATATATCTTATCCATATATCTCTTGCTGATACACAAACTTCGAGCTGATCCACAGTTTAACCTCGGTCAAATTCGGAAACAGACATGTTGATCTCGTCATCTAAAGAATGACATGGGCTTTCATTAGTAGTGGCGATTGCTAGAAAAATCTTTGTAGGAGGGCAAGTCGGGCACATCATTCACTTGGGGGGTGTCAGGCTTAGCCGTTAGAAAAGATGAATAAAGTTGATAACACGAATACACGAATATCATTGATTTTCACATCCCCCCCCCCTCCCCCGTTCGACACAATCGCTTTTTCCAGCAGATTTGTTTGTTTCATTGTTTGACATTGTTTGACTTGCAGACTTTCATTGTTTGACTATCCATTTCGAAGTATTTTAAAATGACTCGTATCTAATTCAGTTAGCATCACAGCATAAAGTAGCGTTTTCAACAGTTAATCCTACATACTTTAAATGAATGCAGTAAAACAGTTAGCTATTGCACTCAGTAGAGACTACAAATACAACATTTAAAACGACGGGTTTCACTTGCTCCTATTTGCACGCTTCATCAGGTTGTCCTTACGTAGCGTGCAAATAGGAACACTAGAAGCCGATCGTTTAAAAATGTAATATTTTTAACTTATGTTGGGGATTTATTTTAATCTGTTAAATTTTTTACACACATTAAATCCTACATCAAATCAGTAGAGATGTTTTAACTACTTCAGGTTTTTATTTATGTGTCCATTTCGGTGAAATGTAGTCGATTTTAGCATAAATGATAAACGTTGAAAAAAATTAATAAACAAATAAATAGACGATAACCTTTTTGGTTTATTGCTAATTTCGTTTCATTCCTTACGATACACTAAGTTAACTTATTTAATTGAGCTTGATTCTTGGAAATCAACATGAAAACTATAACGTTATTAGAAAACTAATAAAACTATGGTCAAAACTATGTAAAATGGTTAAAACTATACAAAATACTTAAATTGTTACTGTACTTTCCTTTTGTGACACGGTTTTGCTACATTCAGTCAAATCTCTGTAAATGTTGCAACAGCTATTCTTGAGTCGAATACGCGAAAATATTCACCAGATAGGAAAAATGAAAAGCTTTAAAATTTTCCAAAGAGGCAGCCGGGAGGGGGAGGCCCCTGTAGCATCGCTACTGCTCATTAGCAATGCTATCGTCTTCAGGAAACATAATTAGTCTATGCCATGATGGTCTGTGACCAACATAGAGGCGGTTCTTAAACAAGCAAGTTTTAGAATAAAAACCTTAAAAAAAAAAAAAAAAAACCAAGCAGACAATTTTTGTCTGAGATTTTTCTGCTTACGCTAATAAATAGAAAATTACCTATTAATTTTAAGCAGATTAAAGTAAGAATCTCCGGGCTATAACCAACAAAGTAAAAATAAAGGGTCACTTTCATTCTTATTTGTAAAAGCCACGTATTAGATAGATCGTGAATTCTTATTACCAACGCTTTTCAATACATACATGATGGGATGAGTTGACCTTGCATCAAGAAATCTAAACATGTGTAGTCCACTTATTGTGCGAGTAATTGCTACTGTGCCATTATTCGCATCCGTGAACTGTACTGTGCACACACAGGGCCTTAACCTACAAAGTAAAAATAAAGGTTTCAATATATTGGTTTCAATGGTAGAGACTCAATCAAAGAAATTATTTGATTTGCAATAATTTTTGAATCTTAGTTGAAACTGAAGTGAACGCCAAATAAAACTTTCCGGCACTAGGAAGACCAAGGTCGCTGAGATATGTAAATTAGGACTGATTACGTCATATGACGCACTGTATTTCAATTGATCCTTTTCTGTATAAAATATCATTAAATTTGTATTTCATTTCACTTGAAAATAGTCACGCTTGAGTTGACTGAAATCGTGGTCGTTGTAAATTTTTAAATTTTTTGTCAAATATATTTTTTTTTAAATAAGCAGTTGTGCCGGCTTTGTGATTGCTTGCTAAGATCATTCTATCGATTCCTAATAGATTTATTTTTTACTGAAACAGACTTTATAAAAGAAATAAAATTTCCGGGTGCGTAACATAACACATAGATGACACACTGACATCTTTTGAAACATTCGAAATAGGAATTGAATTTTTCTTAAGGGACTAAGATAGTTTGCGTGATTATCATAGTAATTATAATAAATAATTTTCAATTTAATAATTGGAGATTATTAAATTGAAAATTATTAGATAGTTACATGCGAAAGGGGAATCTTGAACAGATTAGAGTTTTTGCAAGTTCAACGAAGTTAATCAAAATTAGAATCAATTGTATAAATACAACTGAATACAATTGAACCAAGTGCCTGATATGGTCGTCAGTCGGAGTTATTTCGAGAGAATATACAGGATATTCTTAGAGCAAGTTTCTTGGTCTTCTCCTTGGTCTTCTTCGTCACATGTCGATGCTCCTTATTGCAGACCAATCACATTGGATGCACGATAGTCTCTGAGTCCGAGTAGTCAAAGGCAAATGTAAGATCTAAGACGTTTGAGAAAGGTCTGTGACTATTCTGGTGTATCGCTGGGAAAGAACTGCAGTGATTTCACGATACTGAATTTGATTCGAATCACAATCTACAGATACTTGCAACTCGTGATGAGAGATGGTGGTCTACTGTTTCTGGTTTTTGAGACTTTCACCGGTGCTACGAAAGATGTAGGATGCTTATGGATTTGGTTTCGTCTCCAAAACCGTTGTTGAAATTCGTGGCAACTAGTTGAATTGCTATTCAAGTTTCATTTATACAGCCATGATATAAGATATTGCGGTTCTCCATCTTGGTCATATTACGGTAACTATAGTGCTTGGGCACGGTCGGCAGCTTATATTCAAAGCTCCGAGAATGTTTTTGGCTGCTTCAGACAATGTTCACTGTTCCACATTCTGGTCTGGACTGAGGGAATATTTCACTATCCAATTCCATATGTAACAATCAAGTACTTTCCTAAAAAATTATTTAATGTTATTAAAAGGAATAAAAATCATTGAAATAAAAAAAAAAATTGTGTTGGATATCATATGTGCACTTTACTATATTGTATGTGAAAATAAAATAAATAAGATTTTTTTCTTCTTCGCTTTCTAGACTGGCCTAAAAATGAAGTTGAACTTTTCGAGACATGACAAAAAAGAACTATGACCTAACTTCCGGAAGTCTCTATATGGCTGATAAAAGTAGTTTCGGGTCAATAATTTCTTCCACCTACAATTTCTTAGAAAAGCCAAAAGATTATCGATTCGTAGTAGATACATCTTTAACTGCAACAAATTTTATAAAAGAAATATTCATCAATAATATAATATTCACTAGTAAATAAATACAGCTTTGAAGTAATTATTAATATAGAATTCACAGATAAGCTTCCTATGAGCGCTTTATATTGATCGAGACATAGAGTTTGTCAATGCTTCAGAAATAATGAGGACACTACATTCGTCCATTTGACGTAAGCATGGATAAACATAACTTATAAAGACGTATTACAATAAAAGTAATAATAAGTTTATTTAGATGGATGTTATGAATAAATTCATCGAATATTTTCTTACAAGAATATACGCCGTCAACAATGACGGGATAACAATGTGACAGCTTTTATTTTAGATAGAGTATTTGATATTTACACAGTATATCACGGATAGAAAATTAAAATGATCGCTTTGCGAGGAACATGAATTTGTTTATTGGAAGGCTGCATTACAAGTCACATTATGAGTGAAAATTCGACTATCTATTACCAAATGACCTTGACCGTCGGCTTTTTTTGATGAGTAGTTTGATATTGTATCTGTTTCGAGAACGCGACAATGTAACATAAAGCTGGCCATGTGATAATTCCGATCGCTCAAAAAAAAACTCCCACGTGCTCGAAGGTTAGTCCTTGCGCCTCCAGTCATTGCGAATGCGGGCATTACTGGGAACTGACGGCTCTTCAACTTGAATGGCAAATTGACATCATCACTCGGTTGAAAATTGATCCTGGGAATAGTGACAATATCACCTCTGTTGCTTTCCGAAAGAACTTCTGCTGTGATTAAATCCTTAACGATCAATCGTTTGCCATTACAAAGTTCTTTCTTTGGACCGAGATTGCGAAGGAGTATCACAATTGATCCTTTTTTTTTTCAGGCTCAGCTGATGAGGTGGTTTACCGGAAAATGTGAAAGTGTGAAGAAACTTATAGTTTCGTTCATCACTTGGATCATCCGACATTACTACTTCTGTGCTATAGTATAGACTTGTAGGACGGCTCTCTTGCGTTACAAACAGAGGGATACACAGAACTGGAAAACTACATTAGAGATTCTGGCATTTGCAAATTCATAATTAAAATAAGTACTTTTTAAAATACACTGGTGGAAAATGAAAACTGAACACCCTAAGGAAGAGAATGGGAAGCTCAGTACTTGCGTGTGGTACTGGTAGAGGGCAGTAAATGCAATAATCAAAATCGCAGCGCTATGGAAGAATTAGGAAGCGAATACTGGATGTGGATAATCCGAGCCCCTATCAGCAGTTGCTGACCCGCTGCAAAAGTGGTTGGCTGTTCTAGCACCATACTGTGAGCCAAAGCGGTGGTGAACGTTGTAGACATGCAGGACGACGTATCCGAGCACAATTTGTGTAGTTAAGGGAGTTTGAGCGAGATCATATTGTAAGTCTGCGGGAGGCCGGATGATCGTCTCGGAAAATCACGTAGAACGTGAAGCGTCCGTTGTGCATCAGCGTTCACGCCGGTGATGCGAGGAAGGTGTAGATGCTCGTCAGCCTGGTTCCGGACGACAGCCGCACGCGGAAGCACGCCAGAACTGCCGCATCATACGAGCGTCCATAGCGACGCAGGACGATGCAGCACAAATTAGGACCAACGTCACTCCCAGGATGTCAGCTAGGACCATCTGCAACAGTTTGATGGAAGCTCGGCTACGATCTGGGGTGCCGCTCATCAGACTTCCCTTCACTTCTCGCCACTGCAAGCCGCCACCCATCCTTGAGGGATGAATGGCGCAGGATTGTGTTTAGTGACGAGAGCAGATTCTGCCTCGGCGGTAGTGATGGTCGTTCGCACGCGCGGGATCGACCTGGTGAGCCGTACCTGCTACAGTGTGTACGGCAGCGACATACTAACAACAACGCCTGGCATCATGGTGTGGAGAGCCGTAGTCTACAATGACCATTCGTCTCTGGTTGTCCTACAGGGAATATTGAGCAGTGCAGCGTACATCTAGACATCCAACCCGTTTTGTTGCCATTCCTGCAACATCAGGGAGACGTGCTCTTCCAACAGGACAATGCCCGCCATCACACCGCTCGTGCAACTCAACGAGCTCTCCAAGGCGTTCGTCAACTCCCCTGGCCAGCACGATCACCAGACCTGTCCCTATTGAGCATGTGTGGGACTCGATTGAACGGCGTCTGGCCCGGTCTGCAACACCGGCGACAAACCAACTATGCCAATAGATGGAATGTGTGTGGACCTCAATTCCCTAGGATGATATGCGGCACCTCTATGATCGTCTCCATGCGAAAGTGTAGGCCTCCATTGCTGCTGGAAGAAGGTACAGAGCGTACTGATATGGTCTTTTGACACACACTGTAGCCTCTGTACATAGACATATTACCCCGTGCTCATGATCACATACAATGTACTACGTACGGAATGTGTGAATAAAATTTCATTCTCCTGGGACCCATGGCTTCAGTGTATTCGTTTTTTATTTTCCACCAGTGTAGAATTTGAGTGCATTCATAAATTAGTCAATTGATTTCTAAATAAATATCAATTTTGTCAAATTTATTCTTGAGAATTTGGTAGATATCATCCTTCTTGAAAAAGAATTTCAATGATAGTATGCTGAAAGTTACGGAAAGTAGGTTTATGCTCTTTCAAAAGATAAATAGTTCGTATCTGAGAAAGAAATATTTTTGATGTCGCAGCTTTATTACTTGTTAAAAAAACTCAAACTTAATTTAAATTTAAATTGCTAAATAAAATTCAAATAACTTTATGAGAGTTACGATCTGATCTATATAATCAGGAATTTTAACAAATTGTGTCTACAATATTTTGATCCAATTTTAGAAATGGCTGAATTCCATGTAAATCATGTCTATCATCTTAATATAGAAATCTTTAATGGAAACCTCAACCAAATCATTTCTCTCTCAAAACTGACACTTCAGATTTAGTATAGATTTATTTGGAAGTGATGTAACTTGTAGTTAATAATGTAGTTATTAAAATACAGTTTTGCTGACGCAATTTGTTGCAACATTTATCAATATATATTGGCATTTACTTACTGAACAATTATAAATAAAGGTCGATTGGAATTTCGTAAACTATTTTATGATCTTTTGCGAAAATTTCTAACTGAGATCTATAGTTCCGTCTTCCTTTAAGTCCATTGAGTTGTCCGTGAGCTTGGCTTCTTAAAACCTTCACTGAAACTACTTAGATTTCGATTTATTTTTCCATTTTAGCTGAATGTTCCAGGAATATATTAATCAATCAATTAAATATCGAGATGTCACCTATCAAACATACACCCTGGATATAGTTGAAACCAACAATATCTTACTTATTATTAACATTATCAATCTTACAATCAATAGCTACTACATTTAAATATTCCTACATTTGTTGAAAGTCTTCAAATTTTGCCAATCTTATATTATTTATACATGATTTTACCATATCTTTTGCCAATTTTACTAATATGTCAATGCCTTTCTATGCCATCATTACGATTAATATTATCATTTTTTGTGTTTCTTATAACCAAGCTTTCTATAATTTTCCTTATTTTAGCATCTTTTTCCATACATAATAATTTTATTTCTTCACTAATGTTATGCCCCAATCTACAGCAATGCTCAGCTAAATCAGACCTGTCACCTTGAACACAATATATATGTTCCAAAACCCTCTCTCGAATCGTTCTTTTACTTTCTTCAACATAAAAATTTCTACAATTTAAATATTCTAATTTGTAAATTAGACCCATATTACATTTGTTTTCATTTGGTAATCATTTGGTGATTATGAATAAACAAGAGTATGTGCAGAAATTAGATCTATTGATTAAAGATGGATATTATGAGAAATTGGATAAAGACCCTACTATAAAATTATATAACAAAGTTAAGATGAATGTAAGAAAATTATGTGAACAAGGAACTAAAAATTTTCAACAAAAACAAGAAATCTTAAAAGAAGCTTGTAAAACCCCAACTTTGGATGGAAGAATCAAAACACATAAGGAGGGTAACCCAGTTAGACCTGTAATTAATACTTATGGAAGCCCAGTACAAAACCTAGCCAGATTTGTTAATAATTTGATAAAGAACTTTAAACTCCCAAGAGAAGAGGTTTTGATTAAAAACACTTAAGATCTGGAACTAAAATTAAAACACTTGTACATTGAGAATAAGAAGAAATTTTACTTATTCTCTTTCGACATTGATAATGTATATATATAGATATTCAGGCTGAAGAAATGTTGTTAATTATGGAAAAATTAGCTTACAAAAATAAAGATATAACTTGTAATACTTCCTTCAAACACGGTAATGAGATTTTTAAATAGGTGAGAGGTTTCCCTATGGGTTCTCCGCTATCGGGGAGCTTATGTAATATTTATATGAATTTCTTTGAAGATGAATTATTGAAAGAAAGAAAATTTAATTTTGATTATTTCATATACGCTGATTACATACTGATAATATGGTATGGTACAATTAGGCAATTCCAAATTTTTTTTAAGATTATAAATGAAAAAAAATATAGATAAATTTTAAAATGGAAAATTAGTCAAATGGAAAATTGCATTTTTAGATGCTTATCTAGTTAAAAATAATAATAATTTATTTTTAAGACATTACAGAAAAGGTCACAAAGTGACCACATTGTTAATTTTAGGTCAGGACATAGTACACACATAAAAAGAAATATAGTTGTAAACTGTATTAAGAGAATTGATAGATCTTAAAGTTCTGATAATGATTTCATAAATGAAATGAATGGAATGAAAGTCATATTAAAGAAAGATGATTATGATGAAGTTTTCATAGATAAGACCTTAAAAGAGTATGACACACTCAAAATTAAAGAAGTAGACCAATATAATAAGGAAAGATTAATAGTTCCTTATTTAAATAAAAGAAGTTTTTAATTAAAAAGAATTTGCAAATAATATAACATTAATTTAACTTTTGAATACACTAATAAATTAAAAACTTTGTTGTGTTATAAATTAAATAAAAATGAAAACAAATGTAATATGGGTCTAATTTACAAATTAGAATATTTAAATTGTAGAAATTTTTATGTTGAAGAAAGTAAAAGAACAATTCGAGAGAGGGTTTTGGAACATATATATTGTATTAAGAATAAGCAAGGTGACAGGTCTGATTTAGCTGAGTATTGCTGTAGATTGGAGCATAACATTAGTGAAGAAATAAAATTATTATATATGGAAAAAGATGATAAAATAAGGAAAATTTTAGAAAGCTTGGTTATAAGAAACACAAAAAATGATAATATTAATCGTAATGATGGCATAGAAGAAAGTGTATTAGTAAAATTGGCAAAAGATATGGCAAAATCATGTATAAATAATAAAAGATTGGTAAAATTTGAAGACATTCAACAATTGTAGGAATATTTAAATGTAGTAACTATTGATTGTAAGATTGATAATGTTAAAAATAAGTAAGATATTGCTGGTTTCAACTATATCCAGGGTGTATGTTTGATAGGTGACATCTTGATATTTAATTGATTGTTTGATATAACTTGAAAAAGGAAAGAAGAAACTTAACCTTGGAAAGAGTTTAACATGCTGGAGAAATTTTTAACAAAAGCAAAATGAGAAATAAGAACAGCACAAGCTTAAATAAATTGCCTTTCTGATTCGATTATCGATGCTGAGTCTTGGTTGTGCAAAGTGAGCACAACATTTATTGTTGTTGTTTTTTGTTCTTCGGAGGCCACTGCCAGGTGTGACGGTGGCCTTCAGATAAGATCTTGCCTTTCTAGATCTTTTATCGGGGAAGGCAGAGATCGGGCTGATGAGTCCCCTGTAGGCCGAAACGGCCGTTCCCGATTCCTTCCCGATAATCGAATCAGAAAGATCAATTTCTTTAAGCTTGTGCTGTTCTTATTTCTCATTTTGCTTTTGTTAGGAAAGAAGAGAATTTTCCGAAAATTTGTTTCAATAAATATATTTTAAATATATTTTTTTGGAAGAAGATGAAGTCTGTTATTTATTAATAATGAAAGTAAGTAGAAAGGATTTAAGAGGAAAATATGGACTTAAAACATTGATATTTTTTGTTTTTCACTTGCAATTAAGCTTACTCCATTTATCTTCTACTTTGTTTTTTTGTTTTTTAAATAAGCGTAAAGAGATTGGAACTGCCTTTCTTCGCAAAACATTAATCTAATATTAGTTCTCCAAAGATAAGTCAAAACAAAATATTAAATGAACATAAGAAAATAGAAAAAAAAGAAAGATAAAAAATTATATTTATTATATTTCTAAGCAAGAGACAGTCGCCAACACCTTATGTTACAGAAAAAATCTTCATATTCTTTTAATGATTATTAATAACAAGTACTAATTACATCTTTTTTCGTAGATGAAATCATTTCTTGCTAATCTTCGAACAATACAAAAATGAAAAACAAAGCTTATGTATAAAGAACATTTTTTTTCAAATAATACTTTTACAATATTGGACTAATAGAATCACTTTTATCTGCAACTTAAGAAATGTGAACAGTAACAAAGAAATGGAAAAGCATGTAATCTTTAACAAATAAATTTACAGATCGATTGAGAAAATAGGAGTTTGCTTCTTGCATTACTTCAATTTTTAAAAAGTGATTTGACATAAATTCAAGATCTACTGCTAGTAGACCGCCATTAATTTTGCTGTCTCATATTAATGAAATTTCTTCGATATTTTATATTTTATTTTTTAAAGAGGTAGAACTGAAGTGATCGTAATTAAACTTGTCCTATTCAGAGCACTCTGTAACGAATAAACGGATTGCCACCAAAATTTGTTATGCAGACTATTCAAAGGATGTGGGAAAGATTTATGTGAAAAAAAAAATAGTTCACAAAAGTTCCCCTGGGGGCGCTTTACAGCAAAATACACGGGAAAAAAATACAAATAAACAATAATCAACAAAAACACAATCAAAAAGCATTTATTCGTTTTGCAATTTGCAACATTTCCACGATAAACCAAATTATTTAAATAGCTCCACAACCAGAAATTACATAGTTTCAGATCCTGAGATCGTGATGACCAGGCAATAGGAAATGAAACATGTTCATACCAATGCTGTACGGTGAGTCCAATAAATGGGGGTGCATCATCTTGCATAAAAGGTGTAGACGCAAGTCATTGTCTTTGTTGAAGCTGGGGTACGACAAAATTTTGGAGCATCTTATGATATCACAGGGCCATTAGGAGCAACTTCTTAAAAGAAAAATGGTCCGACGATAAATGTGGAAGTCAATCCACATCAGACGATCACTAGGAGAGTGCAGGGGAAGTTCCTGGAAAACACGTGGATTTTCCATGGCCCGAATGCGACAATTCTGGATGTTAAAAATGTGCCTCGTCGCTCCAAAGGATGTTCCACGATCACGACATATCGACTTCCATTCTGGAAAGAGTGGTCAATGCAAAGATGAGTCGTGGTCCTTGTCGGCAGCAAGCAGCTGGTGGTTGTGACTGATTTTGTATGGTAAAAATTGCACTGTCTATCGCAGTACCTCCACATTGTGCCATATAATATGTCTAACTGTCGTGACACTGCACGTGCATTATTGGCGCCAGAAACATGAGTCATCAGCTGTCACAACATCTTCAACAACTCCTTCAGTGACGGGCCTGCGCCCTCTTCTAATGATCTAGTTTTCTCGAATATCATATTCCTCACAGCTTGTGCAGACATTGGTCCGCGGCTTAAGTTCTTTACGGCGGCGAAATGCACGAACAGCAGCCACAGCATTATCATGGTTTTCGTGAAAAAGCTTCACAATTAAAGCGCGTTAAGTGATAGCTATCGTAGCTTATAAAAATGCAGAATGTCGCAGAACTCTCCGCTGCAATAAGAGTGTTTATACAAATGAAATTGCGTTTTCGTTGATTGCAGCGCCAAGCGTGCTATTGTTTTCACTAAATTTATTTGTAATGTTGAAAAATTGCACAATTAAAAGTTTAAAATATCATTTTAAGCTGATCTTAGTTATTTACCGTGCTTTTTTTTCCTGTATTTTGCTGTAAAGCGCCCCATTGGGGAACTTTTCTGAAGTTTGTTTTTTTTTTTTTTGTTTATTTTTGCATAATCCTTTTTTGCATTCTTTGAATAGTCTGTTTATAAGTTTTGATATCAATCCGTTTATTGGTTATAGCTACAGAGTGCTCTGAATAGGTCAAGTTTAATTACGATCACCTTGTATCTTAATACGAAACTGATATCTGACTGATATCTTTTAATTCATTTTTCTAGATCTTTGAAGATTGTAGTTTATTTTTCCTACAAAGAAATTGTAGAATCAAAATGTCCAATGACTGTTTCTCTACTTTTAGTTAAAATAATTGAGCTTTAGTAATTTATGTTTAAAAACATATTCCCGAAATTACAAATTTCAATGTTTGATTCTAAGGATATGATATCGTTTTGCTTTATGCAATAGATATTTATTAGTTATGGTTTTTCTTTCTCATTATTTTTCGAATTCAATTCATTTCATTGTTGATAATTTCAATGTAATTTGCCTGTAAACATTTTCATTTTTAAGCCTTGATTGGCGATTCGTCTTCCAAGTTCTCTGCGATAAATTATTAACTTCATCGTTTTATTATAAACTTTGAGACAGAAATAAAAGTTATTCCTATTTAAACGAAATATATATATACATGTATAAAACAGTTTTACTTACAAAATTGGCATTATATCTGTGAATCTTTGGGTCCTGCCACTCAGTAACTAAATGAACCGCTCTAAAAATCAATGGCAGAATTTTTTAGGCATTCATCAAGTACTAGCACTGAAAAAAAAGAAAGAACTTTCATCAACTTAATCAATCTCATCAATTTCATCAATTTCATTTATATTTCCTCAATGTCAATCATATTTATGTAGGCTTTAAAAAAACATTCATTTAAAAATCTAATTGACTAAGGATTAAAATAGTAAGGATTATCTTTGTAAAAATTCAGAACCTATTGAGGATCATGAATTAAAATTTCGATGTATGACAGTATCTGTCATCCTTCCAAGTTGGGACTGTTTTATTCTATAGGATATTGATAAATTGATTAGCTTTTCGATACAAAAATTCTGAGTCGATTTAAAATTCTAAATTACTGTTAAGTTAACTGAGTAAGTGAAAATTTAAAAGAAAATATTAATCAATAATCCAGGATAAATATGCAGTTTCATTAAATTAAAATATGTTTCATTAAAAGCAGATTACAATTATCAAAAGTGTATAAATTTTATCAACAGATCTGCAATTAAACTTTACTATCATTGTTTACGTGGAAGTTGTACTTATTTATCATAAAATTAACTTTTTTATATAAATTTCCCATTAAGAAGAATAGAGCCAGTATCACAGTATTGCAAACTTCTATATATTATTTACATTACTGTAAGCAACAGTAACTGAATTTGTGACGGCAGAATATTATTTCATTAACTTCATTTTAATGTTATTTTTTTTGTTACAACAGTAATAATTATGCTACTAAAAACACAAGTGATTGGTATCTTTCTTATAGTAATCATTTTAAAAGTTATTATACCAATTTTTTTCTTTTCTTACATTGTCTGTTTTGTTAATTATATTGCAATTTTTACTTCTTAATTCATTTTTATAAGATTGATGACAACACCTGTCGCTCTATTACAATTGGTCTAATTCAGACTGTTCCTTTTTTTGGAAGAGAGAATTTACTTAAATTAGAAGAGGAGACATTTTCAAATTACCTTACTTTTAATCAATTCTTTTCGATTTAATTGTAGATCTTATGTAAAGAGCTATAAATCTTCTAAAACACGGAGATTTGTTTTTCTTTTTTGTTTTTTTAAGGAAACAGAAATGTTAATTTGGAACTGTCTGAATTCTTTACATTTGTCTGACAAATTCTTATTCTTCTACAATTAAATAAAGAAGTAATTCTGGAATAATGAATTGATTTATACATGCTAAATAAATTCACAACCAAATTTTTTACGTAACATGACGTAAATGGAAACAACATTAAAAAAAATTGCTTTTCTTTATTACTTTCTGAAAAACTTCCATCTTTTTTTACATATTGAAGTGTTAACAATTTTCGATAAAAATGTTTTATTTTGTACTATTTACTGAAAGTTCATTAATATCTCCGTTCATAATTAAGAAATGTTTGAGACAAGCAGAGTATCCCAAATATGCTCGGTTGCTTCTTCAATGAGAATTTTCAAATTGACAGCTTCCTCTTTATAGATACATTTGTAATTTGTATCTGACGTTTGGAATGACGTTGGTCGCTTGCATTTCTTTAATAGGAATTCGCTTCTGAAGTTCGATTCTCTACATTTACTATATAACTGACCATCAATTTGTTCAATCAACAAAGTAAATAATGTCTGTAATTTTTTTTTTTACTTTTGAAGAAAATTTGTTAAAGTTTATAAATGAAAACGAATAAATATTAATTTTTAATATTTAAATATTTATGTTTTCCTGATTTTTAAAATGTTTCTCTTCCAAATTCAATCAATTCATTGCAAGACATTTTCCTTCTTAAATAATTTCAAGCAGTTTCGGAACATAAATAGTTGTTACTTCAACAAAGCGTCCCTTAAAATAAATGTACATGTATCCATTACATCAATTAGATCCAATTACATCCACACATACTTTAACTACATTATTAAGTAAGAACTTGAATGTACAACCCTATCTTTTGACCGAGCTAAAAAAATTGCACAATAGTTGGAAAATTATATGGTGAATGTGGGTGACAGGGAAACCCAACGCAAGTACTTAGAGGTGAAAGGTACTTAAGGACATGTCTTAAGGATAATGCTAACAGTATGGCCGTAGTTTGACTAAGTGAAATGCCTCTTAAATAGATTAAATAAATACCAAAATCTACTCAGATCTACCACTAAACTGTTAAATCTGAAATTTCACGTTGATCAGTGCAGTATTCCTTCAATTATTTTAGTTTAGTCCATAACTTATGCTGTTTCCAAAACTAAGTCTACAAGAAAACCAAATGAATAATTCATTATTCTTTAAATTGTTTATGAATGTGGTGTTTTGGAAACTTTCTAAATATGAGTTTATGACTCACAATTATTCTAAACCTTCAAATCTGACATTTAAAACAACTAGTCATTATTCTTTTAGATAGCCTACCTAAAAAGCTATCTAAAAGAATATTGACCATAGATAGTCAACATATTTTAGTGATCATATTGTAAAATTTAAAGTAAAAATTCTCACCTCGGCACAATTATGAATTGAAACCAAAGAAATAATTTTACATACATATTTTAAGCTTTATTAAATTTTTGAGACAAATCAAAAATACATACAAAATATTTCAATGAATACTATGTAGTCGAAACGATTGCATTTGTTTTTAAGTTTTTCAAACATCAACATAAAAAAATTAGAAATTTAACAAGTGTAGTTATTCTTTTGTATACATATTCTAAAACGGCATAAAAAAGAGTATATTTCAAATATTAAACTCCAATTCACAGTTTAAAGTTTTAATTATTCTTTATGCATAACATACTTCAGTGTTGAAACTCTTAAATCAAGTAATCCAAAAAAGAAGGGGTCTGCAAATATCAAATTTAATCGGATTTATCCAATAAGAATAAACTTTAAAAATAAAGTTTAATGTAGATCGTTCCATTATTTTTGACATATCGTGCAAACAAAATTCTAAGAAACAGACATTTCCGACACACGAGAATAGGAGGAGTTTTTTGCTCTTCGCCTTTCTACCAAAAAAGAATCTCTGCGCTCTTTTCCAGGATTGGGTAGGGAGAGGCTTTCCAACACTAAAAGAAACGTTCGAAATCATTTTTTTTTTTTTAAGCATTGAGGGAGATTATTTAATCCCCCCCCCCCCACCTCCGAGTCACTCCAAACACCACCAAACATCACACAACACACACTGACATAGAGTTTACTAGGAAAACAGCCATAATATATTCGAGAGACCAAACAATACGAATTTCCGTAAATTGGGGCTTAAAAATAGCAGTTTTTAGAAATTAAAATGATCATGAATAACATAAAAATATCTGTAATCATTATATAGATATAAAGTTATTAAAAATCATTAAGGCCAGACACACAATTTCAAAAATTAAAAATGTATTTAACAATTTAAAATCACATGATCAGGTTTCGATTGAAACAAACCAATCACTTGTAAAGACTTAAATGTTTTATAAATGATTGTTCCAATCGAAACCTGGTCATGTTATTTTAAATTGTTATTTTTTTAATTTTTTAAAATTGTATGTATGGCCTTAATGATTTTTAATAATATTACAGTAATTTTAACACAGTTAAAATTCTACAAATATCTATATAGTTATTTTACTTTCCACTGTCATATAGAAAAAGTAAAGATATAAATTGTCCTGCCACTTTATTAGGTACACCCCTGCTATGCGCGCAAACGGTACACTCCATTCAATTGCAAGTCACATGGATAGTTGTGGCTGTAAATACAGCACTCTATGATGTGATCTAACAGAGGTTGAACGTGGTATGATCGTCGGGGCTAGACGTGCTGGTCAAAGCGTATCCGAGATGGCAGTGCTCCTGAAGGTTTCGCGTACAACAATATCAAGGGTGAATAGGGAATGATGCAACGAACAGAAAAAATCGCTCGTTGATGACAGAGGCCGGAGAAGGATGTCTAGAATTGTGCAAACCAGAAGACGGGCCGTAGTTGCCCAAGTGACGTCCGACTTCAACAGTGGTGCGCTGCAAACCATCTCGCAACGCACCACCAGAGCCGCGCAGAGACTCTATATATCTATATATTTGGTGGCCCAGGGCAACGTTTGGATTTGTGGTCCCCACCCCCTATTGATGGGGCTTTAGATGCCCCGCCCCCTTTGAGCTATTTTTGGGGGCCCCGGGGCAATCTGCCCCTTTTGCCCCCCCCCCCCCTCTGGGCAGCCCTGCGCACCACTAGACGTGCCCTGTTGCAGATGAGTACAACAGCCGACGGCCTCAGCGGATACCCTTGTTATCAGCAAAGAACAGGAGTGCCTTCTGTGGGCAAAGCAGCACCGACACTGCACCATCGACGACTGGAAAAAGGTTGCTTGGTCCGATGAGCCGAAGTTTCTGCTGCATCATGTTGATGGCAGACACAGAATTTGGCGCAACATGATGTCTGGACCCGTCGTGTCTCACAACAACTCTTCCAGCCGGTGGGGGCAGTGTCATGGTGTGGGGGATGTTTTACTGGCACACGTTGGGTCCATTGATACCTCTGGAGGCACGTCAGGATGGTAGAGCGTACATAAGCATCGTAGATGGCTACTTCCAGCAGGATAATGCGCCGGTGCACAAAGCCCGCTTCACTATGGGATGGTTTGAGGAACATGACGATGACTTTTCCTTGCTGCAGTGGCCCGCTCAGTCCCCAGATCTCAGCTAGATTGAAAATTTGTGGGATGAGCTGGAACGGGATGTTAGCTCCAGGCCTACACCTCCATCAAATCTTCAGGAACTGCGTGACACACTCATTTCTGCATGGAACACAATACATCAACAACGTTTTCATCATCTTGTGGAATCTATGCCTCGACGAATACAGAGGCTGTAAAAGCCTCTCGAAAGCTCTGTAGGTATTTTTAATATTATATAATCTTTTTAAATAATTTTAGTGTGTTTGCCTTCTTTAATTACAATCAAATTTCTTTTCCTGACATTAAACAATTTCTTTTTGATTACAGCAATTACAAAGTTTTCTTTAGCAAAGCTAATTGATTACTTATTGGTAATATTGTTATAGAGAAACCCTCAATTATCAAGCACATTATTTAGATGATGAAGCTGAGTTATTTCCGAATAGTTCGACTTGATTAATTAAAATGTTACATTTTAATTGCATTAGATCTATAGGTAGCAGCAGAGTTTTATGATAAGTTAATACACACGCAATTGAACTTTCAGCAGATCCCTGATATCTTAGTAAAAATATAATAGTTCTTTAACAAGTGCTACATCTAATTATATTTTAAATCCATAAGTAGTTGTTCAACCGAGAGGATGGAATGAATTGAATAGAAAATAATTAACTATTCAAAAATTACTATTTAAATTTTACTTTTACTGATTTATTAGAGCTTTAGCAGTAATCGTGTATTAGTTTAAAATCGTTTTCTTTTTGTCTAAGTTCCTATTTCTTGAATAATACAAAATTCAATAGAGAATCATTGAATAATATTCCTTTATTTTTGAAGTTTCAACTTTCTTAGTCTGAGTTGTTTGAATAATTGTGAGAAGGAAGATTAATGCTGAATAGATACACAGGGTTTTTTTTTCCCTAGCTCTATTTCAATATGATAGACAAATCATCCGTTAAGTTAATTTCTTAACTTAAGTAATTATGAGTTTTCTTGATCACAGATGTACAGACGACAAATGAAAATGAATATTTCGACATATAACTTTATAGACTTCTGTTTTGTTTTGTTTTTGGTTTTTTTCATTCAGGCTCCATCTAATGCTTGTGGCCCTTGTGGTTCAGTGGTATATGAGGTGGGCTAAACTATCCAGATTCAATTCGGAGTTAATGGAATTTTACTCTCGGTGATTGTTCTCTTCAAGACGGGCCGACAATTTATCCAGTCCCGGGTTTCTTTCTTCAGACGGGTAGATGAGGGAGGCGTTGGATTGACCATCCAATGGTCGAAGAAAATGTTGGGACTCTATACCTCTAATACACCTCGAAGAATGTTTTTATGTTGCCTATAAATGGGATTCTGTAACCTTAACTTAACCTATCCGATGCATGTTAGGCGAGAACAACCATAAGGAGAAATCTTTAATATCTCACATTTAACCATACTAATATGCTTGTCAATATACTTCTATATTTATAAATCATATTATTGCATCTGAGATATCAGATATAAGAAATTTAAAAAGTTAATATTATTCATATTATTGTATTGAAATTTTATATTATAATTATGAGATATTGTAGATGAGAATCTCATACTTCGGAACGTGTCTCTGATTATCGTACCAAGATTCATTTCAAAACTATGAATATTTGACTATAAACTTGTATATGTCGTTAGATAGAGGTTGACATCAAGGTATGTTTTATTTATAGTTCTATTTTACATCAATTTGCTGCTAAATTTTTAAAACGGAAGTGATGCAAAAAATTTGACATAAAGGGAGATATTAAGGGAGATTAACTACTCGTCATGCCTTCTTCCTGGGTTTCAGTTTATCTACGTGAAGAATTAATTTTTGATTTATTAAAAAGGATTTTTAATAAAACACACACAAGTTAACGCTACATCTAAAAAAACATGCATTACGGGAATCTTTTCGGATCCCAGGTTGAGGTTGACAAAGGAGGCCACAGGGATCCGAAAAGCTTCCCGTAATGTATGTTTTTTAGATGTAACTTTAACTAGTGTGTGTTTTGTTATAAATCCTTTTTTTAAAATATCTTTTTAACACAAGTAAATTTTGGATTTAAAAATTTCAACTTGAAACAATTGAAATCGGTTTAATTATTTATCTCTACTATTCCACAACTCCTTTCATTGAAACATTACTTGAAAAACTTCTAACCTCAAAGTAAAGTTAAATCATTAAATACATATGAATTGTATCTCATATTCCAACAGTTTGAATTAACTACTTAAGGATGAATATAACGTAATTTGAAAAATCTTTTTCTTTATTGAAAAGAAAAGAAAACTATCGGGATAAATTACTATTTGTATTAAATTATTGATTGATTTTATCTAAACTTGTATTTTTGTTGAACTTTTGTAAAACGCTTATAATTTATATAAATTTCATCAAAATCTAACCATGAGGTCGTAGACATGAAGAAATTTTCAATAAGAGAACATTGATAGTTGCTTTCACAAGAATGTTTTTAAAACGAGCCTAAAAAAAACGATAGTAGGTTAATAATTAATTCATAGTCTTTTTTTTTTTTTTGCAAAATAGAATTGAAACTCTCGAGAATAAGAAAACCATTTACTTGAAAATGTAACCTGGGATTTTCCGTTTGTCCCACTTTCTTTCAATCTGCATCGCTGTGGATAAAGAAAGTGAATGAGTTTAAGAAGTTTGTATGTAAAAAGAAATACATTTCGCATTCCAGTTTCCGAACACCCATTTGGAATGTGTCAAATAGACAGAAAATGTCTATTGTACAAATAACTTAGATTTCTAAGCCAATTGTTGTTTATTGATCATTATAATAATATCTTAACTAAAGTCAGATAATGGTGTTTTTTTTTTGTTTTTTTTCATTTGGGAATATCCATTTTAGTAATATCCATCTACCATTACAGTATTCTAAGCAGCTTTGTGGTATCGTAGCTACAGCACAGTCCTGCGGGAATTCTCGGGCCTTTTACAAAGCCAATGTTGAATCAAAACCAATAGAGATGTTGTTTGTCATAATTTAAACGTAGCTCTTAAACGTTTCATCGGACAAACTGATCTGCATTGTTTGACTTAAAATGGCATTCAAATTTTTTTCCTAAAATTTTTCTCTTATCTTACTTTTTACTGACGCTAAAAAATATTATTTTATTTTTATTTTTATTTTATAAGGAAGATACAACGGGAATATACCCAGTTACAATATACTACTAAAAAAGTTACTAAAAAAGAAAAAAGATAAACTAACATATAAGGATATAAACAAATATAAATACAAATAAACACATTTAAATAGAAAATATCATTAAAAAAGCAAAAAACGAATATAACGGATAAACAAAGTGCACAAAATACGCAATAAGAAGCACAAGAATAATGGGAAAAAAATATATATACATATATACATAAGATATACATAAGAATAACTACAGCAACATCTAGAGATATTGGGAAAATAAAGAAATAAGGACTGAAGATGGAAAGAAGGAGATATTATGTAATATCTGCAGCATGATCAGCTACTCTTCGTAATTAATCTGCTCATGCTAAATATATTTAGAGATTTTAATTCAAATAGAAAGATTTTGAAATAGTATATTTTCTGGTAAGTGTAGAAACATATATTGAACTAAAATATGAATGGTTGTAAATTCTAAATAAATTAAACTTCATGATTATCTAAAAAAAATTTTTTATTAATCTGATCATGCTAAAAAAATAAAAAAGCACTCTGAGTTTATCATCGAAGGTAAATCTGGGTGATGACGCCTAATAAGACAGAAACGGTCGTCCAAGATTCCTTTCGATGATGGCTGAGAGTGTAAATCTTACTTTGGTGCATTTTGATTTGTGTTTCGTAATCATCTCTTCATTCAGTTGTAACATGAAAGCAAAATCTTTGCATCTTTACTGCTTCTAAACCTTTACTTGTTTATTCATTTAGTTTTATTTGTATTTGACTACTGTTATTTAAAGGAAAGGTCACGCCTACTAAACTAATTTCAAAATATAATGACAGTTTCAACTCCAGGCAACAGAAACTGTTTAATTATTTACCTCTAATTAGCTTTCGAATTTTGTTTTTCAATTAAAAGGTTACCAAAGCGGAAACCATTCTCAGCAGTATTTCCGATGTGAACTTAGGGCGTTAGTGTAGGACAGTAAATTACTTAATATTTATTATCTAACTGGGAAATTTAACTTATGGTTACACGAATAAAACAAAATCAATCATCAAAAAAAAAAAAAAAAAAAAGCTTCGTAAAATCTCTAACTTTTTTATTCTTTTGATTTTATTAATGACGTCATAGATAATCAGCTTTTTCAGTACAATGCAGAGATATCCAGAAAAGTCAGACCAAAAATTCATATTTCACAGTTAAAGTTTAAGTCCCACAATAGGCCTATGCAGATCCTCGGGGTCACGGGAGTTAAGGCTCCCGGCGCTTCTTAACCAATGGGACTAAGTTGAGGTCGGGTGGTCAACCCGACGCCCGCCCACCTTTAACTCCCGGGAAATAAACCCAGTACCCATTCAACAGAGGACTGGGTAAACCCTAGGATCTGTTTGGAGGAAAATGGAGCGTAGAAAAATCCCCGCCCTTCGCCGAGGCGGGGATCGAACCCGCAGCCAAGCGCCCTTACCCACTCGGCTACCGGGTCCACCATATTTCACAGTAGCACAGTAGATCGAGCTAAAATATTTGTTAGTATCCAGCATTTACAGTAATCAATCTAATGTAGTACGTAGTTTTTTTCTAATCGTCAGAAATAAACAAATCAAATTTTTATAGTTTTAGATCAACAACTTGAAAACAATCAACTTGGAACCTTTGTGTTGTTTGGAGCTGCGATCTGATTTTAGTAAAGAGGGTGTATCAAAACTCTCTGAACAAATTTTAATGAGAGGTAGGGATCACCAAGACCACCCTTTTTCTTCTATGAATGTACATTCGCTGACGGCAACCCTCGGTGCTAGAGGGCACTACTGCCTGATTTAACATATATCGATTTCTTTCTCTGGGAACACATGAAGAACCTAGTGTATGAAACTCTCCTATTGACTCACATGAAGATATTGTCGCAAGAATCGCTATCGCTGCTGCAGCTATTCGCTAAACGCCTGGAATCTTTCAAAATGTACGGCAATCAATTCTTCGATGCTGTCATGCATCCATTGCTTTTGCCGGTCGCAACTTTGAGCACTTTCTTTGAGTAACCGTCTTCTTCATTCTTCTTCTTCATTCTTCTTCTTGGTGTTTCACATCTCCTCTCTAACCGATTGCAGCCCTCTAACACCGAAGGTTGTCGTCAGCCGACATACATTCATGGATGAAAAAGAATTGTCGTGGTGCTCCCAATAAAATTTGTAAGAGAGCTCTGAAGCCAAAATGTAATTTCTTCGCTTAATACTCGATGAAAAGAAATCAACGAGAATAATAAATTAAATTTAAAACTTTATGAAAGGCATTATGCTTCATGATAATTTAATTTAACGTTTCATGATTTAATTAAGTTGGACGATTGAAAATGGAGCGATGGAAAGGAGCGATTTTGAGGACTGATGTAGGTATGAAGCTCAAAATAATCGCATCTTACGAACCCTATTTATTAAGTTATAAATAAGCATCCTATCAAATATTAAGAAACAGAAGTAGCAATTTACGTGTACTGCGTGATACTGAACACATTGATGGAGCCATACACCTGAATAAATTAAAAACTTTATACACATAAAGAATACACTATCGTTTCGCCGTCGAGAGACAGCCTTTTCAAAAGTGACTTGAAAAGGCCGTCTCTCGACGGCGAAACGGTCGTGTATCTATTCTTTATATGTATAAAGTTATTAATTTATTCAGGTGTATGGCTCCATCAATGTATTCAGTATTAAGAAACATTACAGTTGTTTTCACGATGGATTTCGGCATTGATGGTTTTTGAGGGTTGAGAGAGTTGAAGGCTAAAATAAATGTTCTTACGCTTTAAATTAGATTGTAATTAAGCAATTTGTACAAAATTTTGGAAAAATCCTTTCAGCTATTGTAGCGTGATGCGAAATGAAAACGACAGAAAGAAGATCAACAGAGAAGAAAAAAATGTTCAAGTGGAAATGTAAGATTTTCATGATCAGTTATTTATTCTACAGGAAACGCTCAGTTATAATTATTACTACAAAATATATTATTTATTGAAATTCTTCATTTACAGAAGTAAAATTATTGAAACCATTGATTTAATAATCAGATTTCGAATGAGAAAAATGTGGTAAATTGTTTGGAAGCAGCTCTGATGCAGATATAACTTGAATTACTAAGACTCTTATAGTTAATAAAAATATTTCCTATTGATATTAAACAGCTGCTAATTCATTCTTATTCTTCTCTCAGTGAACGAATCGGAAAGTTTCCACTTACTTACGTTTCAACTTTCACTCAGACACTGAAATAGAGATTGACCTGATAATAAACAAAGGAAAGAAGACAACAAAAAAAACTCTTCCTCCCTCAGCTCCTACCCAAAGGAAGAAAAAAAAACAGGTAGCATAACATTCAAAAGAAAAACATTCTCCATTCTTTAGTTTCTTTCTCATTCCTTAATCCCGTACATCCATCTTCCCCGCCCACATTTTTCCCACTTTCTCCTCATTCATCCTTGTTTTCCTGTTCGTTCCGTCCTTCATCGCTTTTTTTTTTCCTTTCATGTTCATTCTCTCGCTTCTTGTTTTCTCGTAACGCTGGCTTCTTGCCAGGCATTCGTCTATCTTTCCATCATTCATTCGTTCCTTCCAGATTCCAGATCAAAAGAGCTATTTAATATCTCTGCTACTGGTTCTGGAGACATCTGAAATATTAATTTGTTTCATTTTTTTAAATGAAAAAAAATAACCCAGCAAAAGAAAAAAAAAAGAAAAAAATCCGCAGAATTCTGTCTGTAGATCCGATAACCAAAACACAAAGCTGCTTATCTCGTTGGAAATGATATGCTTGGCTTGGCTGCTTCTTCGAATGTCACTTGAAATGCAGATAGTAAAATTTGAAGATTCATCGAATAATAAACACTGGAAGAAAAACCTTCGGTATCTTTGGAATATTGGAGAAGAGTGTTTCAATGTCAAAGTCAAGCACAGTCCACTGTCAAAGTAGGTAGATAGGAAAAAAAAATCCCTGCTGTGATTGACGAGAACATCAACAACATAATTTTAATATTGCTTGAAAATTTCTAAATTTGGACTGTTAAATGAAAAACATAGAAAAGCAAATAATTAATCGATAATTCAACAAATAATTGATCAACAAATAAGACATGAAGTTAAAGAATATTTTTCATTTTAATTTCTTCGAAAAACTAAAAAATTAAGAGTTTGGCATTTCAGTATATTTGACAGAATAAATATAAGACTGTACTATATCACAAAAAAATTTTAATGCTTTTTATTGATACTTTGTAAGTGAATAACAAAAGGATTTCACTGATGCAATGTTGTTAATATCATCTAATAGAAAACTCACGCTCTTTGTGTTGTTACTTAATTCTTAGTCTCCCATCCATCTTTTCTTGTTAGATGTTTCACTCAGTGATGATGGTATTAATAGTTTTATTTTGTTTGTTATTGTAAGTCTTCAGTAGTTTTTAATTGAACATTTTCTTTCACTATTTTATTCGACATTATTAGGTTCTGAATATTCTACATTTAAGACGAAATGCATTCTACATTTAAAGTGTTTGATAAATGCATTAAGTAAATGGATTTGAAGTACTTTAAATGCAGATAGTTTTCTATTGAGGTTAAAATGGTCTCATCTGCTGATGGATGATGCTTAGACTTCAGTGCCTTGTGACCTTGATCCGAGCTCATCAGTATCAATACATTGAGAGCACCTTCTAATAAAAAGGCTTCTTAAATTAAAACTCAAAATTGCGTGAAAATTTAAATGACTAAGAAAAATCAGGGGAAGACGATGTCAGTAATTTATTTTTTTAAGGTTATTTTTTTAAGGTTTGAATTTGGTTAATATTTACCTTAAAACACTCGTAGGAGATTAGTGAATAGGACAATAGATATGTCTTCTCTAGAGTTTCATCGCATTGATGAATCCGTTTTTGAACGCTGTATTTAAAATCCATTTATTGCTGTACACTTATCTGCTGACGGATCTTGTTAAAAAAGATCCTAAACATTAACCTTAAACGTTTTCTATATTATTAATTGTAGTTTATTAATTGTGTTCCAGATTATTTAAATACAATCAATTCCTAGGTACATCAATTCCTAGGAAACTAATACAGACCCTATATACACATTAACGTTAGTTTTACTTAAGTTATTTTCAGTTAAATTATTAAATATTTCTTTCTAAATGAAATTACTTTCTTACATGAAGCTACATTTATTGAAAGTCTAAATGATTAAATTTTTCAAAACATTGTTTGAAATATTGATTAAAGCTATTTGTGCGAAATTTGTTGTAAACATTAAGAATGCTATTGTTGGATAGATGTGGAGCTTTTTTTTTGTTGTTGCTTTTCTTTTGTTTTTTTTTTATTATTATTATGTTTTTTGTTAATCAATTGCTCTTCTTTATTTAATTCAGGTCAAATTGATTATTAACCGAATTAAAGAAGCCTACTCACTAATTCTTTAAAAAAATGAACTGTTTCCAATAGGCATTTTTTTCTCAAATTGATCTAATATCATTATTTGTGTTTTTTAAATTATTTAAAAATATGATTTTTATTAATTTTAAATTCTACGATGTTAGAAATTTTTAGCGTTCTGAGTTTCTGATAATTTGTTTAAAACTGAAGACTCGATTAAACTCTTTGAATGATACCTAATTATTGCTTGTTATTTGAAAATAAGCTGCAGTGCTGTGACTTGATTAGATTTTGTTACTGTTAGGTAGGCATTTCCTATATCTCTGTTGGCTTAAGGGACGTCGAAGATATGACTCCGACATTTCAACGACCATCAAGACTAGTTGAGATTGGGAGGTCAGCACAATGCCCGCCCGCCTTTTTACCTCGTGGAAAGAAACTCAGTTCCAATTTTACAGAGGGTTAAGTAAACTTTAGGGTCCGTTCCAGAGAAGAAATTACTTAGGAAAAAATCTGCGGGTATTCAACCCGGATCCTCCAGTCCGCAGCCCACCGGATCACTGTTAGAGACCCACCGGACCAACTGTTTGAGGTGAAGTTAATTCCTACAAAGGATATCTACATTAGACACTTCGTTCAAGTTCATCGTTAGTTGATAAGCGACTAATGGAAACAAAACAATTGAAGCTCCATGTGCTCGATTCTATAGTTCCAATTCACCTCGTTGACTTTAGTCGGTCACTTTTTTTTTTGAAACTTAGTGATCATTTTCTACTTAAGTTCGATTCCAAAAATGAGACTTTTGCATTAAAAATTGCCGTTGTTGTTGTAAGTTATTGCCAGATCCATTTTTCGGATCATTAGTCATAGTCTATAATGGGATAATTAATGCTGTTGTCGTTTTGGATACCTATCTAGGACGCACCTGTAAGGTGCAGTCAGATTTTGCTTCCTACGAAATGACACAAACACTGAAGAAGAAGAAAACATCCAAACCCCACGACGGAATTCGAGCCTAGGTTCAGACATATCAATCTCATAGCAGGCCGTCGTTTTGACCACAAGGCTGTGCAAGTAGGGCATGTCCAGTTGTTTAGGGTAAATGTCATCACCCTTCTGCCCTGAATGATATTAGAATTCTATCAGTTACAAATATTATACATAAAATTAATCGATACAGATTAATCTGTTTAAAAATGTATATGTTGCTATCTGACAGTAATTATTGTAATTTGGCTTACAGAGTATTTCATTTAGAAAACAGCCGGTAGATTTTTATTTGTGGATACAAAATTCTATTAAGCGAAATTTTGATATGTCTAGTATTCATTAAAAGTTCATATATGCCTCATTATTACCTGTCCAGGTCCCACTCCTTTCCCAATCAATTACTTCATTTTATCTTTTAAGTTGAAAACAACCGGAACATTTGAAGCTGTTTAGATAAATAACCCTATCAACCGAAAAATAAACATTTTTAGCATTTCTAGATTGAAAAACAAACTATTTATTTATTGATCAACCAATTAAAACTACATTATCAAAATCAAAGTACTGGAATAGATTAAATCAATTTGATAAATAGTTAAGAGTAGTCATTTATATATAAACTTCCCACGGATCACTACAGTGGTTATGATTCTATCTTGTTTGAAAATTTCGTCGAACTGATTAACTGATTAGTACGGATTTAACTACTAATTAACTAATACGGAAAGCCGGCGATGCATTTAAATCTCAAAATCACATTAAAAAAATGCGTTTAAGTATTTTATGGACCACACTTAATTAACGATGCGCTACCAGAACTGCTTGTCCATAAGTTAAATTCCAGTTTGGGTTATTTTCTGTTATTTAACAGAAGATCGTGTGACTGAATTCCAAAGTTATACCTTTTTGTGCATCCTTTATTTAATGTAACTGAACAACAGACAAAAAACAATTGATCGAAGCTCGTTACTTCCACTGAATAATTTCCCAGAACAGAGAAACAAATGTTGGAAAGACTTAATTCTATTCATTTCAGAGGTTGAATTTGCAGGATAGTGATTTTGTATTTTAATACTTGTCAACGAATCAAATACACTCATTGCCAAAAAACGTAGCGACGAAATAGAATGACACTTGGCATAGGCAATAAGAATGATGATACAAATAACTGTTTACAATATTAGAGCAAATGCCGTTTATTCGTACAAAACATTACAAATCAATAGTCCTTTTAGTACTGCGTCACACCGCTCCTAGCATGAATAAATGAGGCGATAAGGCTTGCTTGGAAATAATACAATCTAATCGTATCTAATGCTATCCTGAGGAAAATCCTCTCATAATTGTAGCAAATGATGCTCTAGATCTCTCATACCCGTTGATGGATGAAGCTGCCTTCCCAGCTGGTCCCACAATTATTCAATGGGTGACAAGTTTGGGTGGGCATTATCTTTTGGGAAAATGGACCGCTATAAAGCGTCAGAATCTCCTGAACGTACGGATTTAAGCGCTGTCCAGTGTTTTTCCATTCTCAAATAAGGTGGTTATCCGCGTGATTCGTTACCAGTCTATAACTGTCCATATCACCCACCCCACTACTAAACTGCAAACGAAGCCGCCGATGATGGGATCTTAATGGCAGATAGAGTAAAGGCGTCGAGAATGGAAGTCTCATTCTGCAAGTCGCCTCGCAATTACGTTAGACACAAGGGTTTCTACTGATGTCTCTACTGTTCCCAATTGCACAGTCGGAACGGTGCAGGTCGTATCGTGGGACTGCGGGAGACAAGCAAGTCGAACTGGCCAGCTTGTCCCGCAGTCCAACGATACGACCTCTCTCAAACTCAAACTCAGTTATTCAAAACTGCTTCGAATGAATCGTGGAGGTATGTTATCGACTTAGAGATCTGCACTCCACAACCACTCTGAATATAAAACCCACAACGGTCATATGACGGCCATTCACAGATTACAGCCGTACCGAAACTAACGCTCCTGGTAGAGTTCTCAGCGGGCAATCGCAGCCAACTGCAATTAGTGGCACAACTATCTTTAACGGTGTCATATATCGAGTTCCATCATTCCTATAATTCTTTCTGGGTGCGCTAATTTTTTGTTTGTTTTGGCAATGAGCGTAATTGTATTTCGATTTTAAAACATATCTAAAATGTAAGAGGAATTAATGACAATAAACAGAAATGTAATAATATATAGATTAAAATATAAGATGACGAGGAAACTTAGATCATTATCTAAGTTCAATAATGATGAAACAATAGAATTTCATTTTTTAATTTAATTCTCAATTTATTTGTTTTAATTGAATTCTGATTAAAAAGTAGAAATTTGGAATGCAACAAGAATATATATTTTTTAACAATGCATTTGAAAAACAATTTAACTATCAGTGTTATCTTCACAATAAAAAGTATTCACTTAACAATTATCCAAGTTTTTCTGAATCATCTCCTCCATTTATAATAGCCTTTGTTAATTTAGACCTTTATAAATTTGATATTGTAAATTTGATTCAATCAATTTCAGTGCTTTTAAATAAATCGGCCAGTAAAAAAAATAAAGTAATTGTCTGTTGAAAGATTTGATTAATTTACTTTCATCATTTTTCAACACAAAAGATTTCAATGAGCTTTTAAATATTGTAAGTTATGCAAGTAACGACTTTGTGCTCTCTTATTACTTTTTTTTAATTTACAATTAAAATTCAAAAAGTAAGGTTTATCAGGAAGACATTAAAAGCAATATGCCGAATTTCCCTGATACATTTTTAATTTATATTACAGTCCTAGTATATTTTTATTGCGATGTAGGTCTTTGTTAATGTCGACCTATTTCTTTCCATGTAATCAATTCGCTAGAACAAGCAATGCTCCTCTAGTTCCAAGCTGTTTTTTAACGAAGGGTTTCTGCCCAGGCTGTGCCCGCCAACTCATAATAAAACTTTAAGAACCTGTGGTCGATTCTTGTGTCATCAGTGCGAGGGCGTGGCCATCTCTGACGGGGCCAACGAACATTAAAGATGCACAGTGCATGGAAGGGTTCATTCTGTCGTACCTAGGGGACAGCCATTTTCTCTTATTATTATTTTCTCTCGACATAAAACGAGAGGGGGTAGAGGAAACCCCTTTCTTCCTCAGGAAGGCGTAACGTTGCCATGGTTATGAGACAAACGGGTGCCTAAACGGAGTCACCATTCGCCACCAGGAATCGAACCATCAACTCAGTATGGTATAAGTATGCAGTTCTTGCCTCAATCATCATAAAAAAAATGACAAATTATTGAAATGTTCAAAAATATCAAAACGAAATTATCAGTTTAGTGATGTAATTTTAAAGTTAAAAAAAAAAAAAAAAAAGACAGAAATATTTTGAAATAATTCAGTAGATAGAAGTACCATTAACTTATTTTTAAAAATAAACTTAAAGCAATTTTCCTTATTTCTTACATGATGAGATTAGAAACAGAGGAATCAATAGGGAATAAAAAAGGAGATAATTAGGAATAAATGTAAAAATAAAAAGGGAACAAATTTACTTTATGAATTATGAATCCAGCCTTTTTTTTTTTACCTAATTAATTATTCTTTAAAATACTCCAAATAGAAATTTGTAATACCTAACAGTATAACATAACAAAAAAAGTTTCAGTAATAAATTGCTTCTTTTACTGCAGCACTGACTTTTTTGGACGATTTCATTTGAGAATCTTGTTAACTTCTCGAATCACATGTTCATTTTTTCATGTTCATTCTATTGTTTGTAAGCCCCTCATATGTTAATGCTTCTTTGAAAAATTAAAAATTCTTTAAAAAAGATTTACTGCATTGAATCATTATAAAAAAAATTTGCTTTGCAGATATGTGTGTTGTTTGCTATGATACTAATGTGAGCTCAATCAATAACGAACAAGCAGGGACTGTAAGAGCTTCTCTGTAAAATGCAGATTCTACACAGAAAAGCCCTCAAATGTATTGAAATGTTTAGCAGGCTTTTAGGATTGAAAAGATAAGGATATGGGAAAAAAATCAACTTCGATTACAGAGACAAAGTGACGTTTTCTTATTTTGGACAATGAAAAACTTTAGACAATTTCTATTAATAAATATTGTTCAGAAATTCTTTCTTTATTTAGCATTAACTAAATTAATAACTAATCAAAATTAATAATTGTAAAATCAAAGTTAACCATTGTGTGGTTCGTAAGATATGGTTCTTCATTTTTATGTGATTATTTTCATTAATGTATTTTTATTGAAATTTATCGAATATTATGTCAGTTTCCATATAATGGATAACGAAACCCAAATAATTTATATTGTTTTTACTTTATTGAAATAAAAAAAAATTAAGTCTCAAAGAATCTAGTTATTTTTTTATAAAAAAATTTCCATCAACTTAAGTACAATCCACAAAGGCGAAGAAACAGCCTATTATAGCTTTTTTAATACAGTAAAACCTCGTTAAGTCGTCACTCAAGGGACCAAACATTTTTGACGACTTAAGCGGAGTGACGACTTAGGCGGAGTGGGAATTTTTGAAACAAAAAAAAAACACTGAAATACAGTATTTTCATGAATTGCTGTAGGATTTCGGTGAGAAAAACAAGATTTCAGAAATCAATTCATGCAAATAAATGAGTGGAAAATAAAAATAAAAATACTTTTTATAGTTACCACATTTTAATCGTTTTAAAAGAGCTCAATGTTTGTCTTTGAAACGTTCCAGCCAACCATTGCTGCTGCCGAAATCTTCAATGTTCAACTCCTTAGCAATTTCCATGGCTCTTTCTTTGAGAACCACGGCGGAAATCGGCACATTTTGTGATCTGGCATGTTTTAGCCATCGAACTAAAACCTCCTCGATCTCGTCAAACTTCGATTTCCTCATTCTCTTTCTTTTGTCTTTGCAGTCAGCTTCTTCAATTACTTGTTTCGATGAAAGAATGTCGTTTAATGTAATCCTGGGAATATGGTGTTCTTTGGCAAAAGCTGTTTTCGAAACATTTGATTTTTGAAAAAGTGCAATTAAGTCTTTTTTTTTCTTTAAAAGATAACGAGGTAAGTTTTCGTTTCCCTGGCATGTTAAAAACGTAATCGAACCACGAAATTGCAAGAGAAAAAGTAGCCATTATAGCGGGGCTTACTCGCTATGAAATGAAGTCACACTCAGGAGCAGTCAAGAAAAACGTCTACACTCGACAGAGTCGCAGCGAGAAGTGTGCTTTGAATGATTAGCAGGGAGATTCCAAGAACCAAATCCTCCGAAGGGGTAGGAAAGGAATAATGTGACAGGCATGGTCGAAAATTCCCCGTAAAGCCTTGGCTTTCTTAAAGTGAAGGGGCTGAAAAGACAACAAGATGGCATGCAAAATGGAGAAGAAAGATGCTTTTTGCCATTTTTGAGGGTGACGAGTAATCCGGAGTGGCATTAAATTTGGTGACGTGTAAAGGAGGGTTATTTTACATTATAGTGTATGAGACCTTGTCGGGACCAAAGGAAAACGACGACTTAAACGGAGTGACAACTTAACGAGGTTTTACTGTAGTTCCAAATTATGCCTATTAAATAAAAAAAATTGGAAAAGCTAAGTCTTCTTTCGAAGCGAAACGACAATTAAACTGATTGTTTATACAGTGGTGGTCAAAATTATAAGGACAAGGGAAAAAATCGCCAAACTTGGTTATAATTGGCCGGAAAATTATGCAAATTTTATGGCTGGAAACCAACGATAAATGCAGCATTTTTTATTAGTTTTTATGGAAATATATGGGAAATTCATATTCATAAAATGTATTTTGGATTTAGACAGCCCTGCGATATGGACAAAATTATAAGGACAATGCTATTTGTGGGTTCTATAAAGCAAAATTTGCATGTTTTTTGTTCTGCACACGGCACTCCCAGACTATATAAATGCATAGTAAGAGATTGCGAACGTCGTATTCTATTTTTTTCAGTCACGCCACTAGGTACGAAACTTTCGGAGTTTTAGAAAGGCAAAGTGGTTGCTTTTAAAAGTTCAGGACTTACTGTACATCAAATTTCGACAAAGCTGAATAGAACGAGAACGGTTATTTATAATTTTCTTAAAAATCCCGAAAAATATGGACGGCAAAGACGTATAGGTAGGCCATCTTCTGTTTCTGTGCGTGTGAAAAGAATGATAATAAGGCCAGCTTGCGCCAAAAAACAAACATCAACGGAAATTAAATGGGAATTAAACTTACGATGCAGTGTTCGAACTGTTCGACATGTTTTACAAAAAGAAAAAAAGGTTCGTTATGGAAACCTTATGTCACGACCACCTCTTACAAAAGTTCATAAGAGACTGAGGATGGAGTTTGCTAAAAAATGCATTACTATGGAAAAAGAAGTGCGATGATGTTATCTTTTCTGATGAGAAAAAGTTTAATTTGGATGGACCAGATGGTTTTCGCTACTTCTGGTATGATCTCCGTAAAGAAAAAGAAATTTTCGCAAACCATAGATTTAGAGGTGGCTCAGTGGCTGGTCTGGGGAGGTTTCGCAACTGGCGGAACTACTCCAATAGTTTTTGTGCAGGGCAAAATGAATTCTGAGAGTTATATTTACATATTGGGCAACAAATCTTTTACCAGAAGCACCGTCAATTACGAGTGGAGACATTTTTAGTTCCAGCAGGACAATGCCTCAGTACACGTTTCTCAAACTTCGAAAGCATGGTTTGATGCTAATTTTGTGAAACTACTTGACTTGCCGGCCAGAAGCCCAGATCTAAATCCAATGGAAAATCTGTGGGATATTCTGGCACACGAAGTATACAAAAATGGTATTCAATATCAAAATAAGCAAGAACTTTGTCCTCCATCGAAAAAGCTTGGAAAAAAAATTTCTAAAAACGTTCTGAAGGAACTGTCAAACTCTATGACATCAAGACTGATAAAAGTGATTGAGAAGAAAGGGGAGATTATTAATTATTAGTGTGTTTCAGGCCAAAACATTCATTGTCCTTATAATTTTGTCCAGTTTTTACAATGACATTTTTTTGTTAAATATGGCAAAACATTCAAATTTTGCATTTTCCAATGTTTTGCATTCTACAATGATTTCTAGCATAAAAAGGCATTTTATGTATACATTTCACTTTATTTACTTCACAAATAATTTTTTTCTGTGCAATTTTCAGTTGTCCTTATAATTCTGACCACCACTGTATGTATTCGATAATAAGGTGATAAAAAAATAATATTACAAGTCGTTTCTGAATTTTAATATTATATGATTTAAATCATGATTAAGGAATTTAAAGCAGATATGAATTAAAGTTGTCAAAAGTGTACTCCTTTTCTATGGCTTATTGTTCCTCCGTTGCACTTAAATGCAAAAAAAAAAATGTTCAACAATATAACATTAGTAGAAGATTAAAGTTAACTATATACTGTCGAAATCCGTTAGAACAATATTTTCTTCTAACAATATATTCTTTTTTATATTCGTACAAAATTCTTCTTTGTACATTTTATCAACTTTTTTTTAATGAATAATGATTAGCAAGTGCTGAAATCTTTTCCCAATGTAGAATATTTTAAATCTTAAGTTAAGAGACAATATTTCTTAGAGATTAAAACAAAAAAATAGTTTCCATCTTCGGAATTTTATGAGTTATTTGAAGTTAACTAGAGAATACTGCACGGGAGAAAATTGAATGAAATCCTTTGTAAGAAAACACCATTAGGAAAGTAAAATCTCTGCAAGAAGTTCCTGAACGAACTTAAAGCCTACTTTCCTTAAAATGATGTTCCTTAAAATTTAATTTTTTAATTTTTTTTGTTAAGTTGTGAAAACTATAGAAATGGAAAAAAAGTCTCGTTTTTCTTTTATATCTGCTGAAATAAGATTTTAAAATCTTCTATTTTCTATAAAAAAAAAAAAAGTCAAACTCTCATTATTAAGTTATATAACCCCGATTATTAAATTAATCATATTAAAGCGTGCGGAAAGTAAAGGATTACTAAATCGATTAATAACCGTTAGACACCATTGTTTTGTTTCTCTGGGTTTTCTGTGAGAATTTTTGTTGCCTTCTCGTGCTAGTTTCTCTACAAGGACCCATAAGTAAAAAAATTCAAATATCAAATTTAAATCATCTCTGTCATTAACAAGAAGATCCGTCAACAGTTAATAGCAATAATACACGCATACAAACAGACTGACTGATTGGATCAGCCTCTTAGGAAAGAAGGCTAAAAATCCCTTAACTTTCATAAGAGAGTCTTTTATTTAAACACAAGCGAGTATTTTCAAAACAACTTCATTTTTGATATTATTTCTCAATCTTTTTTTTTAGGTTTACTTTAATGTAAAGTAAATGTTTCAACTTAAGTGCAGCTTTAATTTTTCATTAGTTTTAATTTTTTAATGACTTTTCACTTTGAAATATTAATGAAAATGAATTTCAACACATATGTTAAAAATGAAGATGTAATACTGTGATCCTTTATAACTACATTTTCATTATAAAAAAAAAATATTAAAAAAATATTGATAGATAATTAAAAGTAAAACTTCATCCTTTACATGCCTGCGAAATTTAAAATCGATAAAGCTATGTTTCAACAATTAGTTTTCATTTCACACTATCTCTGAGTATATAATATACTCTATATAGTTTAGAGTTTTCATATGAATTTAGAGTCTTACAGAAACGTATTCATATGAATAAAAGCAATAACGTTGAAGTGTGATTCTATTTGTTTCAATTGTCTTTTGATCTGAGCTGGACGTTTTCTATTAATTACTAGGGTGACCAAACGTCCTGGATTTTAGTGCAGTGTCCTGCATCAGTGTATGTCCCGGATTCTGAAAATGCTCCCGAATTTTGTAAATAATGGAGTCGGGTTTTTTTTTTTTTTTTGTTTTTGTTTTTGTTTTTTGGTTGTTAAAGTATTTTTCCGGAAGTTATTGTTTTTTTTTTTTTTTTGGTTATGAAAATTGTCTGTCCCTGATTCACGTCCGGAAAATCTGATCACCCTATCTATTACTAAAAAAAAAAAAAAAAGCTTTGAGATGCATTTAATCTTTTTGAACAGATGAAACCCAGATGGAACAAAGTCTTTTGATAAGGGTACGGTTTCTTTCTGAAGTAACTCTCATAAAGCATTGAAGAAGTTGGACCGTTTCCTTACATTCTTGACCGACGTGACATTATTTGAATGTCCAGAAAATGAATTACTGTTTCCCTTTCGTTTCTTGTGTACCTTTCCAGTGAGACATTTCGCTCGTTTTCAATGCCGAAGTTTTATTGTTAATAACTGTTATATAGATTCCTTACTGTATTCTTTGATTTTTATTTGTATCCATTTTAAAAAGTCTTAAAGTATTCTTGTACTTTAACATAGATAAAATTATTAGCATGAGTTACAAGAAATATTCGCGGTTAATGTATATTTGAATGGATATATAGATTTGAATGGATAGTGGATGTAAAGAAATTGGTAATTATATATTGATAATTATGATATTTTAATTTTATATACTTTCTTGAAATTATATTCTTAACTCACTTTTTAATATGTATATTATGAAATTGTTTATATTATAATTTTTGTAAATCATAATTTTTGGAATTTATTGTTTATTAACATACACAGTATGAATTATTATTCAGCACCTACAAACCAGGTTGTTGTACAACCTAGTAGGACTGATTTGTAATTAAATTATATTTAATAAAAAAAAATATATTTGAAAAATATAAAGACCAAATTGACGTTGAATTCAGTCACTATCTTCAACTGCATCATTAATTAGAACATATAAAAACTAATTTACGCAGATGGAATTCTGGGTATTACTTTGAAGACAGACTCAAACTATTTCTTATTTGTCAGTGCAGCACAAAGTAACGATAGAGAAATCTTCCGTTAAACTTTCCGTTTGAAAGATTGAATTAAATGGAAAAGCAGAATTCAGTAAATCAAGTTAAGTAGTTCCAATATATGTTAATATACATCTATATAGACATTTACATTATTTTCATGTATAAATGCCAAATTTCAGCTTTTTAGACTATAGTTTCAGCTTTTTAGTTTCTGTGTTGCAGAGTAGTGCATCAAAATACAAAACTTATTGAAAACATTATCTGTAAATTATTAAAAGAAAGAGTACGTTTTTATTAATTTATGGCAATAAAGAACTGGACTCGATTTACAGCAGAATTAACGTATAGGATAAAAGAATGAGATAGTTTCGAAAAAATACGTTGAAATTTATCATCTTTTCATTGAAGTTGCTTTTAATCAAACGTCAAAATCGTATCAATTGAAAACAATGTTTCTTTGAGTGTTTGCCAAAAAATATAGGTCACCGTCCGTCGAAGGGATGGCTGACACCAACAAAAAATTTAACGAGTTGGTTTTTGATTTTCAAGATTTAAGTTTTCCATTTCAAAGACATTAACTGAACACAATTATTATTTGATGTTTATTATCAGTATTTTTATTAGATTAGATATTCCAAAATACAAGAATTATGAATATAAGGTGACTTATTAATAAAACCTAATCGCCATGTTTTTAGTTTATGAATTAGTGTTTGATCCAGTTCCTGTGACGAAAAAAAACTACTGCCCAAAATAGGAAGGAAATTGAAACTTAATATGAGGCATTATTTCGAAAACCAAACAATTCTCATCAGTCTTGAAAAACTATTCTTTATTTCTTTCTCTTTTTTCTCTAAAAAAAAGAATATTTTTTAATCTTCGACACTGAAAAATATAAAAAAATATTTTATTCGATTATACGAATTCAGAGTCGAAATAGATTTACATATTTACAAAATACTATGGTAGTTTTTTTTCTCTTTACAATCTTATATTTTATTTTTCAAAATTTTATTAATGAAGCTAAAGTATTTTAAAAAAAAAATATTAATATTTTGTTCAGTGATCACAAGAAGAATTCGTGAAGATAAACGAAGTAGTTTAGACAGAATTTATTGCCTGTGTTCTTTATAACGTTCCGAGTATTTTTTTTATTATTTCTTTTAAATTGTAAAATTAACATTTAAATGAAAAATCTGAAAATATTATAATATCTGCTGAATGCAACCACTTAATTCAGTTCATTTTCTGAAAAAAAAGATTAAATCCGTATTATTTATTTACTTATTGGCAAAATCTAATTAATTTTCATCATATCAAATACACGCAAATTAGTAAATAACAAAAAGCTTATTATGCACTCTTAGACTTCGTTAATCCAACACTTATCTATGGGAGGTTTGCTATCGTTACTTACTAATTTCACTGTTGTAATTTCTTATCCATCAATAAGAATGCCAATTTTTATGAAAATACTTCCAGCGGCTTCAAAGTTATTAGAAAAGGACACCATAGAGATTTTATGAGCTTCAGTTTCCTAACAAATTAGGCTAAAAAGACTCACTTGTTGCTTTTGATTTGTTCTAGTTAAAAAAAATCGAAACAATTGATGTAAAATCGAAGCGATTTTGTTAAATCTAAAATATAGTAAATAAATATAATTGATTAACTCAGTGAAAATATCTTGATTTCTCACGTGACATCATTTTGATTTCTCATTAATTATATCTCTATTATATATTGCCTAAAGATAAGTTCTTATTATAATTAAATTAAAATATATTGAAAATGCTTTTATTTGTTTAATTTACGGAAACTGTCTTTTGTATTTATGTAGGGTTTCATTACTATGTTTACAGATTTAGGAATTACATTAGTAGTTAATCAGAATAGTTAATCAATTGAGAACTTTTCAGGATAACTAATTTTCATATTTTACTAAACGAGTGTTTTTAATTTTATTCTAAAAATTGAAACTCCTTACTCATATATAAAACAAGCTGTTAAAATGCAATAAAAATAACGTTAGAATATGTAACAATCACGATACATCATCGTGAACCTCAGAGATAACTTTGTATCCATAGTTCAATACAAGTCCAAAACGACACTAGGGTTTAAATCGTAAAATATTTAATAGACATTCAAATATTTTCTCTCTACATGTTTCGGATAGCAGTTATTCATTTTCACAGAGACTTACTAGAATAGCAAATACAAACACTGATATGCTAAAGAAATAAAACATAAAGTATCAAATGCAGGCAACCCATGCAATCTTGATCCGCCACTGTTTGATATAATTATGTTGTGTGAAGAATTAGTTGATATTACATTTGATACTTCAAGATTTATTCAATTTTTTTCATATAAAAAGAAGTTTAACGTGCCCGAATAATTCAAGAAAAAATTATTTCTTTTTTTTCTTCAATTTTTTTCATTTCTTTAAAATGTATATAGTTAAGAATAATTTATTGAGAAGGTATTCAGTTGATTAAGTTCAATTCTTGTCTTATTTCCATACCTCTGATGTTCTACGGAAAACAATTTAAAATCTTAATTCAAATCTCGCCAAATCTATAGCATCAAGGTCGTTGCACTATTTCAATTATTATGGGCGCCATTTTGTTTCTATTTCCACAACAATAAAACGGTTGACGAGCTTTAATCGCTATTCAAATAAGCTTTTCACCTTACATTTAACGATCAGATGCTTTAATATTCACCGAATCTTCTAAAGTCGATCTCATTTCTTCAATTAATTCATATTCTAAAGTAAGCAACTGAAGTAAATAATTATACGAAGAATCTATTCTTTAATATGATTTTTTTAAAAGAAGTAAACAGACCTTAGAGCACTGAGACGAGAAGGGCAAGTACTCGTTCAGTCAATATTCTTGATAGATCGGTGGCCTCATTCAATTCACAGACATTGCATTTTTTTTGGCTACCATCGATAATTTTATATCATTACATTTCTTAAAACATCGTTTTATTTCAACTGAAGGAATATTTTGAATCAATTTTAACTTTATGTCTAAATTTAGCTCAAACTAGGAAAATAAGTTGACCAATAATAATATACTTAAAGTGTTAATGTTTGAAGATTAAAAATGGGTATTAATCAACAGGGCATTTACACCTTAATTTTAACTATCTAATAAGGCCCACATTTTGATTTGGAACATTTACAAATTAAAATGAGTAACCTTCAGACAATTCTGAAATTCGAATTTTTTTTTAGCCTAAACGTACTTTAGTTTACTATTTACCTGAAACTTAATCATTAACTACTGCAATGTATCGACATTTCCTCTGGAAATTCCAGAATGATTCATACGAATTAGGCTATTCTGAACCTCTGCAATAACATTAACGTTATGGAACTCACAAATTACATAGTATATCCTATAATCCCTTATTCTGAGAAAGCCCTGAATAACATTTATTTTAATTTAAACAAACAAGTTTTGTATTACTGTTTTATTTATTGATCTATTTTATGCTTAAAAACAATCAAATTTTGCTTTTAATTATTTATTATTTTTTTTATAATTTATTCTTTATTTTTTAATGATGAATTCAATTTATTGACGTTGATGTAACTTCATATGACTGCTTAAGAATAAAACAATAAATCTTATAAGAATTCAGTTATTTATGATGTTTAGTTTCTTTTCTTTTTTTTTTGCCAGTTAGAAATGGTTATTATTAGTACTATGATGCGGGAAAATTATTTGATTTTTGCATAGATTCGTAATTGAAGCGATCATAAAACAATCTTTAAAAGTACACAGATCAGTAGCGTAGTTGGAGAGAAGGGTTGGCGGAGCGACTAAATGGTTTCCGTTTTTTGTTTTGGTTGGAAAATGAAATCCTCAGGCCTTAAGCAGTAATTTGATCACTTGCCTCGGAAACTAAGAAAACTAGCTACAGAATGTCTCAAATCACAACAAATATCTAAATTAAGACTTTAGATAAGTAAAAATAGAAATTAAAATTTGATAAAAACCACAGGAACCTGTCTGAGAAACCAGTCTGTGTAAATTAACTAGGAATTTTTTACCTTTCGTTAGAAATGATGTAAGTGAGAATAAGTAAACAACTCTAAATGTCAGGTTCCTCATTGTAATTATCTTCCTTGTTTTTATGGTTTGTGCAATTTAGTTATAATTATTCCGAGGAATGTAATTCAATCAATAAACAACAGTCACACAAAAACTAGAATTCATAGTTAAAAGTTGACCTAAATTGTGCAATACAGAAAAAAATAGTGTATATCATTTTGGATTATGTAATCAAGAATGTATTAAAATTTTCATTATTAATTATTAATAATAAAACAAAGTAAACTGCCATAAATAATCTAGAATTAATAGAATTCGTTATCAATTCATTTATAACTTTAATTTTAGTAAATGTTGCGTAATATCCTAAACGAAATAAAGCAAAGGAAACTGTCCCATGAGATAAAAAAAATCCTTTTTTTTTTATCAAAATCTCTCTTTTTTAACTCACGCATCAAATCCTATCAGACTGTCGATTAACTTAGTAACCTAAATTCAACAAATTCATCAGTAGAGTAGTTTAACTACCGAGTACATTCCTCGATACAGAACATTATGTAAATCCGGTCGGATATAATTCCCATGGAAACCGCAGGCTTCAAAAACAAATATGTTGAGGATGTTTTTTTTTTTAGACCCTATTACTAATAGTTTTCTTTGAAATATCTAGTTAACGCAATTCTTATTTTCTTTAGCACTATTTATTGATTCTAAATAAGTAGAGACTTCCTATAAAAAAATTCAATGGGTTTTATAATTATTCGATCTCTGAAAATGCTCTGTACAATCGTGAAACAATCCAACAAATTAAAGGCGTTCGATCGATGAAGGCAGGAATACAAGTCAACTGTTTCCTCAAGCAGATGCAAATAATAGGCTCTGGGTCATAATCGAGCAACACTCGCAGCCAGCTTTAATGTTTCCTTGAATTTTGAAATGACGCACGTTTTCAAAACACTTATTAGTAAAGTAATTTCTTATGGGTCTTTAGAAAGAATTAATTCAGTAAGTTCAGTCAAAACGGAATCAAATGCCGCCAAACAAATTTCCGCGTTACAAAGGTTTCCTTTACGAAACTGTATATAGTTTCATAAATGTACATAGTTTCCATTTTCCTTTTTATTTTTCGAATCCAGACTCGAAAAGAAGACTGAAGATAGTTTTTCCGCTTCAGGCAAGTTTTCAGTTTATCATAAAAAATATGCGAATTCGAAGAACAGTCCTCTTTCTTATTCTTGACGTATATGGATGAAGCAGAACCGTCTATTTAAGCCTTTCTTCCTATATAGGATTTTATTTCGGGTGAGCCAAGTTAGGGAGGCGACCCTTCACCGTCCCATATATACACCTACGCTTTCAATGTTATCCAACCGAATTGTAAATGAAATACCATCTCATCTCATTCATTCTTGTTCCATATCAATCGGCAATCATTCTCTCAATCCTTTCCTATTATTTACACTTTTCGTATCTACTTTCTACAATCTGAAAACAGTTTTTTACAACAATTTCAACTGTTTCTATTTTTTTTTCCTTTTTAAGTCCAAAAGTTTATGCTTTAAATCCCAATTTAAATCTTGGTTCCTTATGAATATTATGCAATTTTTATATGATCTCTTGTTCATTGGTATGATCTCTTGTTAACTTCGATAAACTACTCCAGAAATTTTAAAAAATATTTATTATTTTAATTATATATCTTTGCTGTCCCATTTATTTAATAATATTTGCAAAGTATTTGAACTCTTTGTCTTGAACAATTAGGTCAGTAATTCAAAGAACCTAACTACTTTTTGCTTATAAAGTCATTGTTTTTCTCTTACCGATTAACATCTTGAAATCTAATTAAATTACAATTTTCTGCTAGTTAATTGAAGTTAATTTTTTAGTATAATCTTCTGAAGAAGCTAACAGAATAATTCATCACAAATGATAACTTTTCAACCCCTGTTTTCTGATGAATTACACAGTAAATAAATAGGCTTAAAGTAACTCTATCCTAAATAACGACTTATTAACTAATTATTCTATCTGTATTACATTATTATTTCTTATTTTGTTGTTAAATATAATCAGAGTACTTACTAATGCTTTGTCTCTGTATTATCATTTACCAAGTAGACTGAAAGAATTACAATGTTTTCCAGACCTGTTTGTGTCTAACGCACTTCCCTCACGCACTTCCTCTGTGTTTGGAAAATAATTTTAATTTCCTGTGAAAATAGAAATAATTTCTACAATGAAACATCGACAGCGACAGGAATCCAACCTGCAACCTTCTGATCCGAAGTCAGATGTCTTATCCATTAGGCCACGGGATTACAATCAAATTATTGTTTAATATCTCCTATCACTCCATCTGTGTGTGTGAAGCAATGAGAGAAGAGCCAGAGAAAAAAAAAAGATTAAAATTTAAATTTCAATGTTCATTTTTTTTTGGCCTACTACAAGCGCAGGCCAGATGAGCATTAGATGCAGAAGCTCCCCCTCTAAGCGACGAGGACGAACTGAAGAGCCGTTAGAGACATTTCTCGACATGAATGACGAAATTAAAAATTTTCTTTGTGTACAGAAAACAACTTCTCCTCAAAATACTCTATCTTAACTAAAAGCTGTCACATTGTTCTCCCGTCATTGTTGACGGGGCGTATATTCTATATATATATATATGGACTATATGCATGTATGTGTGAGTGAGTGTGCATGTATATAAATGTGTATATAATAAATAACAATGGGAAGGGTATCACTCTTCCATGATAATAAAAAAAAAAAACATAATCCATTAAAAATCCATGATAATAAATTAAACATTGTATTCCAAAAATTAAAAGCATTAAATTGAAAAGCAAGCTAAACTACTCGTATATTAAAATATAAAAAAGAATGAAAACCCACACAATAAAAATTCCCAAAACAGCGCAGTGATTTTTATTTTTGTGCATTTTTATTCCTTTTTATATCTTAATATTTGTTTCATGCAAATTAAATTTTCCCAGTACATTATATTAAAGTTCACTAAAAAAACAAAACAAAATCCTGTTTTAAAAATTTGCAAGAATAACCAATAACTTTACTAGCTATTCCTCAGTCATACCAATTACGATATTACTGCAATACACTTAAACTATTAAAATAATCCTGAAGAATAACACCAACAAAAATTCTTAAATCTAATCTTCTTTCAATAACAGCAAAAACCAAAAACACTAAATAATAAAAACCACCGAAACTGGAAATAGAATATCAAATTATATGAAAAATCAAAACTTTTTTTTTCCAATACTGAATTTCTTAAAACATCTTTTCTTTTCTTTTTCGTGTTGTTTGCTGCATTAAATATTTACGAAATAAAGAATTTAAGAACTTGCTGGGATTAGTGTTTAGAGAACGAAAAAATGATAATTGTAAAAGAAATTAAAATTAAATGAAAATGTTCCTTATTAATTTTTCTGCAGATTGTACTATAATTTATACTATTTATGTCAAAAAGGAAGTTGAATCTGAAATAGGAGAACGTAAAGTAGTAGATGAGAAGATTCTTTTTTTCCTTTCTGTAATTCTGATGAAAAGTTGTTTTTTTTTTTAAAATTACGGCAATCTACATGAAAACTGAAGTGAGGAAAAAGAAAAAACAAGAGAAATTAGCTGATAATAAGATAATTACAAAAATATGCAGATTACAACATAAATGGAGAAGATGCATTGCAGATGTCTGGATTTTCGATATTACAAATCATCGTTTATATACTTCGATAATTTTTTTTTCTATAAATTCTTGTAAATTGTAGTCCATAAATGGGGATCGGAAAGTTCATCAATATAAAAGTTATACATCGAAAGCTGATCGAGTTATTGTCTAAATTGACGTTTCATTATATGAGTTATCATAGGTTTTTTTTAGTTTTTTAGTTTGTTTTGTTTTCATTTCTAGTCAGCGTTTTCCGAAACTTAGAAATGATTCCTTTTCATCCTAAGTTTGATCAGAGCGGAGAGTTTTTATTGCATTAAAGTTGATTATTGAAAAGGACTTCGAATCTTAAATTGGATCACGTTAGTCATGTTAGATTAAAAAGATTAGATTAATTGAAAGTGGGTGGCATGACTGCCGAGCACGTCGACCTGAAAGATCTTTTGTACTATCCCACGGAAAGAAGGACAGACGGAGAGAAAGGATGGTGTGAGAAATGCAGGGGAAACAGGAGAACCCCGGGAAAACCTGCCCAGCGCGGATCGCCACCATCAACGAAACCTACATGAGAAACGAACCCGGGGCTCAGAGGTGAAAGGCCAGTGTCTTAGCGAAATCCCCAACCGCGCGGCCTTAGTCATGTTACCAGTGGGAAATTATGATACTTGAAAAAAATACAATATTCGTCCTCTTTTAGTTAGAATTTCTGGATAATGCAGAAACAGAAAACAGAATATAATAACTACAGAAAAACTTCTCACAATTTTTTTTACAAATCGTACATTAATTCAAAAAAATTTATTAGTTAAATATATCTGGAAAAACTGTAATTGGAAATTAGCGAAGTTTCATTTAAAAAAGAATCATTCTATGATGTTTCTCCTGCTTTAATAAATTTTATTTATCAAAATAAACTATAATTACTAATTAAAACTGACAATACTTAATTTTTTTAACTGCCAGTTGTTACCGAAAGAAATAATGTTAATTGAGACTAAATTAAATGGATTAAGTTAAAAGCTCCGTTGGCGGTGGCCAATTAAACTTAACCTAGAGCAGCAAGAGTTTAATTCGGTCCTGTATAAAAATGATTATCGATTTCAATTTCTCAAATAGTTTGCTGCGAATAGAACATTTGAGGACGACCAAGTGTGTTTCTAACAACTTGTGTGTTAATAACAGTTTAAAATCATAGATAAAAAGATACACAAAATAAAAATTCTCATTTCTTTATTGCACAGTTCAACAAACGACAACATTTCGGAAAAACTTCTTCAATTCTAGTTCTATTCTATTTTAAAAGAAGATTTGATCAGATGAGATACCTACTCAAATAATCAAGTGTATACGCAATGAATAAGAGAATTAGTATTACACTTAACCTTCTATAAAGCTGCTATTTCTCTTTCAGCTTTTCCTCAGTAAGTGAAGACAGCTAAAAAATTAAAAAAAAAAAATCATTGAATCCTTCTCCCCCAATCCTGGAATAGTCTATTTCATAATTTTCGTGGCATTCCGCTTATTAGTTGGAGCTTCAGAGAATTCTGAATAGTTATATTTTAATTACGGCTACCCTATATATAAAATATATGAAATCGAAACGATTTTAGCTTAACTAAAAAACTTATTAACGCTTAGTCTTAGTAACTTTAAATGAAATAATAGTAATAAAAAAGCAAAACAAAACAAACAAGCTTATGATTTTACCTGAAAAGAGAAGAATGTGATAAATTACTTTAAATGTGCCAGATTTAAATATAACTTTGAAATAAATGATGTAGTTTATTATGTAAGGAATGAAAATGATTGCTGTATTTTTTTATGAAAAACGAATATTTTTCTAGTTAGATCGAATCTTACATATAGAAACCGAATTTTTATGTAAACACCAGTTCCATGGACTGTTTTGATAATAAAAAGCCATTTCAAAATTAAGCTGGTCTAGACGTATTTAAAGATACAATTGATATTAAAAACGGTTATTAGTGGTTATCTTTCTTACTAGAGCACTTTCAAACAATAGAGTAGATTAACACCAAAAGCATTCTTGTAGGGTTTTTTTATATACGTTAACTGTTTAATATACGTTTTTTTATATACGTTATAAACGTTATATACGTTTTATATACGTTATATACGTTATATACGTTATATACATGTATATTTTTATGTTAAATAATTTTTTTTTATTAAACAGTTTATTAAGTCTAATATTAAAATTCTCAGAATTTAATGAACGCGATATTTGCTACAAACTTTAACATAATAGACTCAAGTAAACACATGAATATGTAAGAATACAACTTTCAATTCTGAAATTACATCAACTATTATTATAAATAGTTTTAAGTATTATCATCTTATAACTTACACAAAAAATTAAAAGCAATAACATAGGTCAGCTCAAGATTTAATGTATAAAATAAAAAGCTTCACGACGAATAATAAGATAAACAGTATTTGATCTCAGGCAGTAACTAGCAAATGTTAGCTGCCCTCTGTCGACATTTCGCTGCCCTATCTATTTTTCTCTAACCATCCTTAATGAACTCTTTTATAAAGTGAGATAGTTTCTGATATAAATTCAGTTTTTTTATTATTCCCATAGCAACAACAGGCAAACGTATTGTTCCAAACTATTTAGTCCCGAATTCTCCTGACCTAAACAGGGCTAATCACATAGTTGGATTCGTATCAGTAAAACCATTAATTCTAAACAGAATGACGTAATTGCAATAATCAGAAATTTCACCAAAGGAGATGCTGTTCTAAGTGGGTCCGGTAGCTCGAGTTGAATCCTACAACCGTAGAGAGCGTTCAATAGCTATAATTAAATACTGATTTATATATGTAAAAAAGTTTACTTTGACTTAAATCGTTTATGAAAATTTTGAATATATAGACAGTTTATGAATTACAATGAAGGTAAACATTGAAAGTGTTGGAAAATATGTAAATATTTATTGATTTAAATTTTTATTTAGCTTTCAAATATTAAAGAATTACATTCTTTCTGGTATAGACAGATTAAGCTTATGAAAAAAAAAAAAAAATTTCAGAATTCTGAGGTTTAACTTTTCAATTTCAACGTCTAAACTAGAACTGAAAGCTGACAGAATTTAATTGTAATTCTATTTCACATTTTAAAGTAATTTATAATCAAAATATGTTGATAAACATAATCCAGTAACATGAGTCTTTGGAAAAGAAATTAAGTAACACTTTCGTTTGTTCATAAAGTCCGATTTTCCGTGCTTTTATAAAATTACTTTTTTCTGATAGCATTTCTGCCTATCGTATAGTTGGTATTTAAATAATATTTAAGTATATCTAAGAAATATATAAATCTTATTAATTTTTCTTTAATATTGCTTTTATGCTGATCTTGTTTTTAAAATTGTCATATGCTGTTATTACGACGTATTTCTTTTTGATTTCTTGGTAATCGTCCTCTATCAAACATTTGAACATTGCAAATATATCATGATAAATTTCTATATATTTAGAAAGCAAAATTTACTTAAAATCTCACTATAATAGAAATAAATAGACGTATTTACTATAAACTTCACTATATATAATCAAATATTATATCTTAATACATAAAAAGGCAAGACCCACTGACTCACTCACTCACTCACCCACTCATCAACTCACAGCCGTAAACAGTGAACCTAGGAACTTGAAATTTAAGGAATGGGTGGATCCTCATGACGTAGGCGCTCACTAAGAAAGGATTTTCGGAAATACCACCAAATAAAGGGCGTAAACGGGGGAGGGCAACTTTTTTGAAGGATACTCATATCTCGGAAACCTTTCAATTGTTTGAGTTAGAAACGCGAAATTTGACATGAGTGTTCTTTATCAAAATCGAAAAGATACGTATTCGACATCCAAAGGAATGTAAACGGAAGGGGCAAACTTTCTTGAAGGGTCCGCCTATTTCGCAAATTGCTTAAGCTAGAAACATGAAACTCGAGAAAAAAACACTCTTCTTAAAAAATGAAGAAATACATGTTCAACGGATTTTCAAAAAGAAAAAAAAAATACCCGAAGGGTGAACGGAAAGAGGAAACGGAAAGAGGAAACAAATGTTTCAGAAACTGTTTGTTAGAAACGTTAAGCTCAGAAAAAATAATATTTTGAAAAAAATAAAGAAAAATGCCTATTTTTTTCTCTTTTTTTTTTGCAAAATACAAAAATACCTGAAGGGTGAACAGAGGGGGTGGGTTTCTATAATAACGTAGGTATTCTCACTGACTCATCTGCGCATAGCAAAAACTGCTAAACATAGAAACTTTAATTTTAAGGTTCATTTTAGAATTGGTCTAAACGTTTTCTAAGGATATTTTTTTCCTTAAAGGGTGAAAAAGGGCAGAAAGGGGCAGGAAGTCTTATGATCTCCGATCTCAATGAGATTTGATATCTACGGAGTTTTTGGGTTACTAAATCCGAATAAAACATTCATTTGTAACTATCATGTGATTTATTACCAACTGAGAAAGTTTTGAATTGATCTCACAATTACAATTTCTTCCTTCTCCATATGAGCACATCTCTTTTTTTTAACCCTTTTATTTTACTAGTGTATGAATACATCATTCAATTCTGAAAATGCATCAGCTGTTTATTAACTTTTCTTGAGATAAATAGTTTATATAAGTTTTATGAAATCTTACTTTCAGTTGATATGGAAGCTTTTTCTGATTAATAAGTATTCATTTCTGGACGAAAAAAGTATTTGTAAGTAATCTTCATAAAAATAAATAATTATTTGGGTTTATTAAATCCAAATCAATTGCCTGAATCCATTAGCTGATTAGATTTTCTACGGTAAAATGAACTTCATAAAAACATTGGTTTGTGGCTGAATCGACAACACGGATCGATTGATCTACATAAGACTTTACAACAACAATAACTATTCCCAAAGACTCTTTTCGAAGAGAAGAAATTTCCTATCTTTTTAGCAACTTTTTCGATACGATATTTTAGAAACTAATTAGTTCCTTGATCTAACTTCAAATTTTAAATTGATTACAATATTTCAGTGAATTCCCATACAAATACAAAATTTGGATTAGTAATAGTTGCTTAAAATAAAAGATATAGGCATTTACTCAATATCAAAGATTATTGTATAATTAAAATCTAATTAAAACGTGATGTCCTTAAATTAATCGCCCAAATCAATGATCTGCAATATTATGATTACTACGATTTACTGCGCAGCTCAACAATCTATACTTTTTGCCATTAATAAGAGTTATAATTGCTTACATTATAAGTTCTATATCTTTAAAAAAATATGATAATCTCTTTATGATTTCAATTTTTGATAATTAGTAATACTTTTTATTTCAAATTAGACTGACCATATCATTTGCTTTTGATTCCTACTTGCAGATATGTTTGTATAACTGAGTTCTGTCAGCAGCTTCCTAGTATTACCTCAATATATCGTTTAGGTTGTGGGTTCATTTCCATTTCAATTAGTGTTCTTTTTGCTCCCATAATTGCCTCCACTTTCTGAAAAGAGTTTCGTTAGATTTTGAAAATTTGTGAAGGAATTTGCTTTACCCTCTATTGATGTTAACTACTGATGTTGGCCAGTTGGTCGCTCCCACTCACCCTACTGGCAGTTAATGGGATTAAAGGATTAATGGGGCTGTGTGCCGACAATCGTGTTCTTGAATACTCATCTGATTTGACTTTGTAGAAAGATACTTTCACCCCTTGTGGAATATAAAAAAGCCCAAAATTATGGACATTACGAGATATGGAATGTTTCGAATATCTGTGTCTCAATCATTTCACTTAGCGATTCTGACCCATATAACGAAAATAATCCGGATTATGATGAGGTTCGATCAAACTTTATGGTTATCATTACTTACGACGATAGGAAATATTTTCCTACCATCTCCTTCCATTCAATATGCGAGATATAGCAGCGTAATTCATCACTTCATTGAATCTTCATTTCAATCGCGACATTTGTAGTTTATATGTATGTTGTGATTTAAATAATACACTCTCATTGTGCACATTTCATCAATCCCAGTTTGAAGATAATTAGAAAGCTATATCTCAGAGAAAAATTCCTAGATAAATCTGAAATTTTTGCGATTGCTGGCCGCGCTGATTATACTGAAATGAAGGACGGTGGAGTATTTTGAAATATACTTTATCTTATTCCAAATTGGTATTGAGAATGTCCTTGACATCATTGGTGCGGACAGTACTGGAACATCTCTCTGCTCTTAATGCCACTTCTCTAAGCTGACCATCACAAAACCCCAAAAAATGTAGTACTCACGAAAAATGATTCTTCTATCCATTCTCCTACTCTCAACATCAACATCCTCTTATGTCTGGAGCTCTCAGAGGAAATCGATGCTATACTTATATGTGGATGTCATCAGTTTCCACGGAACGTATAGATATCAGAAATAAAGGAGCAACTAAAAGGTAGAAATCGTTGCAGTAGTCATTCTTTGTTTTCTTGTTCTTGAGCGACTGGTGCTGAAGGAATAAATCTACGTAAGATATCTGTTGTATTTCTGTAACACGCTTACCCCATCACTAAACTTAACCAGCAGTAATTAACTTGGATAATTTTTCAAATAAATATAAAGTAAAGACCCAATTTGTTGATTACTTACTTTTTGAATTATACTCTACAATGGTAAATCACGTTATAAACTGATGGATTGGATATCGTATGAACATCTATTTATTGGTTAAGATACGTTATTTATGTCTATTTTAAATATCTTAAAAATATCGTTTAAAAGCAAGTGTTCTGTTTTTCTTTATAATGAAATAATCTTCGAAACTAAAACCCATAATTTAGAATCTTTTTGATCGTAAAATTACAGAAGAATAAATAAATGTAACAATGAAAGTTTTTACTTTAAACAAAAAAAAAAAGCACTAGATAATTTAAAACTTACTAAACTTAAAAACATTTTATCTTAAATATTTTAATGCGTCTAGGCTTTACCTTTCACTCAATTCAAGATTAAATGAATACTATCACTAACAAAATGTTTTTGTTTGTAGCTTGCAGTCTGGCTTTATAAATTAACATCTTTAATTTCATGAATCTACAGGAAGATTTCTCGAAATAATTTCACGGTCTTTCACAAAATATAATGTAGATGTCAACAACAAGAAACCTTGCCTATTTAATCTTTATCATTTCTATTTAATTTTTTTCTCTCTTTATTTCAGTAAAACCTGCTTCGTCTCATTTTCATGCCGCATTTTAAGCCGAGGAAAAAAAAAGGCCTCCTTTGCTCAACCGAGTTTGTGTGCAACAAAAACGATCTTCTCAACATAAACGTCTCCCGTATGTTGTTCATTGATTCTTCCTCTCAACGTTCGAGGATTTTTATTTTTTTTCCTTTATTCTGTTTCGTGTCCTCTTTTTCTTCTTCAATTCCATTCAATTACCACTCAGATGGAGATAGAAAATAATACGTAGATGTAATTTTCAAAAATGCATTCTGTGGAAATTTTAAGAGAAAGAAAACAAATAAGGAAGCTGTAATGATAGACGCTCTTAATTAAGAGCATTTATCTTTATAAGTACATTTATCTACTGATACTTGTTTTGTAACCTATTCTGAATGAATACATTCCTTTACAGATTATTTTGAAATTATGCACTGAATAAGTTTCTTTGCACAATTATTTTTCAAGAAAAAACAGAAAATGCAAATTCAGAATTTTATAATGAAAGCAATAATGGATAAAAGGTAGGCCGAACAGCTTCAAATAAGCCCTCTTCAGAAAGTAAATTCATTGTCTTTTGTTTACTGAACATTTTCATTCACGGAACTATTTTATATTATATCTTAATGAATGGCATTGGAGGAAAATAAGGTTTACTTTTAATGTACTACTTTAGTTGGTTTTAATACGTCCACCTTACTAGCTGGTTTCCAAATCTCAAATTGAGATTGCAGAAGGGGCATTCCAGAATACATTATCAAATATAGATAGAGAAATAAAAAGTTGTGTATGTTATGATTAAAAGTTATTTTCTATATTAGCTATCAACATCATTTTTATAGGCAAGAAATGAGAAGAAAATCACAGACGATATTAGTAGGAACATATTCTGTTATTCTAGCAATTTTATTAATTTGCCACTACTTATAATCCGAAGGTTTATGAAATAAACCGAAGGTTTCCTTATAGAAATAGGAAACTTTATTGCTTATTTCCTCTATGATTAATGATAAAAAGCCCTACGATTTCGTCTATGACAGCAATGCTATCTTGAAACTGTATATCACAATATTCCTTAAAATGTAACAAAGTAGCAGGAAAAAACAAACAAAAATCATTTGGAAATTTGGGAACTCATATTAGGAGTATTCCTGATTCATGATAGATCATTATGAGACCACAAGTTAGATCTTCAACGTGGCTGCTTCTTTCAGCTTTCATCTTTGACATTTTATTTATAATAGATAAGATAATACGTAAGTTTCATAAATGTACCAGGTGGCCATAATTAGAATATTCCTGTATTGTAGCTCCAACTAAACGAATACAGAAATGGCACCAGAATTAGAAAATAAACTATTCCAGGTTTTTTAAATAGTTTTTTAAATCTGACAATAGGATGAAATGTGACGCTGTATAAAAAGAAATGCGTGTCTATGTTATGTTTATGTGGGGGGCAGGGAAGCCAAGCAATGCGACCGGAGATCTAGTGTACTAACCCACAGAAGTAAAGACTGAGAAAGAATGCTGGGAAAAGTATAGGGGAAATGGGAGCACCCCGAGAAAACCTCCCCAGCGCGGATCGTCCACCATCACAAACCCATCTGAGAACCGAACTCCAGTGCTCAGAGGTGAGAGGCCAATGTCATAGCGATAACGCCAGCCACGCGGCCAATGCGTGACTAAGTATTAAAGACAAATTCTTAGAATTAAATACTTAGTAGAAAGCAAGATTAACGTCCGCAATCATTTATAAATGAGGGAAATCGCCAACCGGACAATCAATATGCCTTCGGCCATTGAGCCAACATCAACGAGAATTCTGTACAATTGTTTCGTCCTTATTGGAGACTCATCAGCAGAATCTACTCGTTGATGTTTGG
>JAFIDM010009631.1:325917030-325944595 GCA_023159025.1 Thereuonema tuberculata | reverse complement strand
TTTTAACGATAGACTTACAATAATACCTTCAAATAAATATAATATATATCGTTTGATTAAATTTTTTTATAGTTTTATTTCGTAGTTCTTTATTTAATTCTTATAAATATATAAGAAAGAAAGAAAGAAAGAAAGACCTCGTAAATAAAAAAATTTTAAAGAAATAAAATATCTTTATTAGAAGATGTAATTCAAGGAATTTCTTTAAGTTATTGTAATTTAGAAATTGCTAGATAATTGCTATCTAATTTACATCATAAGAGGGGAGAAAAAAAAACTAATCCAAAAATTAAGTTTAACAGATAAAATTCGTCTATTTTCACAATTAGACTCTTTTTTACCATTTAAACACTTACATACACCTACCATTTAATTTTTTGTTTTTTGTTTCTTGCTTTTTGTTTTGTTTTTTGATGTTTCCGTTGTGTTTATTTTTCTCTATCGTTGACTATTTTAATATTTCTTACATCCTTCCATCCTATCAACCTCTTCTTCATTTTATTTTGTTAGAATTTAGGCTATCTTGTCTGTTTCTAAGTTCATCGAAACTCTTCTAGACCTATTACATACTGTATTAGTCAGATATACTATTCAGATATACCTAAATTTAAAAACAGATGGTTTTTAATATATTCAACAATGCGTGTTTAATTTCTGATATTGATATCTATTAGAATGGAAGAACATTTTGAAGGTTGCACATACTTTATGTATTCCTGAATTTTATTTTTTGCCTGTTTTCCTAGGAAAGAGAGTCTCATCAAATCAGTAAGTCTGTATGTGTGTTCTTTTTTTGATAACTCTTAACCTGCCAGAAAGATCTTCTTCAAATACATCGCATATAATAAAAAAGAAAATTTTAGAACTTTCCATTTAAATGCCAAATGATATATAATAATAATATTTAATACATATAAAATACTTTATATTTAATAGTGCCTCTTTTTTGAAAATATTAAATATTAAGAAGTGTTTTGTTTGCTGTCAAATTCCAAAATTGAAATGTTCACTTTAAGACATTTGAATTAAGCAGTAATCACTTTTGAACTGTTCCTTTAAGATTAAAGTCTTCTAATCAAATCTGTTGATTCTGAATCAAACAATTAGAATGAAAAATAAAAATAAATAAAAGGAATTTAAGTGAAAATAAAATAAGTCACAATCTAAGCAAGAAGACGATGGTTACTGGCGAAGAAGCAGTTGAGCTAACAAGGGTAACGACTGACATGTCGGAGTGTGTGAATTAGGATGGACGGAAAGCCTGGTGCGAGAGGTCACCATGAGTTCCGTCGCCGCAGTGGCCTGCAGGAGACCCGCCCATGCAACGATGCAGGAGAAGAGCGCGCAGCCTCATGGGAAGCAACGTACTGGATTATAAGTCAGTCTTCAACGATGAGATTCAATGAATTAAAAAGATGGAAAAGACTAGCTAAGAAAAGACCGGCTGAAGCAGAAAAAGAAAAGAAAAAGAAAAGAATTCTGGACAAATTGAAGAACGACACAGTCGCAGATAGGATGGATTGCTCACTCCAGTCGTCTGCCGATTTCATTCCTTTAAAAACGAGCTCGTTTCATCTTCACAGAAAAAAGAGCTATAAAAAAAAGACAAATATTATTCTTAAATTTTGAAGGCCATTCTCAAACTTTCCACTTCCCTTCGTTAGGCGTATTTGTAGATAGGTGTGAAAAACCGTGAAGTGTCTGTGTCATTAATGAAGGCAGCTTATTATTCGAAAGTCAAGGGTAATTACCCATTAAATCGGAAAATTTTTTGAAGGATGAGTTGTCAACATATAACACTAAATATACTTCTTAATTACAGAAAGACAGGAAATTTACTCTTATATGATTGGTAAGCCAAAGATCAGGCAACCAATCGGATTACAATTCGTAATTACGTTATGATAATTAGATGCAACGAGTAGAAGCAAAACCAGTGTGAATTAGTTAAAGTTCTATTTTATTCTTATTAGTAAACGAACAAGCTAATTAATTAATACTAATGAAAGAGTTACTTTTATTTTCTTCTGCTAGTTTTACAATGAAACGGTAAGTTATAAAAGGAAAATTCGCTACTAATGCATTATTATTATTGATTAAGAAGGGCTTCATATTTCATAAACAAAAATGAAAAAAAAGAAAAAAGATATGTTTGACTCTTAATACCAGATAAATAGAGGGAGCTCTTACGACGGACTGAATGAATAACTAATATTAAAAAAATAATAGTTATAAACTTAATTGCCTAACAACTTAAAATTATGAAATATAATTTATAAAAACTCTTGTTATTCTACTTCGTCGTAAAGACTACTTGCTTCACAGTTTTACTGTCTTTGCAGTGGCGTAGTTAAGTATTTTGGCTCTGGGGGCGAATAATCACAATTCCGCTTCAAGGCCCGACACGAAATAAATAAATAAGTAAATAAATAAATAAATAAATAAATAAATAAATAAATAAATAAATAAATAAATAAGTAAATAAATAAATAAATAAAGAAAGAAAGAAAGAAATAAAAAGCAGATGTTGTCTTCAAACCAAAAACAAAAAAAGATGACATTTCTTCCAATCACACAAAGGAAAACATGGGTTAAGATCTAATGCAACTAGGAATACTTTTAATATTTAGTTAATTTCAAACACTAAAAATTAATATTGAACTTATCTTTAAAAGTACCAAGACCTGAATGATGATCTAATTCTGATATTAAAGAAAAAGTTTGAATTAAAATTGTGGAAAAGGTCGTTATTAGGATGAAAAGAAATTATTGAAACATGAGAATACCTAAAATTGACGATCAAAAGAACTTTTTAAAGTATTACTAGACTGAAATTTTATATACCGGTATATATATATATGTGTGTGTGTGTGTGTGTGTGTGTGTGTGTGTGTGTATAGGCCTTTATAAGTATTATAAGCCTATCAGTGATGAACCAAAATAATGAACTCTAGTAGATTAACCTTTTGAAATAAATTTTTGTAAAAGCAATAGTTAATTTCTCAGGAAAGGGCAGTTAAGACAATTTATTTAAACGATAATTTGGATCTTTCATTTAACATCTATGCTTAGACAATATAAAAAAAGGATTGTTTGAATTTTAGGATGAGGTACTGAAGATATCTTTTCACAGTTGCTAGCGATTTTCAACTGGTCAATACTTTTATGAGTTTTTACATTCCGTAAGAGTTATAATCTTTTTTTTGTATTTATTTATTTAAATTCCTGGATATTGAATAATGTGATAGCCAAGCATTTAGTCCAAATATTTCAGAATGATTTATTTATTTATTCTTTTTGATTTCCAAATATTAATTCTCCAAAACATACAAATAACCAAATTTTGAGGCCGTCTGTTAAAAATAATTTTCAATTTCAATTTAATATTTTTTTAAATTTTAGTAAAGCTTTGTTTGATATAAATTAGAAGCAAACATAACATCTAAGCTACCTAAATATTCATCTTTTCATTGTCAAAAGCTTCCATAATACTTGCGAAAATCTTCTTTTTTTTTTTTAATAACTTTCAAGAATTATATATTGAACATAATTATATACTCAACATAAAAATAACATTAAACAAGCAACCAATCGAGGGGATCAGGAAAAGACATTATTAAGCTACATTCAAAAACTACTGATAAGATGGTCCAGTGGTAACACAATAGGCTGTGGGCTGTAGGAACCGGGTTCAGTTCCCGGAGGAGGTCGAGGATATTTTTCCCATGGTATTTCTGATCCAAACCGAGGACTCACCCAGTTGTCTACAAAATTGGGACAGGGTTTCTTTCCCGGGAGTTAAAAGCAGGCGGGTGTTGGGATGACCACCCGACCTCAACTTAGTCCCTTTGATCACGGAACGCCGATAGCCTTACCTCCCGCGACTTCAATTGCTGTAGTGCGATACTTTAACTTTATAAATTTACATTCAAAGGTTTTGAAATTTAGAATTTGAATACATAAAAGTTAAAATTACTAAAATAAAATATCTATAAACTAGGAATACGTTTAAGAATCGTTCCCATGGGGACGAACATTTAGCATTGGGGTGGATGGAAGGTTATAGAAAGGATGGCGATCGAAATAAATCCTCCCATATTATTTATTTTGATGCTTTAAATTGCCCCTTAAATAAGCAATGTACTAAATTTCTTGGAAATCCGTCCAGCCTTTTTAACAGACGCTCAAACAGAGAAACAAGGAAGAAAATTGTTCAAGTGAAACAGTAAGACTTAACAGAGTCCATCAATAATTTATCAGAAAATTGTCTTTGATCTAAAGTTTCTGAGGAAACAAAGATTAAATTTGAAGTAATTAAAAGTTCATTTTTTTCAATTCTGAAGAGCATCATATTGATCAAGTTTTATAACTTAGTTTTATCCTTCATCCTAAAATATCAAAAAAAAAAAAAACAAGCAGAAGATTGAAGATTGGAATATCTTACAGGACTTTAAAGTAACAAATTCATATTCGAAGACAATGAAAATAAGATATTTCATATATATTTATAGGTTGATTCAAAATTCCCAGTACAAACTTTAAAGGTAGGTCAGGAATACAAAACGTATTTATACTGGAACCTATGTTCGCAAACGCCTCCGAATGCAGTAGTGGGCGCTGTTTGGCAACACATTAGTTGGGCAGTGTAAGCCATCGTCTTTAGACGTTGACTAAAGCTGAGAGATATGCATCTAGCCTATGGGGTAATGACGAGTCACTGCACGATTGTATCGTGAACGGTTCCAGCAGACTTGTGTCCAGTCATCAAGCGTTTGCGCGTTTGCAGCAGAGATTGTTGATAGAAGGAACTTTGAGCATCTACTGTGAACCTGTAAGTATACACCTTACTATCATATTGTAGACATAGGGCTAAAAAACGTGTTGTCTACTTGTTGTTTTTTATTTGTGAACTATAGTGTACCTTCTAGCACATTCGGGTAGCGTTTGCGGACATACATTCCAGTATGAATACGGTTTGTTTTTGTATTCCAGACCTACCTTTAAAGTTTGGACAAGGAATTTTGAATCACCCTGTATATATATTTATATTAGTTAATGAAGAGTTTTCTCTAGTTAAATCATTTGAGACTACTTCTAGCACTGAATTACTATCATTTTCTTAATAAATTTTATCATTATTGATTTTGTTTTTGTTGAAGTCATAACCTTAATAGGGAAAAAGACAAAATTCATTATTACTTTCAATTTCTAAATGTGAATACTATGCATGCGTGACTATATGAATTTTAATGAATGAATAAATTTCAACACCAATGATATGAAAATAAGCAATGGATGAAAACTTGCAAAGTGCCTCAATTAAATGGTAAAAAGCTAATTTGAAGCTATATTTTTATAACAGTTGGCTCAGGTTTATCTGAGTCACTAATACTTCTGATGCTCTTTTTTAACCTGGGATAAAGTATAGATTGCATTTCTTTTTATGTTAACGAGGAACTAAATTGTGTGATAATTAATAGATATTCCTCGATACTTCATAACTTTTATAATATTTCTAAGAAATATGTTATATAGACAACCAGTCAACATACTCCTTTTAATATCTTCTAAAAATACAATATTTCTTTTCCTTAAACAGAAAACTATAACCTGACCAAATTTCTGGTACATAAAATTCCATAATTTTTCTGAATTTAAAAGAACTACAATGTACCCAAGTTAATGCACTCAAATTAATTTCTATTTAAGGAAAAGAAATATTGTATTTTTAAAAAATATTAAAAGGAGTATGTCGACTGGATGTCTTTATAAGATATTCCTCGACTTATGTCGGGATTACTGTTCCGACGAACGCTTCGTAAGTAAAAAGTCACATACAGTACAGTACTGTATACCGAAAACCATGTATAACTACACTTATGTCCATACGTGTAGCTAATTACGACATTTTAAAGTTAATTACGACTCTAAAGTATTACAAATTTGATATTGCATCCATTATTCAACGCAGTCGGTTTTAGGTGCCAGTAGCGAGCCTCATGAGCGAGCCTTCTATGTGGTTTATCCTTAAGACTATGACCTCCGTCGAAAGCAAGTCGAAAGTGCTTGTGAAAGCTTGTCAAGATCGAATGAACGTACGTTGGATGATCGTAAATCGGATGGGTTTATCTGTACTCTGTAGATAAAACATGGTGTTGAGTTATTTTACTTGATAATGCAAAATATTCATCTTTTCTGTAACCTAACCAAATTTCATTGCACAAAATACCACAATTTTTCAGAATGTAAAGAACTATACTATTCAGAATGTACCCAAGGTGAAATAAAACTTCAAATTAAGGTCTATGTAACAGTATTTTAGTAGGTTGTAAAATTTACTATCGAAGTAAATCTACGAAAATATATTTGTCTTAAATTGAAGAAGGAATTTTTAAATATTGAAATACCGGTATTTAAAAACTTTCAGGATTTTTTGGTAAAATGAATCAGAAGTTTCTTTTCAGGCATCGTAACAACAACTTAAGATCAAGAATTTGAAAAGACTAAATAAAATTTGAATCTTTAAAAAAAATGAAATAGGAAACAAAGAAAGAAATAGAAAGAAGAGTTCTATTTCTAGGTTCAACTAGGAAAACTGTCGGAAAATATTAAACAGCAAGTTATAAACCCAGGCTTGGCTTAATTATTTAATCGACTGTTATAGAAATCTCCGAATTGGAATTGAAAGACCCTTAAAGAAAAAGTTATTTAAAGTTACTTAATATTTTTTTTTATTATTAGATTGTTAAGTATGTGATTTTATTGGCAAATGACAGTACAGTAAAAGCAAAGATAGCAAACTATTGTATCATAGCATGTGTGAGTTCTACAACGAATCACTGCGCTGGTGGAGAATCGATGGAAGCCTCAACCTCCCTCGCATCCAAGGGCCTGCATTGTCTGTTGAGATATAGATTTTTTTTTTATTTTATTTTAACAAAGAATCACTGAATTTATGCTTTTCAATCTATAGCTGTTTAAGGGATTCCAGATGACTTTGTTAATGAACTGAGAAGCATCTCTTATCTCTAGATCAGAAGACACATTTTATCAATAAATATTTTTCAAATTGTTAATAATAGATTTACAAATTAATAAAGGATACTATTACGTTTATTACTAAGTTATTTAATACTCTAGAAAAAAATCCAATATTTTGATTTTGATTTTGATTTCTACATTGACGTCCACTATATAAATAATAATTCATATAAATAATTATTTCAGAAACTAATAATTGAATATATACGTAGCTATAGATATAAATGGAAGGAACATGTTGAGAGGATGGAAGACTTTCGGATACCAAAACAGATATTAAAATAAAGACCAAAAAGGGAATAGATCTGTTGGGAGACCCTATAAAAGACAGTATGAGATCATAACAGGCCACGGGCAGAATACAAAATAGGAAGAAGAAGAAGAAGATAATTATTATCTTCTTCATTATTAATATTTTAACTGCTTATAATTCTGTAAGCAATGGAATCTTACATTTTGAAACCACTCCTCAATTTGTTGGTTCTCGATACATTTTCAGTAGTGAATAATAATGACTTATAATTATTATTTATTCAAAACTTACAAAAATCAATCGAATTCAATATAAAATTAGAATAATAAATTTATCATGACTTAAGTAGGACGATTTCAAATATATTTAAATTTAATGTTACTTTCGACACATTAATGTTCTATCCCTAGTTACATACTGGAAAACTACAAGCCACAAAAACAAAGAAAAAAGTTTAGATTGTAATCAAAGCTGAATTCTGGAAATACTATGTTTTAATATATTTAGTTTTTTAAAATGAGTTTTGAATCAAAGAACTCAAGATATAACATCCTTCAGTATGATTGATAATTATGTTTTATTACACAATAATAGATACAGAAATCTGCAAGTAAATCTTTATTTTTTTAAGATATATTTGTTTTTCTAGTTATTTCTCAGTAATAATCGGTTCTCTGTGTATTTAAAAAAATAATTGAAAATAATAATAAATTCCAAAAGATCAGGAAATCCAATGAGTTTTTCTAAAGTCTCGAGGAACGCTTTCTTAACAACAGTAGAATACTGTTTGAAAACTACTGCAGTAAAGCTGATTGATGACTGAATAATATGAGGCATTAAATCTTGGATAGTTTTCATCAAGGCATTTTAAAATATTTAACTAAATTTAAATGGAACTATATTAAAACCAATTTTAATAGTTTTTTAACCAATGAAAGCTAATGATGGGACAACTGTAATTACAGTTAAAATATGAAAAATCAACAAACTACGAAAATTAAGGTGAAATTTTTAGTATTGTCTTGAATTTCATAATTTGTTGATTTTCAAATTGTAATTGCAACTGAGCATTAATTATGATTACTTTTCACTGCTGCTAAAACACCATTCAATTACAAAATATTTAACTTTCGTTTAATATTTCGGCATATTTTAAATTTATAAATTTGTATTTATTGATGAAGTTATAGTTGTAATTCAATATACCACTTTATGCTGGAATAGGATTTTTCGCATAATTCAATTTTAGTGTAAAAACCTAAAAGAATTATCTATAATTTTCAATTCCATGTTTAATTTCCACTATCTTTACCAATGGGTTCTTCCTTGTAAATTAACTGTGTTACCCCACACTTAACTCTCTAATTAATTTGATGCCTCTTTGATTTCAATCCAGACGTCTGTTGATCCGTAGTTGCGGTTCCCACTCGAGTTCTTAGTGCAAACATTGTCTGTCAACTCCATAAAAATGTGCAATCGATATGATTTCACAAACAGTTTTTGTTAAGCCTTTCTTGATTGGATTAGGAATACGCCGCCCTTTTGTCTCCGCCAATAGCGTACCTTCTATCATTCACAGATTAGGAGAATAATGAATGGGGTGTAAATTTCTACGAATTCACAAAAGACTGGGTTAATGAACTTATTTTTTTTTTTTGCCTTTAAGCAATAAATATTTTTATGTTGAAACTAATTAAAATCATTGTAACAAATAAAGGAAGTTTTAAAATATTCAAACCCTTATCATTTCGCAAAGCAGTTTCATTTTTAGCAAAGACTTTCCTTTTTCCACTTTGGTCACTTCAATAACAGAAACATCAGATACTGTTTTGAGTGATTCTGATTTTTTTTTGTATATTTCTATCTTTTTCAAGAGAGGTTTAAAAACAAACCGAAATCTATAACTTCTATTTCAGGAAATCGAGCTTCAATTACGAAAATTAAAATAAAAAGCGATATATGTTTGTTATAGAATTACTTCCGTAGCCAAAACAAAACGAAGTTAAGCTTAGTTACGGGAGATTTCGTGGACATTACATTTTTTTTTTTAAATCACTTCTTTTTTTTTTTGCAGAAGTAAATAAATCTGTTTGTACTTTACAGAAAAACAAGAAATACGAAGGCCTTTTTAAGCCAAATTATTCATTACTGAAGCTTTTACAAAACAAGTTATATATTTGCATAAACCACTTATGTATTTGCATAATTCTATAGTGACTAATTTGTAAATAGGCTTGTATCAAGCATTCTTTGTTTTGTTATAATATTTCTAATATTTCAACTAATACGTTCTAATAGCAATCAATTTCATACAACATAGGTTCCGTTCAATCTACTTGCTTGGAAAATGAAGTTCATCAAATTAGTCTGTCTGGCTTTTCCTTAATAAGTTTTGATCCATTGGATGAGTCTTCTTGAAACTTGCATATTAAAGGGAAAAGCTTTATATTATACTTGAATTTTTTTTATATGGATTCTTGTCAAGAAATAAGCCAGTGAATATAATAAAAATTTCCATAGAAAAGCATTAGAAGCGATATATTAGATTTCTATGAATTTTAGACAAATACAACCCAGACTTTTGTCTGGAGCCTGTCACGCGAAGATATCAATATTTTTATTTGGTTGGATGATATTAGGTCGAACATTTTAAATTATATTGCCTCACTGTTTTACATAACTTATATAAGTTTAGTGTTTAATGTAAGTTTTAAAAAACAGGCCTAAGGTTTTCATTGACTCTTATTGTGACCTTAACTTATGCTTTCCATGATAGAAGTCTCCATGAAATAATTTACTAACAAATAATGAACGTTTCATTTAAAGTTTCTGGTAAATTTATCAAAAAAAAAACAAGCATTAGTTAAGAAAAATGCAAATTGATCTTTAGAAATCACAAAAAGAAATATCAAAATGCACTTGTGAACATTATAATTTTTTTTCACTATTAATTTTGAGCATTCTATTTATTGTAAATTATAATATAAAAATTTTGTGATAAAAAACTTAACGTGCCGATATATTAATAATAAAAAGCCAACTAATAAAGTTTTTATTACGCCTTGTTTTAACTTATTGATTAGTGCCGTTTTAGTTGGCTTTTTATTATTAATAAAAATTTTGTATTTAAGCTTTAATATACTTTAAATAATATTACTTTTCGTCATTAAACTTCATTATTTCATACTATCTTTATTTTGCAATTTAATTAGTATTTTTATAAGGAAATAAATCTTTAAAGATATTGTAAACATTTAGAAAATTTCATTAAATAATAGCTCTTACTTTCTTAAATTTTATTATAATATTGGATTAAATAATGCAGTATTACGAACAAAAGAAGAAATATTAGTCCAACTGTTTTCAAGACTTATGTTTGTGGATCGAAGTAATAATTTGTTTTCCTTGAATTTGATGCCGGACATAAACAGAAACATGGTTGCCAGGGGGACGGCGATGGTCAAAATTTTCTCAATACCAGAGATATAGAATTTAAGATATTTCGATCTACTAATTACAGTAGGCTAGCACTTAACTTTACTTTTTTGATATATTACTTAAACGAGCAATTATTATCTTTTATTCCATAAGAATATTATGTATCTAAAACGTGATTTAAAATAAAAAGTGTTATATTGTCAAATAAGTCTAATAAACATATAATGTTTATAGCAAGGTCACAAACGGTAAATTACCTACATCTTTTTTTATTTATACCTTTAACCATTGAATACAATAATAATAATACAAATTATTTCATTTTATTTTGATTTCTAAATACTAAAAATCTTTTTGAAATCTGTTTGAGATTGTTATCTCTTTATTCATTTTCATTTTCGTGTTGCAGCTTAAGTCAAATAAGCTTATCATTATTACAAACTATTTTATACATTATTTTGCTATTTTTTATATATTTTAGAAACTAAAAATTTTCCTGTAAACATTCCTGTTTTAAAGGAAAAATTGCCAAATACATTCTTTAGTTGAAAGCAAGATGCATTTATGAAATTGTTTTCCAATATCTTAATTGTTTTTTCGATACATAAATTCGACAAATATTAATAACGGTATTTTTTTTTATTTTATATATTATTTCATTAATGGGTGAAGCCATTTTCTTATGTGGGTAAGAGTGAAAATAATAATTAATTGTGGCTCCATTTGGCAATTAACCAGGACATGGTATCGAAGCTGCAAGATCGCCTTCTTTCTGCCTAGAAGAGAAAATTCCTTTTCTACAAGGGCTCTTAAGATATGTTCGCTTAAGAAGTAGCAATGTGATGGCCATCCTGCGACCTCTGGCCAATAATCGGTAATGAACCCCCCCCCCCACCTCGTCTTAGTTTGTTGGCGCCGCCTTCATCATGGCGCATCTAATATTGATGTACTTTGTTGTGTTTTCAATATGGCTTCCAGGCTGTGCTTGCCGATCGATTCAATGCAAGGAGAGAGTACTCGATCATTCTAAACCCGCCCCCTACCATTACCAAAGTTTAAGTTCACTCTGAGACGCGCCTGGGATCCAACAACCGGGAATTTGGCCCAGTTTTCAGGCAAATTACGAGAATTGCGACCTCTTAAAAAAACTGGAGAACAATGGCGACAACTCAAAAACCAATTACGTATTAATCAAATCTTACTCTTAAAAAAAAATATTTTTTACTGAATTTTAAACGTAATCAAATCAATACATTTATTATAGGTTTTATTTTTTAAGAGTTCAAAAGATTTTTTTATATATAAAAATATATTATATTTTGTTTAGAAATTAGCAACTCTTTTCTTAACTGACTTTGACATATTTCTTAATTAAATATAAATCTTCCAATAGAAAAGTATTTCAATTTGAAAGAAACTTAGTCCAAGTTTTCCATTGATTTTATGAAATCTATTTCAGTCATTCAAAGTTTAATCATTACATTAAGAAAAAAATTCATTTAAAAAAATATAAATAAAACTATAAATATAGATACTAGCTTTATCAATAGTTATAGTTTTAAAAATTCCTAAAAAGAATTAAGAAGGAAATAAGATTATGGAATTTTTTTTATAAAGATAGGAATAGTTTTTAGTGGAGTAGTATTTCTACTCAAACAGAATAAAATAAAGGCAAACAGGTCTACTTAAAATATTATTGATTATTTATTGATTAAATAACTTCACTACATCTAAACTAGAAAGAATGGAACCTCTATTTTATTGTATACGTTGTTTAATTTAATGTTTAATAGAGGAAAAAGATTATAATTCAAATTTAGTTATTGTTTGAAAATTATTGTTAATAGTAATTTATCAAATTATTATTTATGTTATTTATGTAAATTACTTATAGAAATTATTTATGTTAATTTAATGCCAGAAATTAATTACGTAGGAAATACTCCAAAGTAAATAAGTATTTAACGGTTATTAGGTCTCAATAAAATATTTCTAAACATTCCAAATACTAAGCTTTTCTATTACTTAAAAAAGCCCAGACAGAATATTTTCATCCACTCTAATGTATTCAATAAACCCATTTCACGACGGAGATATCTATTATATTATCCACATTGGTAACTGAAGAGTCAAGTTTATAGTAGAAACAAGAGATCACCTTTGTAACTCAAGGCTCTCTTAAAGTAATATTGATTAGTATTGCGTTCCTAATTTATGAAAAATTATACATTCGCTTATATAAGCCTAAAATACAGCAGCAAATTAAAGTTGCAATAGTCTCTCAGAATTAGAGAGATCATTGCTTAGAGATAAGCGAGATAATCATTAAAACTGATTAGCAGAAAAGCCCATCCTTTGGGGGAGCTTTCAAAGAAGGAGTAACTCTCCACAAAAATCATCATAGACAGGTTGAAAATCAAACTTAGCAAAGTCGAAAAAAAAAAATTAAAATACATTCCCGCCTCATTCTCAGTTCATTATTTGCTGTCTTTTTTGTCGTCTATCTAATGATATTTTGGTATCTATATATGAAACATTAATGTATTCCTCGAAAAGCCTGGCTTCCTTTTTTCTGTAAAAACCCGGAATTGGATTTTTCCAATGGGAGCAAGGTGTGCCTCTTCTCATGAACAATTCACTGTCGCTTCTTTTCAATAGCATTCGTTGAATCTTTGGTTCACGCGACAGATGAGAGGTTAAAATTAAAGTTCAAAGAAAAAGTAACAATCCAAGAAAGAAAGAAAGTTATTATTTGCATTCTAAATAAAATCAATAAAATCAATGAATGTTTTTAAAAAACTAACAAACCTATTATTCATTTTTTAAATTTTTTTACTTATTTATTATTTACAATATTTCCATCCATCCATCCATAGTATTCTGTCCGGAGACAGGTCCAATTCTATGGAATTCACGTGGAACTCCCAGAAACACCTGGGAAAAAATTACTGGGGTGGTCTCCCGTGGCCTTCCTCAGACGCCAGTAAGGAATGACGTCAGACCGAAGAGAAAGTGAATAAGAGGCTGACAAACACAGGAAAGGAAATTGAAACAGCTAAGTCCTCGTCCGGGAATCGAACACGGGTGCCGACACAATGCCCGCACTGCAGTATTCTGGTCACGCCGGCACGGCTGTACAATATCTATCTTTGATTTTTTTATGAGTAATATTTTTTTAACTTTTATGGTATTTTAGAATAATGTAGTCTCATTATTATTATTTTTTTATTTTTTTGTTTATTAATTTTTATTTATTTGTTGATACTTCATTTTAGAATATAGTATCGCTGAAACAACAGAACCTGGTGGGATAAATAAATCTTGCCCATATTCTTTCTTTTAAAAAACAAACTAGCTAAGCTACTGATGTTAATTATTTGTTTTAAAGAAAAAATCTCTTTTCTGCTGAAGATGGCACTCGTCTAGGATTTGGCCAAATCTGAAAAAGCTATTTTTAATAGTCGAATTTCTTTGTAAAAGTAATTTCATACAAAAACTTAAAATGTGTATTTTTAAAACCACATTCTTTAAAACACTTAATTTTATACATGCTTAAAAATTATATTAATAGCTTTCCAAAATTTTCCATTTCTTAAATGGTTGAAATAGTTCTAAAGTTGTTTCCAACAAAATAATAATTTTCAAAATAGTAATATACCTCATATTATTTACTGTTAATTAGAAATTTATCAATTTAAAGCTAAAAGGTATCAACACCGAATATTCAGTTTAAAGTAATGAAGAAAAAGTTAGTATTAACTTTAATTTAATGAAATTTAAACTAATTTTAAGCCATATAATATTTGCATTATTTTTTTCTATTTTTTTAAACATACGAAAAAAATTAGAATAAAAATTTATATTCCTTTGAATAAAAAAAGAATTTCCTGTTATATACTTTATAAAAACTATATTCAAAATTTAGAAAAAATAATAGGGTATCTGCAAGTCTGATTATCATTTAATGAAAGCATACCATTAGACTGATTAAGAAAATCGCCATAAATCTTTTAAAATCTCTATGATTTTTTTATAAGTTTCCTAATATGTATAATTTTTTAAAAAGGGTGTGATTTCAATTAATTTTTGAAACTAATATGTATATACATTAAATGAGAATGTTTGAATTTCCCAATGGTGTTACTTGTAAGAGATAAAGAGCCCAAACTCTTGTGAAACTTACATGTGAAACAATAAAGAAATAAACAATACAAAATCGTATTTAGTATCGTGCACAAGATCTCACTGAAATTACTGATACAATCAGCACTGTATTGTATTTTTCCTATTTATGATTCATTTTCAAATCCTTGGGGTATTTAAATTTATCAGAATAATTAAGAAACCGAAAAAACTATATTCTTGTCTAATTTTATTAAAGCATTTTTATTAAAGATGTAATTACAGCTTCTTTCTCAAACTTGAGTCTTTTAAAAATCTGTTAGATTTTTAAATGCTGGGATATTCTTGACTTATAAGAGCCTAATAATTTTGAAATAGCTGACCCATGGTCCTATTACTGCACTGAGAGTTTCATAATTTAGAGTCAATGGAGTATTTTATCTAGATAAAGAGTAAAAATAACCAATTCTTACATTAGTAATGGTAGAAAAATAGGAAATTAATCAATAACAATTGGAATCAAATCACTTTCAGAAGCAGTGCATGAGACGCATCCTCCTAAACTGATTTAATTGTAAGGTGAACAAAAAAAGGATTAGATTAGAATTATTTCCAACAAAATGGATTTTGATTAATAATAATAAGATCTTGCTACATTAATCATTCACATTGGATTGCGTTGGGTTTTATTTTTTTAGGAACTTATTAATCTGACTTAGAATCTGATTTCTATGAGATAAAAATAAGGTAATTTCTGTAGAGTGGAAATAAAACGTTCAAATGATTAGAAAGTACATATCTAACATATCAAATCAGTAGATATATTAAAAACCTTAGCAATTAAAATAGGAAGAGCTAATATTATATTGATAGATCCTTTATTTCAAAAAGGAAACCTTTTTGAAACCTACATTTTGTTCTAATAATAATTTATGCTAGAAACATGGTTTTAACGAACCTTCGGATAAATTAGATCCAGATCATGTTAGAATTTCTCTAATTTAGTTTTAATAAGAATATAATATTTAATGTTACAGACAATCTCATTGTAGAAATTCAGTTTAAAGTATCACGTTACAAGCCTTAGATAATGAAGCGTTGGTCTCTTAAGCTTTGTGGTTGATGCCGTTTCAATATTTGTTTTTTACTTCAAAATCAAGTGATTGTCCTTACATCATTTTTTAATCGAAATAAATTAATTATCGATATTAAGAATTAATGAACTTTTTCATTCATTTCTTCCAAGGATTGCATGTCATCATTATAGTTAAATACTATAGTTCTGGTCTTAACAGAATATCATAACAGAATGTTTTATAAAGACTTTGTTAGAATTTCTTTACTGGAAGCAATCATCATTCTTTTATAAAACTTTTATCTTTTTATTTATTTTTTTTTAAATTTTAATTAGTAGAATGATCTTAAATTAAACAAGAATCCTCTGCCTTCCTACAAAACAGAATATACTTTCGAATTCTTTACAGTAGGTAATGGTCAACATTAGTCGGCCATTGTTATTCTTTCTTCACTAATTACGATTAACAAATTTAAATAATAATTGAATTATTAAAGCAAAGCACTTTCAAGTTAAGCTGTGCTATAAAAGCGAAGCTGTATGCTTACTCATTGTAAAGATATTTTAAGCGTTACTTTGTTTGCAGTCTGATTCTTCAAAGATGTTATAATATACAATGTTATCGACTAACAAAACAGCTTCAGCTCTTGTAAATTAGATACATTCAAAATAGCAAAGTAATAAATAATCAAAATGAATAATATATGGATGTCGATTCTGAGAAATACAATGTTATTTTGACGTGGAATCCAGTGGCATAGCTAGATTCTTTGTTGTCCGGGATAAATGGTCAAAATGAACCAAAATAAAAGCGGATGGTACTTCCCGAGCAAAACTAAAAAATATACCGAATCGTCTACCTTCCTTTCAAGTGCTGCCTAGGCCAGCTATCTCAGTCGTCATTCAGCTAAGCTACTGACATAATCAAAGTTGACAAACTACACAACATTCAATGACCTGTTCAATAAATCATTATTGAAATGATACCAGGAGATAATTATCAATTCTGACAAATCAGAACAGTTATAACTATTTCCTTGCAGAGAGGTTTACTGTCTAGTTATGAATTGAGATGTTAATTCATGAAAAAGCATTGACAAAAACAAAACTACAAAGATGTTTGTAGCATTGTTATTTCTTAGAAGGACTTTCTTGACAGTTACCAGCGTTTGTGTCTGCCTGCAAATATACGACTCGGTCATTTTTCCATTCCATGATAAGATGCTTGTCTCGTCAAACCTTTTCTGAATCCATATAGATTTAGGTCAAGAATAACCTCTAGATCAGTGTTTCCCAACGTGGGGCCCACGCCCTACAGGGGGGCAATTCTTAGAGTCTAGAATCTAAAATTTATACTGTTTCTTATTTATTTAAATTATGAAAAATCGTAATTGTATATAAATTATATTAAGTTAATTAAAGTAAGTAACAAATATATACACTTCATAGTAATAATGTTTTGATGGTATTAATATTATTATTATTATTATTATTATTATTATTAGGAGGGGGGCAATAAGTAATAGTAATAGGGGGCATAAAAATTTTAGAAAGGCTTAGGTGGGGCATAGCATAAAAAAGGTTGGGAAACACTGCTCTAGAAGAATATTTACTGATAAAAAGAGCTTCTTTATATGTAGTAATTATTCTAGTCATTTGCTTTTGAGAGCGGAAATGAGCTGTAATCGATACAAGTCCATCTCATGTCTTTTGAAAGCTTCTCGTTCATGCAAAGTTCTCGTGGTTTCAAAGGATTCCCATACACAGCATTCCCATAAAATTTTTAAAAAACAATATTTCTACTAGTAGTTTTATAAATTTTAATCAGTTAAAAAGGAAATGCTTAAAAGTTTAAAAGGAAGAATTTCAATTTTTATTTCTGCAATACAAATTCTCTTTTATTATTTTTTCTAATCTTCTTTCTGAAAAGCGATATGTTATCTTAATATTTAATATTTAAATTATTTGATAAATATTAAATTATTATTAAGTGCATAAAACGAGGAGATTAAGCAGAAAACTAGATAATTAAATAAATAAGATTCACCCTAAATGCGATTTCGTCTGAAAAAAAAAAAATACGTATTTCCATAAATTTTGTATTAACTTCATTAAGCTAAAACTTTAGAATTTAGCATTTATTGATGAAACATAGTTTTTGAATTTCCTTTTTCGTTTATTACTTTCAATTTTTATTTTTTTTAAAATAATTTTTTTTTTCGTAGGCAACAGACTTGGAAAAATGTAAAACAGGAAAAAAGCATTACTGATCGATTTTAAATTAATATAAACTAAAGATTGAATATAAACATTATCTAAAGTGCAGGTCAGTCATTCAGTGAATGGCTTGTAACCTAGCTTTAATTACAATTTCATCTCCTATTCGAGTGGTTTCGTCGCTATGGTCATCGTAGCTGCCTGGTGAGAGACGAGGAAAAAATCGAATTTTTAAAGGTGAATTGGTTCTTGCAGCCTCAGCTATGAACCAAAGCCAATTTTCAAATAGAATAGAAGCATTGCTTTCATTTTGTATCAGTTTCTTAATTCTTTCAAGGAATCCGTAGTTGACGTATTTTTTTAATGAATTTTCAAAGATTGAATTTTCCTTTCACTTTTCTTTCGGTTTAACAACTTAAATCGTCAGTTTGCTTCTAATCAAATATTTTTTTTATACTTTGTTAATATTTCTCTCTATTTCATTTTTAATACAGCGGAATTTAAAACTTGATTTTCTTTTTATGTACTTCCATTGATTGAACTGAGGAATTTATCGAAATTGTTATTATTGGATGAACCATCATTTTTAGATGTTGCTCTTAAAAGGAATTCCAATCTAGTGTCAAAGTTCCATGTTGATAGAAAATAAATGATTATTAGAATAAGTGGAAATTCAACTCTAATTATTTAGGTTCCCTGCAGTCTAATTACATGATAGAATACTTCCTCATTCAACCTTTCATTAATTCAATTAAAACTAATCCTAAAATTGGTCTTGTCAAAATGAATTCTCCCCAAATAAATATTTCCATAACAATAATCAATAAATGCTAGAAATAATGGTTATTTTTTCCTTTGAATTTTGTCATTTTTTTGCTAATTCTTTTAGCAGTTATCTCAAAAAGCTTTATCCTAAATTCTTTCCTAGCTTTTTAATTTTTATTGCTTTTTTTATTACTTTCTTTGGACGAGATAAGATTTATTTATTTAATTAAAAACAACACACAATAATTTAGTTAAAAAATCATTTATAAAAATACTCAACTAAATTCTTCTGTGTTGTTTTTAATTAAATAAGTTATATTACCACATTCGTAAAAAAAAGTTTATCATATAAGATTTAAATTATCAAATTTGTGTGAAATTCCAGTTATTGGTTTTGTGAGCAACATAGAATTAAATGAAAGAATTTTAATTCCTAAATGAAAGTAGTAAATCTATAATTTAAAAATTATTCATTATTTGAGATACGTTATATTATGTAGTGAATATAGGTGGTAGAGAAGCCGTACTTCACGATTTTCGGTCTCTTCTACTATTCTCATAGAAAGACGAAGATCAGACAGAAAGACAAAGAAAGAATTATGGATGTAGCGCAGGAGAAACGAGAGAAAACTTGTCCAGAGCGGAAATCAAAACATCAAACCCACATTAGAAGTGAACCTCTGTACTCAGTGGAAGTGAGAGGCTGAATGATGTCTTAGCAACAAGCCAATCTTTACCTTAATTAAGTATTAGTATTTACAAAGGCACTCTTAGTTTAGACAATTTGCCTAGAAAACTAAGTTTTTCATAAAACTAGTAGGCCTCTATATGTATTGCATGTGTCTGTCTGTCTGTTTTCGCATATCTTAACCGTTTAAGAGATTTTTTTTTAAATTTTCAGTGAATCTCCCTGTGGAGAATTTTACAGGTCAAGCTGAAAAAATTCGAAATCGAAGCAATTAACTCTCACTGCAGGCAAGCAATGAATTTCTTTAGACAAATGACATTCACTTCATCTTTTTTAATTCATTTCACACTTACGCTTTCTGTTATTTGGATAAAATTAATTATATTAGGTAACTTAGAGTAGGGTAAAGTATTGCGAATCTAATCAATTTTCAAATCGAAAATTTGAAGATTGTTTTTGTATTGGGCAGCTTTTCACAGAAGTAGAATCTTTTCCTTTGTAAACATTTCAGGTTTTAAAAAAAATAAAACTTAATATTGTGTAAGAATAGAAACGCATTTGAGAGAAATAGTTTTTTTGCAATAGGAGGTTAATCCGAATTACGAAATATTTATCTGTTAAATACATCTATTATGTATCGTAAATATATCTACTGTTTTATTTTCAGATATTTTGTTACCAATTTGAAAAGAAATAACTTATTTGAAGAAATTTCGAAGGCATCTTCAAAATATTTAGGACTATTAAGATTGTACTTAATTCCAAGTACTTTATCTGAGATGAATAAAACTCAGATAATTCTCTTTATTTTTTTTCTAAATTTTTGAATTTCCTTAGAAAGTAAATAAAAAAAATCCTTATTAATTCACAAAACCCTTCATCTGTGTATTTCCTTTATTGCAAAAAAATTAGCAGTTTTGTTTTTCAATTCTTAAGTTAGAAATGTTAGAAATGTCTTCCAATATTTAAAGCATCCTAGGGCACATCTATTACAAAGGTATTACATCTCGTATGTTGAGATAGTTCAAGATTGGAAACTCTTCCCAGAAGCAACTATTTGAAAAAATTTCATTATGATTTACCAAAACATAACTAAATAAATTGGTTTAAAAAAATAAGAACAAATAATATACTGGACAAATTAAAAAAGAAAATAAATTGCATCTAGTAACTTTAAAGAACTTCAGAAGAACTTTAAATAGCTTATTCGAATCATTGAAAATAAATCTTATAAAAAAAACAATTTTAGCAAAAAAAAACTGATTTTATAGTGAACACGAAATCATAGCGACCCGTACATGTATCGTTTTCGGCATTTCCTGTAAGATAAAAAAGTTGATTGCAAAAAACTCGAATTTTTTCCCATCTTCTATAACTCATAAGGGTTCCAATAAGGCACGACGCCATGTCAGTCCGGCTTTGGACTACTGTATAAGATTACTGTCGTGTAAGAATCGCTAAACAGGAAAAACAAACAAACAAAAAATCCATCTTTATTTTAAAACATTAATTTATTATAATTTTCTAATTACCTAATGTTTACACTTAATTAAACTTTCTAATATAATTCAATCTTTAATTGATACAAATACAACATTTCGCATAGTTAAATTACAAAATTTTAAATACAAAATTTGAGTATGTTTTTGAGCAAAATTTGAGCAAGTTATTAACTACATATTGTATAAATAGTCAGAACTAGCTGAAGAAGGGAATTTTTATTTATTGCTCCCTCTACGTGGGCTGTAATTATAAATAACAAAGTAAATAAATACATAAATAAATAAATAAAAAGATTCATATATAAATAAAATATACTCGTATATATATTTTTGCTTTGACAGAAAAAGTCGAGAATAACTGGAAAATACCAAACCTCGTTGCGAAATACTTTTGTTTTAATATCTGATTAAGATTGCATTATGTATTAAACAATTTAATTGCTATTAACTCAAACTCCCAAGTTTTAATTGTACTTAACTGAATTTTACAGAAATCATAATGTAAACACTCGTAAACGAATTCAGAGCTAGTTTTCTATAAGTTTCATAATGAAACTATTCCTCTTTTTATCATGAAATTTAATATCATCAAATGCAATCAGTGAAATTAGGTCAATACCTTGAATTATTTAGATCTCAATGCCAGACTAATCTAAACAAAATAAATTAATTTCATAATTTAACGTAATAAAAGGACTCATGAATAAAAAGAGATACAATATTAACTTATCCTCGTAAGTCAATATATATATATATATATATATAATACAGACATTTTTAGGATTAGCTTAAATATCGAAACTTATTTAGATCATGCATCGCTTATCAAATTATCTACAATACGATAGCTAAATATCGATCTAAAGCTTTTTTTTGTACAGTGAAATGCATCTTTCTTTAAATTTTAAGCTGTATTACACGAATAATAGTCTTTTTTTTTCGTAAATGGTAGAAACAACTCAAATCATACAATATTTCCTCTTAAGTGTTGTTTTGTTTTACATTTTGTTTTACTCAATTATATTAAATAAATTACATTAAAAGTTCCATTTCGTTAATAAATCATTCATAGAAATTATGAAACCGAAATATATTTCCTAACAGGTATTCAAATTATATAATCAATGTCTAATTACAATTCTCCTAATTAAATTTTTGAATTTTTTTACAACCTAACGATCGACCTTAAATTTGTTTTTCTCTTTTATTATGCCTAATGTTCAGATGAAAGCAATGGCATTTCCTTGACTGTTTTTCTTTTGTTAATCGTGATGGTATATTGCCATTTGCCTTGCCACCAGAACCTATGATTAATAATTCTTACTGAGGAGAGAAAAGAAGCTCAAAACAAATGTCCCTATATCCATTCATTCGATAGTACACTTTTGTTTTTCTAATGTACTAGAAATGAAGGGCTAAGTATATTGTCAAACTGAATGAACTAAATAACCTCGATTTCACAATTTTAATACAAATTACAATAATAAATAGTAAATCAGTTATTATATTGCATTATCAGGTTTATTGGTAGCACTTATAATTTTACTTTTGTAGATTCACCTTTTATTTATTTTTTTTTATTTATTCATCTTTTTTAAAGGTTTTCTTGATCTTTAATTATCTTAATAGTTTTTCTTTACTATAATTTTTTTTTGTTATAGATACAGAATTTAGAATTTCCAAAAAGCGAAATGAATTCAAAAAATAGAATAATATATAAACTGAATGTCTTCATGTAAAATTATTTAACATTGTATGACATTATAGGTAGTTGCCTAATGGCAGTGCACCCTTTACATTAAAAAAATTGACTAAAACTGGATTAGTTTTATTATAAACAGTTTTATTATATTTTTAATCTTTTTATTAAATTATCTCTTTAATCTGTAATACCATGATTTTAAGGAAAAAATTAAAACAATTACAATTTGATTACAAATGTTTTTATAAGTGCAATAAAAAAAAGGTTAGTTGAAATAAAATTAAAACTTATTGGTTCCAGGAAGATAAAACTGAAACTGAATCCTCCATTGAGGTCTCTGACAGGAAAGACTAAGAGAGAATCAGTTACCATGGCTTTAGAGAATGGCTAACAAACACACGTGGACATTCCAATTAAGAGGAAAGGTCGATGATAAAAGAGGAAAAATAAGGAGAAAAAAAATTCGAAATTATTGTACGATCATCAGTCACGGTGGCCGCGAGAGGTCGCTCCTTAGTCGGCTCTTGAAGCAGTGCCTCCTTTCTGAGTAACGTGACCTGACATTACCAATAGAATTGCATAGCTTTATTATTATGCTGATTTTTAAATCTTTTTTTTTTTTGTGGCTATTAAAGCTTTGTATTTAATGTGACATAACCATAAAAGAGACAACTTTTAAATGAAATTGCACTTTAATGTTTATAAATTGAAAACTGAGAATTTGAAGCTTCTGACCAATTAATGAAATACAGTAAGTTTATGTAACGAATTAAAAATATATACATGAAAAGTGCGATAATTAAGCATTAACAGAAAATGACAGGAGCTTTTAAGATATATTTAATACGAAAATAAATAAATAAAATCTACTCCAATCCTAAAACCTAAAATCCACTTCTCTTAAAAATATTCACAATCACGAGAGATAGCTAATCAACATCTGCAAACCATTATATAGTTTCCTATTAACTTATGTTTTATTTATAAGCCTAAGATTTATTATATTACTTTCAAACTTGGTTTAAATATTCATATAACATAAAGGTTTTTAAAAATGAGGAGAACTACTATGGGTTGCTTTTTTTTTATTACAGTGAACTTCACTGTAATACAAAGTTATTTTGAGCTTATTAAAATTAACCTTTAATAATAATTATTCTTTTCTAAAATAGAAACTTCTTTACTTTTTTAATTACAAAATCAGATGGCGATTTGTTTAGTTTGTTGTATTTCTTTCCTGATCTTTCTTGTTTCGTACTTTAAATACATAGTTAAAAGAAATAAGGTTTCATTATATGTTTTGTTTTTACATTGAATTTACCTCAGGCACTGGCATTATCTTTCAAGTTACGCTCATCATCTGCATAAAGGCATTCCTAAACATAAATTACCCCTCCCTCTGAAAATGGTTGTTCCTATAGAATGTATCTAATCATATGGAAACCCCCTTCTGTTCCTTCCCTCCCCCTGCTGTCCACTCCGATGACACTGATTAGGTGTTGCTCATTCAATTTAATGGAACGCTAAGGTCACCCCGGAAAAATACCGCCACAAATCCCTCTCCTGCGTTTATTTACCCTCCCCTGAACCTCTGCACTTCCGGGTTCCCACCTCCCTCGTAGGGATGGGAAGCGTTTAAACAGTCTCTGGGGAGAGGGTGCCGAATCTGTCACAAACCGAACAGAGAGAACCCATTATGGTACGCGAACATCGATCTGAAACCAGTAGCTATGGCAACGGATCTGAAGACATATACATACGAAAGGGGACTTATGATGAAGGCCGTCCAATCAAGTTATCACGCAATGGCCCCTTGCCAGGGCAAAGTGTTAAATTGAAGGGCGAAGGGACCGACAATTGCACAAAATTAAAATTAGACTGACACTCGTAACCTCCTCCCCTCTAAAAAAAATTACAACCTTCTTAATTTAAACCTTAGCATCCACGAATTTATTGTGAAATCTTAAAAAATGTATCCAGTTACAGATTTAGATTCATTTGACAGAATAGAAAACTAATATTAATAATAATATTCTAATGATAATAATTATAATAATTACAACTAAGATAACTTTTAAATAAATGATACGAATTTATGAAACGTTGCATTAAAGCCTTTTAAATCTCATATTTGAATGGTGGTCCTAATCAGCGTATTTATAAAATTTATTATAATCAAAATGTTACGTTTAATTTACTTATTATATCTTAATTTTTACTAAAATTTAAATGAATTTAATCTTTTATCAGAAATAAACTTTGCAACTTGCAATTGGAATAATTATTATCTAGCAAAGCATATTTTTTTTTTGGAGAGATAAATGATATTTCCAATTTAAAAGTCATAAAATTAAATAATTCGAAAGCATGAACTGCTTGAACGAAAGCTTGCAATGAGCAGTGTTTTATTGATTTTTGTTATGGAACACGATAACTACCAGCTTCATTCGAAAAATTAGAGCTAACATTCAGTGAAATTGGGTCAGTGGCTATGAATAATTTTCCCTGATACATTCACAATGACATCATTTGCATTATTTTAATATTTTTTCAATCATTCTATCGACAAATGAATAATAAAAAAAAATAGGACCTCACAATCAAATCAAATTTCCTCAATATTCGGAAATATTAATTAATAACTAGCGCAGCCCAGTCGTTAAGTCGCTGGACTGAGTACTGGAGGAAGAGGGCTCAATTCCCGGCAGTGTTCGGGTTTATCCCATGGTTTTTACTTCTCCAGACAATCCCTAGGGTTCACCCAGCCCTCTGCCAAGTGGGCTCCGGGTTTCTTACTCGGGGTTAAAAAGCTGGCGGGCGTCGGAATGATCATCCAACTTCCATCCCGTTGGTCGAGAACTACTGAGAGAACTACTACTCCTGCGCACCAAAAGGAACGCTAACCTATCCATTGCGTAGTGAGTTCGTTGGGGTCCACTTCGGAGGATCTGATGTGGTAAATTCATCTTTGTCCTCACACTGAGCTATCATCAAGGATAAATCTGACTGAAGAAGTCTAATAAGAGTGAAACAGCAGTCCCAGATTCCCGAATGATAGCACAGAGTGCGAGAACCCTGTTTACTTATGTGCACTTTTAATTTTTTTCACAAAATATATGTATGCACGTTATTTTATTTTCGTATATATACTTTTCACGACATTAAAAAAAGCAAAAAAAAAATATTAAAAAAAAAAAATCAACATTTCAAAGAAAGTAGATATCGAGTTCTTTCAGAGCTTCTTGTTTAACAAACACAACCAACTATTGCAAACTTAAATAATTTTGATGCGGGATAGGAATATCACTATTTAAAGCCTACGGTTATAGGAAATATAGATTTATTTTGCGATTGGCTAAAAAATGTGTTTCAGAAATCCAAAAAGTCATGATTAAAGAAAAGCAGCATCTTTTCTTTATTTATAATTTGAAAACAAGTTGTTTACGGTATTTTTAAAACAACTTTATTCTATTCTCTTTAAATACTCTGAATCCCCCCCCCCCAAAAAAAAAAGTAGGCCTAATTTCTTGGAATAATCAAAAAGAAATAATATCTGTAGGAGACTCTAATAACTCTGTCTGAAGCATTGTTATTTATGTTCGCAATTTCTACTTTACGGGAAGAAAAAAAATAGCACACAAAAAATAAGAGGATTATGTTGCAATTGGTTTCGAATATGATGACCTCCGAATCGAAGTCAGTGCAATGTTGTAGAAAAACTTAAGCAGCAAAGGCAACGTAATGATTGCTCGAGGAAAAGACATTTACAAAGAAAAGAAATCTTTCCACTACGACTTTTTTTTTCGTTGTGCTTTTTTTTTGTTACTTTAAATCGATATCAAAGTTACAAGACTCAAAACAGATCAGATCTACTTTAACGGTTATTTATTGAGCTTTTTTTATATAAAAAAATAATGGAAGAAAAAGCTATTTCACATTTGAATAATTATATATTGCACCGTTTTATCCATTTTTCAGAATTCAATTAAGACGTAATTCTAATTGATTTATTTTTTTCTGTAGATCATGTCGCGAACGTCTCTTAACACCTAGAAGATGTACACTATTTCGCTTCATCACAGAAGTTAAATCGACAGGAAAAAAGAAAATACAGTTTAAAACTACTTTTTGATTTTCCTACTAAGTAAAATATTTTTGGAGATCTATTACGCAATGAACAACTTTGGATTACGTTAAGAATATGTTTACAAAAAATGCTTGATATGTGAAAATTTACGGAGATTTTTCTCAAGATTCCTCACTTCACGGACACAGACTTAACCTGAACCGAACAAAATGTAATTTTAATTTCTAGATCTACTTTGATCTTAAAATAAAAGGAAACAATAAAGTTCAGAAATTATTCAAAAAGATATAAATAGATATAATATTTTTTATATCTATTTAATTGCAATATCATTATGGGGTAACTGTAGCAAGTTTCTCCAACGCTTAAACGGGTATGGCATTTTAGGATAGTTCCAGAATTTACCATAGTGTTCATGCTTTGAAAATACGGTCAATTTTCTAATCCGCAAATCTATTCCACCAATTTTATTATCTGTTTTATTTTCTAAACGACATTGTTTTTGTTTATTTTAATAATTTTTATCAATAAGAAAGCATTTATATGTGCTACCATGATATGTAAGGATACTGTTCTATTTAAAGTTTTAAATACAATTGAATAAGTTATAGTATTACTCTTTTTACGCATTCTTTTTATCAAAAAGAAATATATGATATCATATAAATATAGTAT
>JAFIDM010009631.1:325871058-325916930 GCA_023159025.1 Thereuonema tuberculata | reverse complement strand
TACTCCATTATATTTAATGTTTTAAAAACTCTTATACAGATTATTATCGAATAAATTTGCTGAAAATACTTTATACGATTGTTCTGTAAGTTTTCAAATTTTATAAAAAAAGGTTCACTCATTAGTTTTTATTCTTTAACAAGAAAATAAAATTAATAAAGAATATGAAAAAAATTTAAAACTATATCTTATTTTAGATAAATTGTAACCTTTTTTAGATAATTGTTTTAGACTCTTCTCCATTTAAGATGTAATGCTTAAATATATTAGCATTTCTTCATAACGTTTAAAGCGAGAACTTTTTAGCAGAATAAATAAATTATTTTGAATAACTTTTATTAGAATATTTTTTATATATTAGAAGATAAATTGAAACTATTTGGTTATTTTTTTTAATTTTATTTGTTGATTAGATAGAGATAAAAAATATGGGCAATTATGTAACTTCTCTGCACAACTATTAAGAATCACCTCCAGAAAAGCATCTTCTCTGCGGAACACACGATACAAAGATGATGTCTAAAAATTTGTTAAGTAAAAATTGGATTTAATAGTTGAAATAAAACTGTCATTAAAAGAAAATGAAGTCATTTTTTTATAATAATTCATATGAATTTGGTACAGAATTCACATCAAATACAAAAACTAAAAAAGGAAGTGCTGTAAAAAAAATCTCCTTCGAAAAAAGAAAAGTCTTTTTCAAGGGAAAAAAAAATAAAGTTTACATGTAAACGAATTGAAAAAATTGAGAATTCTGAAAAACTTAGCAGTTTGTAAAATTTCTAAGTGAAAAGTGGCATAATGCTTAAGTTTCAACTTTAATTCCTTATTCACAAAATACGTAATATGATAATATAAGTTTTTCATCAATTTCCAATCAAGTTCAGTCAAATAGTTCACTTAGACCACTCCACTGAAGGACCAACTTACAAGTCCTCAGTCGTTTAGTGATCTTTGAGTCAACATTAAAGCAGAGAAATACACGGGTGATTAGCAATCGACTATGCCTTCTGATCTTAAGATTGGTTCGATCGATTGTCTGCTGTTCCAGTTATTCCGTGATGACCTTGTCATGATTGTCATCCGACTCTCGCCTCTTTGCGCACGCTCTCCTAATCTTCTTTTAGTTTCATTGCTCTTCGCCTCAGATTCCCTATTTGAACTTTATTCAAATACCAGCCATTGAATTCTCTATTTATCAGTAAGTAACATTTTCTGTCCTGATTTATTTTAATGATTTTAAATTTAATTAGAATTGAAATACCTAGCTATTGTTTTTCAGTTTCTTTTTTGTATATGACTTATTTTACAAAAAAAACCAAGCAATAATTTTCCATTTGTTAAGAATAAGATAAAAATAGGAGAAAAAAATCAAAATAGACAAAATTAAAGAATAATTCAATTAAAAAAATAAAATAAAAAAAAATCAGAAGTCCCGTATTGTCGACGAAAACAGAAAATCAGAATTTTATCATCAGAAACTTACAAGAATTCTCCAAAAATGTAGTATATACATATATATATATAGATAGATAGATAGATAGATAGAGAGATAGATAGATATATTTTAATTGGTTTCTTTTTGGTAGTTTTGTTTTAATTTAGATAATTTAGTTATTTTAGTTAATTTATTACTTCAATAAGTAATAAAGAGGTTCCTCTACTCTTTAATACTTCATTTTTAATAAGAAGTATTTAGGTTATTTTTTTAATTTTGAATTTTAAACTTTAAAAAAAGAGCAAAGTCTTATAATATTGCGTTTTAGGTTTCTAAATTGTTTCCAAATTTTGCCGCTGAAGACGTGGAGATAATTGAATTATATCTCCATAGAAACAGTGATTTGTTTTTTGATATTGGCGTTTTCAAATCCCAGATCACTGTCCGGCTTTATATGTATGTATGTATGTATGTATGTATGTAGGCATTGCGTAATACTTGGAAATTTATTTATTTATATTTGTAATTACATTATTGCATACATGTAATGAATTTTACACAGTATTTGTCAGTGGCGTTTGGACTTTGATGTCTTATTCTTCAATTAAAATAATTTTCAGAAGTTTTATCAAATAAGCAAAATTTATCCGGGAAGCAAAGACAGTTTCATTCATTTGTCACCTTAAGGAGGTTATCCTTTGTCTCTTAGTTGTAATTCTTTTTCATTTCAATATTCACTTTATTCTCATAGAATTTTTTTAACTTAAAAAAAAAATAACTTACAGTTACTTGAAATAGACAAAATTTTAGTAAAGAATAAGTGATATAAAACAATTTAACTTTTAAAAGTTCTTTTACTAAATCAGTTATCTATATCAAATAAATAACTGTTTCCAGAATGCGGACGGGGAGGAGGTTTACAAACAAAGCCAAGAGCTTCCTAAAAAACAGGTCCAAAATGCTAGAGTTCTTCCATTTTGGGATGCAATGGGGGCGGCTATAACCCACTATCAAGCCCCCTCCTCCTCTTCTCCCTCCCATCGTACACTAATGGCCAGGAGTAAAAAAGAAATGTAAGATAGTCAACAAATCTTGTTGCAGGCTATTCTGTAGACATAATAAGGCACTGACGCTAAAAACATCTTAATCTTGCCTTGCATTGAAACCAGATCTAAACTTCTGTTTCTACTGATTTGGACTATGACGGCCACATTGATTATTCGTTACCAATTTACCGAAATATTACTATTTTGAAATTTAGTAATTATCAGAATTTCACTTTTTTCTGAAACGATGACAACATGATATTTTAAATATTGTAATCTAATCTGTTGGATATTTGAATCAGATGACTTAAATTCAGTCTCTGGCTAGAAAACGTTTGACGCTGAGGTTAAAGTTTTCAATATACTGATTTTTTTGCACAAAAAAGTCAAACTTTTTAATATTTAAAATTTTGTTTTTGATATCTAATTCACTTTGGATTTACTTTTTAACTTCCTGACCAAGATTGCATTTTAAAACAAAAAAATCATGTTTTTTGACAAGCGAGGCTTCTTCAAAGTTATAAACGCATTACATCGATACAAAAGATGCTATTTTTGTTAACAATACATTCACAAGAGAACGCTACAACTTCTGTTGAAACTTTATTGTGTTGTTTACCTCCGTTTTTTTGCGCTTCTACTTCAATATCAAGTTCATTGGCATTCGACTTTTGAGAATTCGAACCTATAAAACTCAAGGACTTCTCAAGTGAAGAACATCGAGAGCTTCCTTTGGAGTGAAAAGGAAAGATTGGTTTCTTAGTCAAATGTATGACTGCTTACTTTCTTAAGCAAATTGCTATTTTTCAAAACAAATTTTTTTCTAAGAAAACTTAAGATATGTAAATATAATTCATAGTTTTATTGCATTTTGTTTAGTAAGGAATTTTATTGAAATTGAAATAATTTAGAAATAAGAATAAGGTCATTGCTTATTTGTTTGCCATCTCCACATTATTATACTTTCCTATTATCATAGGGAGAAAGGAAGACAATTTCTTCTGTTGTTATTTTATGAAGTTGTTGTTTTATGAACATGTACTTTATGGATAACCAGGAACACTAAAACCTCTCGCAGTTTTGTTTCCATCCTTTAGACTGTTATTCTAGTTTTTTTATTTGAGTACCGGGAAATCAATTTTCACTTTGCCAATTTTAGTCCGTCCGTTTATATTTATTCTATTTATAAACCTTCCTAAAGTGCTGGATACAAAGTTGCTTGGAAAGAGTCATCAACCCGTTTTGCAAAGAGTAACTTTTAAGTTTATCGAGAAACAAGTTTTCCTCAAGAGACAGAATTTGCATGGATCTGAATTTAATTGAAATAACTTTAAATTTCTATTTTCTTTCAGACTAGCTCAAAGTCTTACTAAGAACGGAGATTTGTCTTTCAATCTGATCATTTGTCGAACTATCAAACAGTGTAAATAATTTATCAGATGATCTTGATATTATAAATGGGGGAAAAAAATCAGCTTTGATTGTGATTTAATCTGTTGTTTTGCAATTGTTGCCCCTTACTATTAATGTAATGTTAATATTATAAACTTAATATTTTTATTTCACTTTTAAATAATATAAATATTTATTGTCCTTGAGGTTCGTAAGTTCAGAAGTCTGCTAAATGAATGAAAAAGCTCCCTTGCACTACTGTATTGCAATATCTTTCAGCTAATGAAAGTATAGAAATTTGTTATTTAAGTAAGTATATTAATATTATCAGAATTTAATAAACGAAAGGTTTTCTCAAAGCATTATTTTCTCGTTTTATAAATTTTAAAGAACTTCTTTATTTTATGTATGATAAGTGTACCTTTTTTTTTATTAAAAAAGAATAACAATGGTGTTTTATAAGGGTGCGGGTGTATAACACTTAAATACAACTCTGTACTGGTGAATAATATTCCTCTCTTGGAAGGTTGTCTGTTCGTTTTCCTAATGATAGAACAACATTGCTTGAAAATTCCACTATTATAGAAACAAATTGGAACAAATATGCTGCGCTTAGTAGCAGAAAATTATCAAGTCATATAATACTTTAAATTTAACAAAATCGTTTAATTGATGGATAATTTTTTATCTCTCGAACCTGAAAGAAATGTTGTGGTGCATCTAATTATGAAAGTGAGGTTATTTTACGATAATAATTAATGTTAATTAATAAAAATCTGTTATAATTAATGTTTTGTGATCCCCAATCTTTCTTTTTTTCCTTGATCGAATTTAATCAGTTTCTCTATTTTCCAATTAAGAATTCTTGTTGATTTAAATCACGCCCACTATTGGTGTTTTCATGATACACTTCATTAGATTCCTGGAAAGCTGCCACTTTCCTTCGATGTTCAGCATCTATTTAAATGTTAATTTCAGTAATTTTAAATTTCAGTAATTATTTTTTTTTCTAAAAATCATAATGTGTCAATGTTAAACATCCTGGATGTAAAACTATCTATTTTACATTAAGTGACTTTAAAATATATTATCATTTCCTTTATACTCGCATAAAATTCAACGATAAGCCGTTCATTAACAATTATGCAGTTAGCAGTATTCAGTTTAAAATTATACTATTATCTTTGTATTCACATATTCTTTAATGTATTTCTAGGTAATATTGTCCTCTCAAGTTGTTGTCGTTTCTTTTTCTACAGATGCCGTTTGTGCTGGTCAACTTAACTGTGTCAAGAGACATTAATGATGAGTGTTATTATCATCGGTGCTAAGCCATTAGCCCTACAGTTATTTGATTGTCGAATCTTTAATAGTAAAGCTGTATATTCCGAGCTGACCTGCCACCTGGGCACATACACGAGTCTCTCGAGTATTAGGTCAGGATCCAATGTTCAGCTTCGTCCACAACGGTCATGACAAGACAACCAATTACAAATCGATATTGTTCTTAAAACAAAGTAACCCAAGGCTATTTTGAAGCGAAAAACCTCTTATGGACTTGAAAGCAACAAAGTTAGTCTTCCATCATTTAAAGCATATTGCATCTAAACGGAGTAGTAAACAAATAAAAGTGGTAAATCAATTTTTTAAATTAATAAATGGTTTAAGCTGTTATTTAAATAGAAATACAATATCTCATATTTTTTTGAAAGAATACTTTTATGGAACTTCCATTTTATTGAACTGTGATTATTTAAAATGAAGTTTAAATGCAATTTGTATTTAATAAATGATTTCTATGTATTATAATTAATAAATAAAATTTTATAATAAATAATTTCTTGCATAATTATGTATTTTATAAAACTTTAAGAATGCTTGGAATTGCTTTCTTTTTCAAATCCTATTTTTTTTTTACAGTTTATATGTTGAGAAATATAATGAGATTTCAAAATAAGAGTTATAACCAATAAAAAGTTTTTTTTTTACATTATTATAAATAATTATTGTTAATGTCTTACTCTCTATTTTTTTGAAGAATCTCGTAATATTGTATGTTCTATAGGAAACGATTCTCAATACAAATAAAATATCACTCAAAAACGGACAAACAAGGATAATTTTATAAACTTAGTATTATCAACTTCATCACAGTGACAGAAGAAAATACACTTTCTTTTACAACTGAAACAATTTTCAATCAGCGGAAAATTATTAACCCTAAAATCTTCATTATTATAAGATATAATATCACATATGCTTTTCACAGGTCCAAATTAACCAAACTCCTTAACTAATGCAACTCTTTCGTCAAACAATATATCCTCAAACTTTAAATTTAACTCAATCTTTAAATTTAAAGTATTTTTATACTGCATCCCTTTTATTTGTTTATTTTCTGAGAGTGGTATCTACATATTATGTTTCGGTGAGTGTGGATAGCAGAGAAGCAGAGCACCGTGACCTTTGATCTTTGGTCTATCCTTATGGAAAGAAGAACAGATGAAGAGAAAGATGGAGAAAGAATAGTGGAAATGGTGTAGAGGAAATGGAGAACCCCAGAAAACCTGCCCAGCGCTAATCGTCCCCTACCAGGAAACCCATAAGAGAACCGAACCCCGGAAGGTGAGAGACCAATGTCTTAGTGCATTCTTTTTTCAGTGCTTCCCTTATAAATAACATTTAGTTAAAGTTACTATCGTACGAGAAGATGATGCTACTCATTAACTTAGTCCAGAATGACTCTCACCTCCCTAGAATCAATCACAGCAATGATGTTTGCCGAAAATCCAAACGCCTACAGAACCTTGTTGGAAGGACAATCCAATTATAAAATAAGCTCTATGATCAAATTTCCCATTTTTCACCTACAATAATATTCTAAGAAATAAATAACACATTGAAAGGATTATTAGGAAACTCCATTAAGCCCGCCATCTTTTCTCTTTGATAGTGTGGGAAAGGATTGTAAGAACTTTATGTTTTTAATCATCAATTAATGAATATGTAAAATATGAATATATAAGTAACATAATTTTGAGCATTGATCATTGGTTAATTACTATATCAGTCATCTAATCTGAAACGATCTCTGCTTACTAATTCAGTGTTTTATTTAATTTTTTATTTATTGAGGAGCAACTATATTACAGTGTTTCATTGATGTACTACACTTCTGACTGATGATAATGATAATTTTAATGATAATTCTGAAGTCAAAACTTTTAATTTTCATTCTTTTAACTCTTAGTAAACAATAAATTAACTCACAGAATTAAGTAATTAATTTAAAATAACAGCTCCAGAATTGTAAACACTTGGTTGATAAAAAATGTTTTTCAAGCAACGCATCTACGGAAATCAAATTTAACTCATGTTCTAGAATTGTCTCTGAATTATCCCAACTCCTTTCCTTGTTTTTCTTCTTTCAATTATTTTTGTTTTTGTTTCTTAGCTTGATAAATAAGGGTCTAATGGTATTGATGCTGGACTGAGGGCTGGAGAATCCGAGTTCCATTCACGGCGGAGAGTAATTTTTTCCTGATTATTTTTTTTTTCTGCAGACGGGTTCTAAGATTCGCCTGCTCTCTGTAATTTGGGGTCCGGGCTTCTTTCCCGGAGTTAAGTGGAAGGGCGACCCCCAACTCCATCCGACGGTTGGGAACCCGTGGTGCCTACCCCGAAGCGTCTCCATGGACTATGAAATGAGATCCTTTAGTTTCGTTGTTTTTCTAGTTTTAAATTTGAAATTTCTCTCTAAATTTTGTAGGTGAAATGAATTTTTTTAGGTGATCTATTTTTATTAAGGAAGGGTTCTTGTATTTTTTTAACAGTTGTTATGATATGAAATGTGTAGGTAAATAAAATTGTTAATATTCTGAATATAATGGATTCCTTCTGTTATTTTGAGAAAAGCTTAATATGTGTTTAAATTCATTTGCAAAAATTCTTTTAATATCCATTTATCAAAAAGAATATGGAACAACTATAACTAAGTGCTATCAAATTTCTCCCATTGTTGTCGTTACAAAATGAAATACTCTATATTGATCAAAGTCTACTGAAACTAAATCCTCAATTAAACCTTGACCTACTTTTTATTTGTGCCACAATTAAAAAAAAAGAAGTCGAATCAAATTATCTTGCATTTAAGAGGAAAATAGTTTTATGCACATGACTAGCATTTTTTATTAATAAATGTTGAATTCATTATTAATTTCCAAGGAAAGCATTTATCAAATTATCAATTTCTCCCTCAATTTAAAACAAGAGAAAATTACTGAATTGTGAAACAATATTAAATTTAATAATTTGAAATTAATTTAGAAAGTGAAATTTATGAAAGATTAATTCATTAACTTTGAAATTGAAATTTTAACTTCAAATATAAGTTAAAAAGTATTTTTTTTTTCAATCAGCAGACTAGCTTGTGTTAAGAAAGTGTTTTTTAAGAAAATTACACTTTTCTTAAACAACGTTTTAAAGCATCGTTCTACTTTAATTATTTATTAATTAATACTGTATTTCTAAAATGAAGTGACCTTAGTAACAAAAAGTAATCCAGTTTGCTGAAAGGAAATAATATATAAAAAAAAATATCAAGTAATTGAAAAATAAATGTTCAGATGAAATAAAAAGTTTTTGTCAAATTCCTATTTCTTCAAATTTTTTTTACATATTGTAAGACATGATTTACATACCGAAAATTATAAAATTGCTTCTTATAAAAACGCGATGCCTGCATTGAAAAATGATTTTACGGACTTGTCGATTGACCTATTTTTTTTTTTATATTGTTTTCCCTCAAACTGCATACGTGACTTGCAAATAATAATTAAAGAAGTTTAATAGTAAAACGTTGGTGATTATCACTTTTTTATTGGTAGCACTGATTTTAATATTTGATCGACAATAAAGTTAGAGAAGTTACTGACCATATTTTAACCTAATTTTAACCTAATTCTATTTTGAGCTCCCGTGCTGGCGGTGGCCGAGCCATCTTGACGGCGGTCTGCCGTGCGGGCATTGTGTCGGCACCCGGGTTCGATTCCGGGCCGTGGCTTGGCTCTTTTCTTTCCTGTGTTTGTCAGCCTGTGTTTCACTGGCGTCCTTCCTGAGGAAGGCAACGGGAAACCACCCCAGTATCTTTCCCTTGAAATTCTCAGGAGTCTTCTAGGGGTTCGCCATCTTGAGAACACTAGTGCTCCCTGGAACACGGATGCTTCGATTACGAAGCTCGCACTTCGGTACGTTCCATAACCACACAACCACCATTTTTAGCTGTTCCACGTTTGGGGAAATTTTTAGGAGAAAACAAAGAGGTATTTTTTATTGAGATTCAGAGGTAATAATCTCGAACTGTAATACATAATAATAATAATAATAATAATAATATCCACCTCATAGTAATGTACTCTTATTTAAGAAAAACAAAATTCAAACAATAAGTTCGAAAGAACATAAAGCCTACTTTCCTTAAAATATTCTTCCTTAAAATTTCCTTGTATATTGTATTTACTCGGGCCGTTATGGAAGTAACGGTAACTATTTTTTATCGTCAAACATGCGGCAACACTGCAATTCTAGAAAATACGTTTGAAAGCCTGTTTAATGCTTTTCTGATTGGCACCACTGACGTGGACTGGGTCAGTGGAGAAACCTTCATGGGGGCAAATGGAATAATACATATTTGGAAATCATCGTTTAATAAGGCACTGCAGTGTAGCCACGGAAGAAAAAGGAACACAGAAATGCTCAATACACATTGCTAATATCCTCAAAGTAATCTCCAAGATTATGTACCGTAGGTTGCCAGAGTGTGGGAGAAGCTGTCCAACGCCATCATATCTTCACGATAACGCCACATGTCAAATGGCAGCTCCTGCACAGGCTTTGTCACATTCTTTGGGGGGTGGGAAGACTTGGAACAGCCTTCACTAGCCAGACCTGAGTCCATGCGACTTTGATTTGATTCTAAAATTCAAGCTGCAGTTTTATGGGAAACGCTTGCGAACAAAGATGAAATTTTGACGGCGTTTCAGCGAGAGGTTCAACACTTTGAAAACCCACATGCAACCAATGGTATTATCCCCTTCCCAAACGCTGGCAACTTACGTTGGACAATCTTGAAAAATGCTTATTAAACAACTGCATTGCCTTATTAAACAATGACTTCCAAATACGTATTTTCCACTTGCTCCTATGACGTTCCTCCACTGACCCAGACCACATCAGTGGTGCCAATTAGAAGAACATGAAACAGACTTTCAAACTTAATTTCTAGAATTGCAGTGGTGTTGCATGTTTGGCAGATAATAAATAGTTGCTATGACTTCCACAAAGGCCCACGTACATTTTTAAAAATCTTGAAAATGGCAAAAAATCGATAGGCCTACATTTACATTCCAATTACAAAATCTGTTTTAATATAAACAATACAAAGTTTCTACTTTCTGAAAAAAAAAATATATCCACTTTAAAAAAATTAAAAAAATTAAATGCGATTTACACATCGGAGTAAGTTTAATCATATGCGCAATGGATTAACTAAGATTTAATATTCATTCTTTAACATCAGAATTTCCTATCTTTTCTCGACAAGGACCCATTTAGAAAAAGTTAGATCGTTCCTAGTCCTTGAATATCCATACCAAGTTTCAAGAAGATCCACACAGTGGTTCAAAAGTTACTGGAGGAACACACACACAGACAGACTGACTGATTCACTTTCCTATTAGAATATAGGCTAAAAAAAGTAATTTTTTAAATGTCTAAAGAGTAGCTACTACACTAATGTTTGAAACGGTCATGGAATTGCCATTGTTTCTTTCGAAATTCCTTACTGTTTTTTTAAAAGGATGTGAGTCCAATTTCTGCAGAACTTTTCTCTCCTCATTAGAAGATGGCCTCCTAGAATCTCACAAGTTGATTGAAGAATTAGCTGTTCATTCTCAACTACAACAAGAACTGGAGCTGTGAATTCGGTGTCGATGTCGATTAGAAACCTCACGACTCCGACTCTCATTTTTGGAATTTGAAATTGTATGAAGGAGTTAACATCGTCTGATAAAACAGTTAGAAGCTCCTTTTAACGTGTGCGGTTGAAAATCCTAAGTCATAATTAATTGTTTAAAAATTGTGAACACACATGTTTAAAAAAAATGAATGGTATGTGCAAGTTAAAAACAATAAATGGTAAAAATACTTAACAGGACAGGACAGTTTCAACCCCCTAAAATGGTGGGTTATCTTCAGCTTCTGAAAACAGATCTAAATAAAAATTTATCCTAAATATTCAGATTCTGAAAATTATCTAAATATAATCACATCTTGACAAAAAGATGTAGAAGCTTAAAATTAACTTCATTTTGAAATTACGGTCGCAATTATTTCAGAAGACATAATTTGGGTCGTTTTGCTTAATAGCTCATCTTTTTAAAACAAAATTTAATCTGATCTATTAATTTAATAATGCACTTCACTTATTAAATATCGAATTTGAAATACAATCATGTAAGCCTTCTTTAAAGTGATCTATTAAAAATGTTCTACGAATGAATCTTGACAAATGATTTGGCTTTTTCTTCCCCTTACAGTTAAATGATTCAATAAAAACGGGAAAAAGGCGGGGTTTTTTTTTTCTTTTGAATTTCAATTTTTTTTTCAAACATCAGATCGAAACCGCAAATAATCACTTCTGTCCCTAGACAGTGACCTTATCAGCCTGTATTTTCATTCTCTATCAAAATAAAAGAAAAAAGGATCTTGATCGTGAAACAAAAAAAATACCTTTGGACCTACGAGAAAAACTTTGTTTCTGTCTGTCAAGACTAATCACAACATAGAGAGAGAGAACACTTCATCCTTCAAAGGTTTGCCGCTTTTAATGGTGGAAAACGACCTCAACGTTTATTTTTTATAGCTAGCGACTGTTGCAAATGGCTACCATAGACAGACAAAGCAAAAACAACAGTTTTCCTAATGTATAAGGTATTGGATTCCGTTCTCATATAAAGCTTAAATTGATATGATTGGTTATATTTTGCAATGCAATTGGGAAACGTAGGTTTTTATGTTTTGTTCATTGTATGCGCACATAGCTGCTGCACGTAGATTTGGTCTCACATTTGAACATCTTAACATAGGAGAGAAGAAAGGATTAGAGCGAAACAGTGTTAAAATGCATTTTTAAGTTGAAATATTCATTGTCCGTCCGTCCGTCCAAAAACCTGTAATCTGTAAAAACTATATTTCTAGAATTCTGAAATTTTAGAAAACTGGTAAGTTCTTATAGGAATATCCTCATTGATTTTAGTATATATCCGATGAGTTGGAAAAGAGCTAGGCCTCAAAAATTGTTAATCCATTGGCGTCCGTCTACGATAAAGATAACTTAAAAACTACTTGACATACAAAGCTGAAACTTTTGTGGCTTTTCAAATACTTATATGAATGTCCCTATTGATTTTGGTAAAAACTTAACCACTAGATGAGAAAAAATACAAAGCACTACCGAAAGTGTTGGCACATCAACTAAATCTGTTTTCTTATATTAATAGATTGATTTTGTCACTTATCAGACTTGATTAAAAAAAAACACCACTTCATCTTATATTTAGTAATAATACAAAACTTAGATACGGCAAATGAAATACGTCAATAATTCTCATTAAAACTTTTAGTAAAACTTTACTCGTAGGGAAAAAAAAAATCAGAAAAATTAGATTTAAATTAATCTGAATGTAAAGAAATAATAGTTTCATCTGATGCAATTTATTAAACTAAGCTTCAAAATTAGAGATTTTTTTTGTATAAAAATAGGCTGTATTCCTCATCGAATATAGCCTAAGTTCCAATCATGTTTTGACTATAAAAAAAATGAATTATAGAACTCGATATATTTAATAGCGATCCAATGACGAAGGCAAACAGGTTAATTTGAAAAGATATATTTTCCCCATCCATCAAATAGGAGTGCATTGCACAACTTTTATAAACAAGGGGTAGAGTATTAAGAGAGTCCTGAGGAAAAACAGATCAATACAGTATTTAAGACGCAAATCATTTATCATTATTTAAACATCCATTGTGCTAAACTTTCATTTATGATTGTCATTAAGGATTGATTGATGATATTAAAATGTATTGGGAATACAAACAAAAAATTAATAAATTAAGTCTTGTACTGATGGATTGTTAGCTATCACTTTGTTAAATATTGAATCAATCAGTGGTTGGTAAGAGTTGTACATTTCCCACTGCATCTTCATACTTTTTTTTGGTTGAAAACCAACATTTTATATGTAATCCCCCACTCCCCCCATTTCACATTCCTGGATATGTCTCTGGAACTATCTCAAAATAATTTTAAATTTGAGAATACTTTCGGGTTTGAATTTGTCATTCTTCCTGATCTTCCATTAAGAAGCGATCATTAGTAAATACAGGATGAAAACTAACACAACCAGATATAATTTGTATGACTTTATCTATCGTTTCAGGTATGAAAGCTTTTCAGTTCCGTTTTTCTGATTTAAATCTAAATGAATTTGAAAGTTTCCTTTATTGACAATAAATACAATTTAGAATATTTTCCAACTTCCTTCTCAACCCTAATAGCCTTATCTGGATAATTATGCCTGATAATACCTAATCCCGAAGCCAAAATATTGTTCATTAAATAGAACAATCATTTTTATATGCAAAGCAATTCTCTCTTAAGTAATTTAAAATCCGAAAATTGTAGGATTATTATCAAATCCAATTGAACATTTAATTCTAAATAATCTTGATAAAATTTCATAATATTATTTATTTATTTAATTATTTATTTATTTACTCATTAAGATAATATCTTTGATTTTTTTTAAGTAGTTTTAAATAGACTACTTTTCAATGTTGTTTATTTACCCGATGTTGTGGAAGCCTAAGGAAATCATTGTCTTTTCTTCTTTACGATAAGTTTCTTTAAAATTTCCTCCTTATATAATCATTCATTGGTTTTGCAAAGTTTATTAAGCTTTATCAAAATCCGTGCAGTTGGATTCAGAGTCTATGTTGACTGTCTATGTTGAGCTCCGATAACCGGAGCTCAATTCAATTCCAATTATTACTAAATAAATAAAGTGTAGCTGCTTGCTTCGTATTTTACAAGCAACTCAAAAGTTTCACTGTTATTTTAGAAATACATTGTCAACATAAGAAGGAAGCGATATGAACCCAATGAAAGAAAACGTTTTGTACGCTGCTAATCTTCTTTAGAATAAAAATGCCACTAGATTAACAAGAATTTAACCTTACTTCTATTTTAATTAAAATAAGAATTTAATTTTAATTTTCCAGACCAAAATCAGTTCAAAAATAATGAATAGTAATTTTTGTTTGTCTATTCGATACCAGCTGCACTGAGCTTTTTGTAAAGATCGCTTAGATATTTAACTTTGTAAATATCTTTTCAGCAGATCTGAAGCGAGATTATTTTTTCGTATATTTATAAAATTTTCGAATTTCAAACTATAAATCTTTCAGAGATGAAATATGTATGAAGTTATTTGTGATTCTAATGTAACTCATACCATTTGGTAAAAGTTGAATTTGCAATTCATGCTTAAAAAAATATGTATTAACTACCAAGAAGTTGGGTTGACAATTAAACAGTAAACAACAAGTGTTTGAAAGAACTTAAAACCCTATTCTTCTTAAAGTGTTGTTTCTTAACATTTCTTTTATTTCTTTCACTTTTTTTTTAATGTCTTGGAAACGAAAAGCCTACATTATTTTCGACATCAATACCTGCTGAAGTCAAACACTAACTTATAAATTTTCTATTTTCTAAAAAATAATTAAATTCACATTATTTAAGTTGTCTGAATCTGATTAATTTTCATGATATTAAGTCAAATTAGTGGATCTCCATTGTTTCGGTTCTAATGGTTTCTATGGGAAGTCGCCTTTATGGGCGCATTTCTCGCCTAGGTCCTATTTGGAAAAGTTAAAAATGAAAGTTATATAGTAGCTTATCTTTTTAATAAGCACACAAAGTTTCAAGAAGATCCATCCGGCGGTTATGAGTGATGGGTACACATACATACACAGACTGCTTTTGATCACCTGACTTTGATATGTGCGTTAAATACGCTATTGGTGAGATTAAAGAAACAGGAAGGTGAATTGCAGAAGGAACAGGCTTTTTCACTGTTTTTGGTCACATGATGCAAATCAAAGTGAACGTTCCAACTTTCCACTCTTTATTGAAGATCTTGCATCTGTGCAGAAATGATTGTCTGAAATATTCGAAAGTCGTTGGCGTTTTCATATTAACTCAGTTGCGTTGCAACTTTGGTGATCCCTAGAGACGAAAAGAAGACAAATGTCTTCCTACTATTTCTTTCTTATTTTGACATATCGAATCCGCTCTTGAACGGTGTTGTACAATTTTTCAGTATTTTCTAAATAAGATCATTTTGTATTACAGACACTAGAACTTTTATAATAAAAGTTCTGAAAGATCATAAGTCTAAGTTTTAACTTATTAAGCAGAAAACCTTCGTTGTCAGTTTGGGATAAATAAGCTGAAAAAATAGGATAAAGTTTAAAGAAAGAAAGATGTTACGTATATTTAAAGTTGTTGTTTTTTTTTTAAAGTTTTGGTTACTTTAATTATTTGAATCTCAACATCAAATGCTTAAAAAATCTCAGGACAAATTAATACTATTTTAAAGTTGAATTTTTTAAGTTGAAGCCTCTTTGGATTTCCAGTGAACAAAAAAACAAAAATGCTCACTATTCTGACCTGAATTTTTTATCGTTTTATAGGTCAATGGGTGAGAAACGTTTTATTTAAATACATTTTTAAAATTGTATATTATAAATACCTTTATTTATGTTGGGAATCGGAAGTGATTTTCGGAATGGGAAGGGAATTTTAATAATATTTTTCTATTTAATTATTTGGGTATCAAAACGTAGAAAATGCGCTTTAAAAATAGTTCCTAAATTGTCGAATTGGAACATGTCTAATTCACTAAATTATTTAAAATCCCTAATCATATCACTAATGATTAGTCATTAGGGAGGGCAATAGTCAACCTGTTTCTTGCCCCTACTTTTCTTTATACTATCGCCAGCTTCAGGCTTGCGATACTCGGAAAAGATTTCAACATTACAGAGGTTATTTACAAGACAATCTCGCAGGAATTTACTCATACTATTTGATGTCTCTGAAATACGATAAAATTTCATTTTAATCTAAATAGTCTCGGAAGAAAGAGAATGATAGAAGAAACAAAACCTTTTTACTAAGTTTTGTGAGTAAAAAGGAAATTCTATTAGAAAACTTTTTGAAAGTTGTGCGCCTGTTCTTAACAATCGAATATGAATTTTCCTTTCATTTATTCTAGAAATGCATCAGTCATAAATTAAAATGACTTCGATTTGTAAAATAGAAATGGTGGAGTTCTTTATTTAGTAAAACGACAAGAACTAAAAAAAACTTCCTAACCTGGAAATAAACCTAGCCTAAAATCTACAAAAAAAACTAAGTATTGTTAATTGCTAATTATGAGAATCCCTGATGCGAACCTTATTACATACAATGTAGTCCTACATTTACTTATTCATATTTTTTCAACTCTATTCTATTGTAATGTTAGAATGTTGACTACGGAGATTTTGCTTACAATCCTCAAATTTTTATTAAGTAAAATCTTTATAAAGATTTTTAGAATGCACTATCGATGTTAATCTTTAGGAGTATTCTTTAAAGGAAAATATTAAATACGGTAACATTAATAGAATAATAGAATATAAATAAAGTTAAACGTTCTAATAAAAATAGCTATGAAAAACTATTATATAATTTTATTTGCCGTAATATCAAAGTTAGCAGAAGCATAAATTCGATAATTTATTGTCGCTCAATTTTTAATATTTACGATTCATCCATCAACAAATTGGGGTTTTTTTTTTATTTATTTTTTTATTTTATTTTCTGTTTGTCAGTGAACTTACAACTGTAAAAGTACCTTAAAGGAAAACAAAATTTGCTAAAGGTCTATTTGATGAATAAATCAATTTATAAATTTAAAATTTCAAGCATTATTCTACGTTGTCAATAAAAAAATTATTGATCTTTACATTTTAGATTCAACTTCTTTGCTAGTTATAGTTAGCTTGTTAATAACATGGGAATCAAAGTGCTTAAATTTATTACATCAAAATAAATGCTATTTTAATAATGCAATGCCAGTTATCAATTTTGTGTTACAAAAAAATTGCCTTTTAATATAGAATGCAGACAATCATAAACGTTCAATTACTAATAAAAGTTTAGAAGCTGAGATTAAACTAAGTATAAAAAAGTGCAAATACACAAAAGAAGAACCGCAATCTGAAGTGCTAAAATAAACATTTTAAAAGAATCGAATTCGTGAACTAGATGAGATCTATATCATATTCATGTTTCCAGCTGGTCTTAATTGTTTTAGCAAATTCATCAGTAATTTTCAATTAATTCATTTTTTTAAGTTTATTATGGATTGTGGGTTTTTTTTCTAATATACTAATTATTTTCTCTACAATTTGATATTGGGATAGCAACAAGGCTCTAAACACTATTTCTGACGGATAAATCAACTTGTTATTATTTAACAAAAAAAATAAAATAATAATGAATATATTTTGATGGCAATCTTTAAATATCATAATTCAGATGCTTTTATTTGGTTTCTAAAACATTTCTTTAATATTTTCCATTCTTCTTCCATAACTATGTCTATAAATAAATATAATCAGCTACAGGTTGCTTCTTTAGTTAACATTTTTAAATCGGATTTTAATTGTAATAAAGCGTTAAAATTTAATGTTGAATTGTTATCTCACATTTTATTGTGTAAACATTTAATTGGAAATTTTAGACAGAAAATATAAAACAGGAGTGATTGCTCGATAACACTGCCGCAATTCAGGTAATTACAGTTTGCAAGCGTGTTTAATCGAAGTGATATACAACCCCAACTCCTGTTTCATTTAACAGTGACAATTTATCATGATGGGAAACGAATCCATTTTCTCTGATTGCACTGTTTCAGTTTCCCAGAGTAAATAACATTATTATTAAAAAAATGTAGAGTGGGCGATGGTCATCGGCGAATTAAAAAATGCATTTGCTTAATTACTCTCGGACCAATTTCTGTAGATTGCATTTCGCGGAAGATGGGCCTTCCGGATACAAAACCCAACACCCCCTCGCGACAAATGGGTCGGGAGCTGCCACTCAAGGAAAATTGTCGTTTCCCTCTTGCATCGATCCAATAAATAAAAAAAAGAGACAGAGAGAACCCCTTTAAGGCAACACGATGGACCCAGAAAAACCAGTTACTTAATTAAATCGTCTCCCCAGAAGATCGCTTCAAGTCACTGTGAAGCTGTTTGTTTGATTTTGTTAATCGTTAAAGAAAAGATATAAAATTTGAGAAATATTTCTGTTGGGAAAGCCTAATGTTATGTAAAACAAATCTAGAATCTTATTTGTATGAATAAAACTAAATCTATTTCTTTTTAAAATTATCCAGATATAATTTAGTCCGTAATAAGATCTAACTTGTCCTTTGCCTGCCCTTCGTGGTTTTACCACTGATCAACTAGTGAGAGATATAAATTTTTCAATTATTCTTTGCCAAATTAGCAGCTAAAGGACTATTCCCATTTTATCTCATTTCCCCTTATTTCGTGAATAACTTAGTATTTCGCATATATATAATAGAATCTTCTATTAAAACGATGACTAATGATACAAATGCTACTAAGAATCTTTTTAGTGCATATTTGACATAGGGCAGAAAGTAATTTGGCAGTTTTCGGAGAAAATGTTAAAAGTTAATATTGAAGAAATTATTTATGTTGGATACTGCATAAAATTATTTAAAATTGGATACAAAAATTAATTTCAATTCAGTGGAAAACATGGAAAATTAGCTCCGGTCTTTTAACTATCTCCGGTGTTTTAAAAATATGTAATAAATGTTTAAATATTTATTTTGTTTGATTTGAGAATCTTGATCGGTTCGAGATCCAAACTTGTTGATATTCATCGGATTTGGGAACAGTTTCATGTTGATTCGATGGCAAAATATCGGAATCGTTGTACAAATTGTCTAGATTTTGGTGTTACATGAAAAGTTTTCAATAAATACATCGTTTTCTAAATATCGATAGTGAACTTAGGAACTTTTTGATTTATATATCAGTTGTTACCTATTTGTACACTATTATGTTTATTAACATATGCAATAAAAATTAGAATTTTTTCTTTATGAGTTTCGGAACTTTATACACAATGCAAGTACAAAAATCATTTTCTGAATACATCGGTTAAATACAGTATTATGCACACATCCTACGGCTAATGTTAAATGACCATTAACTTATAAATGGAGCATTTCCGACCTTATGTTTATTGGACATTTTTTTTACTGATTTTTCTTTGCAGAAACTGTCACTGACAATTGAGATGTAGTACATTGACCACATTTGACCTCTGTGAAATCACAATAGTCCTTTGTGGGGAAGAGATTAGACATCTGATTCTAGCTGACAAGAAGAAAGCTATCATCTAGGAAGGCTTAAAAAAATTACTAAGAGATTTTTGAAATGAAATAAATCATTAAGGCAAGTCTTAAAAACAAATTGATTCACATTTCGTTTCACTAAATACTTCCTGGAGTGTACTACTGCATTTTTTAGATAAAAAGACAAATGTACGAAAATTGGTTGTAAGCATTTTTTTATTCGTTTGTAGCAATTGCTTTTAATTATTCGATTCAAATTACAATAAATCTTACTGGTTAAGAATAGTTTTAAGGAATTTTCAATTGCAACATCATAGGCAATGAATCCTTGAAAACAAAGTTCCTTTGGTTGTCCAACAGAAACATACAGATTCTGGATTCAAATCACAGTTAGGCTTAGATGTTTCTTCATTACTTTTCCGCAAGTCTTATTTAAATCCCTTCTTTGCATTCACTTTGCTTTTATAAATCTCAGTGATCCATTAGAAAAGAATTGAAGAATACAACAATACTCCATTAGAAAGTGAATAGAAGATAGGAAATAGTAAAATATAAAATGTTCGTTCCAATTATCATGCCGATAGTGAATAGATTAAATAAAGCCTCTGTTAAGGCTAGTACACAACTAAATAGAATGCTGCATCGATCGACAGACAAAAATAATTTAGCTACACATTCAGTCAAAGAAACATTCTGACAGAACCGAATGCCCACAAGAAAGAGTTAAATTAAAATCAGAAGAAAGATTTCATTTAAATTGCTAATTAAAAACAGATTAGCTAATTTCGTTTAAAAGAATTATGAAAATGACGATGAAAAAACTGCTGCAAAACAAAGCAAACATCACCCAGAATTTTCCATATTTTGACAGAGGCATATATTATTATTATTCAGGAATTACTCTAAAAGAAATGGTGGAAGAAAAGAAAGAATTATTGAATGCATTAGGATATAATAAGCATTACAATGTTACCAAACACATCATCAGACAACATAAGCTTGAAGAAAAAGTTTAAGAAATACTAATATGACATATTGCATAATGATTTCAAATAAATAGATCGACAACAAGTTGAATAGAACTTCACAAATAATAATTCAACATCAGTCAGAAAATTGAGTTAAAATTGGCAACAGATGCAACCTGGCCGCAATCCTTGAGATTTATTGAAAAATACTGTAAATTGTTAGAGAGAAAAAATAATAGAAAAAAAATAGAAAAAAAATATTGCATTTTGTGATAATGTGGCTAAATGCACTAAAGTAAGAGTAATACTAATTAAATAAATCGATAACGGGCCAAACATTTACAAGAATTTTAAAAGAAATATTTGTAGTATTGTATTAATTGATAAAAATGGAGCTTTTTTTGGAAAATTACGATATCAGTTAAGTCTATCATTACACAGACAATAGGCCTAAATAATTACAATAAAATTTTTTTTTCAGAAACGTAAATTATTTTACATTGTTTTCATTCAAGAGAAATATTGTTTTAAATGTAATCATAAAGAGAATAACTGCGTAAAAATCTTTTGAAATAAAATTAACATATTTTATACAATCTTATTCGAGAAACCAAATCTATCTATAATACATAGGAACAAAAAGGAAGCGGAAAATATAAAGAAAGTAAAGATAAATACTTCTTAGAAAACCTGTGGGTGCCAAGTAAAAGTTATTGTCCAATATATTATAAGATAATTATGCAATAATGAATGTGAAATGTGAACAGTGATAAGAAGTGACTATTATTCTAAACAACGGAGTAGTGCAATGCATTCGTGTGATCAACGAGTATTATTAGTGAATCGAGTTCTTGGAATGAGCATTCACAAGTTGTGATCGTAAAATCAAGGGTGGATAAAAACTCAAAGAGTTTTCAGCGATGAAACCTGGGCTAGTGACAAACAAGACAGCAAATCGACTTCTGGATGTGTTATTATTCTTGCAGAAGCGGTCATTATTTGGTTTTCAAAGAAGCAACCAATTGTGGCACATTATCCAAGAAGTAGAATATGTCGGCTTAACAGATGCATGCAAACATCTGGCTTCAATTAAAAATATTCTGTGGGTGAACTAAACGAGATGGATTATGCAACCAATCGTAAAGTAGTACATTGTGATAATGAGACGACAATCGCATTGGAAAGCGACTTTGCAATCCAAAGCCGCAGGTAAACATGTGAAGCTAAAGTTATATATTGTGAAACAATGTGTCTGGTGAAATACAAATCCAATATCTATCCACCGAAAACAATGTCGCGGATATATTCACCAAGGCGGTAAATAGGGAAAGCATTCACCTATTCAGTTCAACATGTGGTTTAAACTTTGTGATTTGTGCTCAAGTGAAATTTCAGTGCTATTTAAAGTGAAATATATTCATGTGAAATTTCAGTATCCATACAAGTAGAAGTAAAAATCCATATGTGTGAATTAAAATGTTTAACTGCGATCAAATCATTATTGGGGTGGAGGGATTTTTGTGGGGTCCAAGTAAAAGTTGTTGTCCAATAATAATTTAATTGCCCTACGCCATAATAAATGTGAAGTGTGAACAGTGATAAGAAGTGACTACTGTTCTAAACAATAGAATAGTGCAATGCATTCGTGTGATCAACGAGCATTAGTTCAACTAGTTCTTGAAATAGCATTGATAAGTTGTGATCATAAAATCAAGCCACTTTGAGTCATGTTATGTTAAATTTAGAATGGTTCAAAACAATGCATTAAAGCCTTGTACCTGTATGATAATAAGTAATCGGCAATTATTTTTAGTAAGGCTAAAAAAAAAGTTAAAGTCTCCCACTACAGACCCTTGTGGACCTTGGGCTCGAGGGAGGTAAGGTAGTGAATTAAGAAGTAACAGCTTTGAATATCCGATATTACTCGAAGTCAACGTATTTCATATGGTTACGTTTAGGAAGTGATTCATGCAATCCTAAATGTATCCAGCTAGTTCCAGAATAGCCGATACGACCAAGATGCAGTAACCATGAATTATTAGGAGTAAGTACCGATTTCAGAAGCTATTATTCAAGATTAATTGAATTCCTGATATACAGATGGAAGATGACAAATTTAGTTTTTATTCAAATAATATGCGAATGAACGCATTACGATATCTAAGGACTGCTGAGACTATTAGTTCTGTTCATTAGTTATCCGTTATGCCATCAGTTATGCAGTATTGCATTAAGTTTAACTGTTTTGCTAAAAATAAATTTTAAACATTCACACATGTTCATATCTATCCTTGAGCATTCTTCATTCTTACCTCCTTCGTCATCTCTGTTAATTTGAAGATATTCAATTACTCACAAAACCCTATTACGAATCCGAAAAATTGGCAAGCTAAATTTATAATAACAATAACAGATGGCGCAATATCAATAACTAATTTAAAGGCAAGAAATTCGAAATTTTTTATTTCAGAGAAAACTTGATTACTCAATTATAAATATTTCCAACTCTGCATTTCGCTTAGAATTGAGCCTATTTAGAAATTTGGAATAAGAAAATTTTCTCGCATTTATGTAACATATAGCTATAAGCAGTAAAACAGAAATTAATATATACACAGTCATCCCACGACTTACATCCGTGAGATACATCGAAGATAAGTCCGTGATCCCATAAGGGAATAAATAATATACTTTCGAACAAGACGCAAGCGAGGATAAATTAAAATGGTTTCTACATAGCAATAATGTATCATGCGCAGTGACAACAGCGCATTAAGCAGCAACTTCCCTCGGCAAACGGCATGTGTCTTCAACAGTTCCTCCGTTGATTTGGTGCTTGAGAAATAGGTTATTTGAGTATTTATCGTTGAATATTTCGCGGTATTTTGTGCAACATGGCCCCTTCACTCTTCCCCTTCGCCCTCCCAATCATAAAACCTAGTGAAGAATCACAGAAAAAGAGGCGAGTAATTGATCTCGCCTCTTTTTCTGTGATTGAAGCTGGTAAACTAGTCAATGTAATCGTACATGACTCATTCTACAGTGATGGTCTCCTTCTCAGTGATGACCAGCTTGAAAAATAAGGATAAAATGGGAAATAAGGATAAAATGTGAAAGGATCTGCTTTCATTAAATTAACTAAACATATTCAAAATTGTAAAGAAGTCTTACTTATATGTCCATTATTGAACTGTAAGAACAACGATTTGTATATTTTTTAACAGTTTTAACGAAGGAAAAGAATTCATCTTTCCAAAAGTATCTTTCAATTCCATAATTGTTAAAGGTGAAGCATTTTAAACTCAGTAAATTATTGTGAAATGAACTATTTTAACTGTAATGTGGAATGAATGAATTTGTTTTGATTGGTTAACCCAATGATTTATTTTATCCAATGATTTGATTACTAAAAATATAGGAAATCAATGACATCCTGATATTTTAGGTAGTTATGCAAAAGTTATCTCTTGTTAATTCGGAGAAATGTAAAAATGTAGGAAGCTCTCTCGGAAGGTATAAGAGAAGTCTATTTGGGCCCCAAATTTCAAACTCCGTCTGATGATGTTGGCCGAGGGGTATTCCGGCGTTGTGACGTGTATCTGCCTTTCACTCTTTTCATCCTTTCTCCGCGTGTTTTCTTTATTACTGTTCCTCCTTCTGTTCTCTCCTTTCCATTTGCCTATGGCCGGCGGGCGTTCAGCCAGCACCCACTCTGGCTGTAAACACTGCAGCCGTTGCCACAGAGACGTTATTGATCGGCTGCTGCCATGGGTGGAACCTAGCGCAAGGACGAACTGACATTCTACTATTATTATTACTACTATTACACTACATTATTGTAAAAAAAAATGCTTAAATAGCACTTGAAAAGTTACTTTAATTTTAATTAATTTGTAATTTGTAGTTCATTGATGTTACTATAAACTTTTAATTGAGGCAACGGAAACTCGTTAATATTGATCCAATTAGTCAACAGTTGCTTGGAACCAACAGTCAGAATTCCTTACAATTCCTCTGATAATTTTGAGTTTCAAAATTTGGCAGTAAATGAATCGAAATGAAAATCATCCTAGAAAGCCAGATTTAAGAAATCTTGAAATACAGCCGTGCTTAGCAAATTGATACTATGTACGAAAAAAAAAATATAGAGATATAAACTTCCCTCAGTAAGAACATAGTGGAACACAAAATGGTATTCGACAAAAGGATGATATAATTTTTTGTAAAGAGAAGTTTTTTTTACATATGTGGTGCAAAGACAGCAATAACAAAATGTTTAGAAAGTATCAGTATGTCGGAAAACAAAATGTATGGTCAACAAGAAACACCTCCTCTACTACCATGCAATCCTAAATTTTAAGGTCATGGTAGATTTCAAGAAAAGTGGAAGGCACATCTGTCCTGCCTTGTGGGAAAGCAAACGAAAATGATTTTTGAATATCTTAAATTCGCTAAGGCTTCTGACTTTTGTTCAGTTTCATGAGCTTGTGAACTCCATCAACACATTTTCAAAAATGGATTCTCCGCGTATACATAGGAGATTATCTATCATTGGAGATAGTATCTCTTCAAAGGAAGCCAATCTCTTCCTTTCAATCATCACAAATAATTCTCTCCACGATGTTATATAGCTTGAAATTGGTTTATATCTATTTTAGACAATTAATTAACTGGTTTCAAAAGTCACTTCCGGGTTTTTTGTTTTGTTTTTTGGCCACATTGTAGATTACTGTGAACCATCTCGAAAGGCTTGTCTAGTATCAAGCGACTTTTGAATTTTAAAACAAAATTTGAGAACCTTAAGAATGGCTTCATTCTTATCTGACATCATAGCAGTATTCGTATTAACTAATTGTTATCGTCAAAATAGTGGTTTTCTATAAAAGTAAATATCATGTTTTCTGATGAAATCGAAATACAATTAATACAGAAATGCAGAAAAGATATAAGAAAAGACAATTTCCAGCTTCTTTCTGGCATCTATTATTCAATATTACAAGCAAATAATGCAAGTAAATGACCAGAGCAAGATATTTAAAGCTAAGATCAGAGTGCAGATTTGAGCGACCTCGATGCAGATAAGCCCAATACTGTTGACCTGTATGCTTACTTGCTAAACTATGCATACAAGATCAATAACATTTACTGATTTATTAAATAAGTCGATTATTGAAACGAGATACTGACGATGAAGTGCAGACATCCTATGGCAACTCCGGAAACTTTTTGAGTGGGATCATGTTATTAGTGTGTGCGAAAGCTGATTGGTCCACTAGCTGTATCGTTGCGCCTTTGGAAGGACTGTTAGGTCTTAAATTATTTTGAAGTGGGCACATTTTAAAATTATTAACCATAAAGACATAAAAATAGTTAGAAATAACAGATTTTTGTTTTATCAGTTCAATAGTAAACATAATCGTTATTCCTATCTATAAGCTTTTCTATTTTGATAACTTTTTAAATATTTTTAGACAACGAAAAAAGAAAGTGAGAGAGAAAGCGAGAAAAGGACAGCCATTTAAAGGAAAAAAACAAGATTTATTTTCATTGAAAGTAGGATACGATAATTGTTTTTGATGTGCAAATAGGAGTTATTTACTTCCCATTTTGTTAGTAGTTTGTTTTTCTTTTTTTTTAATGTTTCTAATATTTAAAAACAAAAACAAAGGTAGGGTGATTAAAATGTGAACTTCCCCAGATTTTTTAACAGATCTGACTCATCTCTAGTTATACTACATCGAATACTACACGTTCTAAATAGTTTTACAATTTCTTAAGACAATTATTAAAGAAAAGTTGAATTTGTTGTAGACAGAATTTATATCCTTGAGTGATTTTAACCAAGCTGTTTTCTACGAACTTTTAGAGGCAGCGTCTAGCATCTGTTCTGAATAATAGATGCATTCTGGTTGGTAATTAGAATAGTAATAGCAATTAGCTAAAAATATTCAAAATTGTAAAGAAGTCTTACTTGTATGTCCATTATTGAACTGTAAGGACAACGATTTTTATATTTTTTAAACAGTCTTAACGAAGGAAAAGAATTCATTCCAAAAGTATCTTTCCATTCCATAGTTGTTAAAGTTGTAGCATTTTAAAGACAGTCAATTATTGTGAAATAAACTATTTCAACTGTAATGTGGAGTTCAATGCATTTTAAGTGGTTATTGCAGCCATTAACGAAACCAATTGTCAGGAAACTCCCGATTTCATTACAATGACTGACTAACATCATTGGTATCAGGATCAGGTGACTTACTACATATTTTGAGTAGCACAATGCGACGAGCTTGTTTGGTTATCTTTGAGTCTCTTTCTCAGTAGCATGAATTGTTTGGAAAGTTTTAGCTGCTAAATGCTTAATAAAAAGCAGGTAAAAACTGAATAAAAATGCCCTTATATAAGAACTGTATATTGCCAATTAAGGAATTGTTTAGTAGAAAGGCTATGAAAGGCAGCCCGGAAACCAAAGTCAAACATAAACAAAATTATTGTAAAATGAGACAAATTTGTCGTATTCAAAGAGACTAATAATCTGATAAAAGTAATTCACTTTTAAATAAAAAGTCTCATTTATTGATTTTGATTACAAATTAATTATTAAGTTAGTAATTACCGTAATATCAGTCTGTAACAGGTGTAACCAGTTATACAACATCTTTTTTTAAATACAACTTAAGAATTGTATTTCAGAAATTCAAAAAAAAAAAACAGTGAGTAGCAGTAATTGCTTCTTTTATTTGTTCGACGGTAACTTGGTATTATTTGCTTCATCTTTTTTTTCCTAATTTTTTTGTGGAAATGCTTTTTATTTTGACAAGAATGTCGCCCAAGATTTCGCCAATAGAGATTGTATTTCCTTTTGAACATAAGACTTTATTAAAAAAGACATGGAAACAAAAAAGACACACACACACACACCAAGTGAAACAAAATCGATTAAACATACCACTCTTTTAAAGAGGATATTAGATCTGTTGAACCAGGAAGGACTCAAGTATAAAAAAAAGAAAGAAATAAGATTAGACTGAAAGTCAGAAGATGTCTTAATCTGATTTGTAAGATTGAACTTTTTTAAATTCTTATCGAAAAATAAATACAAAGAATATAAAATGAGAAAACTTTTCTATTATTAATTTTCTTGTTATAATTATATTCAGACCTTAGGAAAACTGATTTCTTCTTTAACTCATCGTCACTACTTCTCTTACAGAGGTTGGATCAATAACGATAACTCTCTCTAGTATATTTGCTCTTCACAAAATAACAGATACACCCTTATTAGTAATTAGAAGTACCACGTACAATTAACTGAAAATTTTCTGAATTTTTTTGTAGTCATTTTACTTACATCTTAAATTTTTATACACTGATTAAAAGAAAGTCAACGGGTACCCTAATGGGCAGGATAAGTAGTGCCGCGTTACATGACACGAATGTCTGTAGGCGGTATGAAAGTGCTGTCAACAATGCATCCAAGGCAGTGGAACCGTGGAACTGGTGAACTCAAAGAGTTTGACGAGGTGCTGTGTCATGTTGGAGGCATATCTATGCAGCAAATTGGTTAAAAATTGGTTCATCTAAGGTCTACAATTAGTGATACCAATACTGAGACGGAGTCAACTACAAGTGCTTCCTAAAGTGGAAGACCCACTAAACTCACTGAACGGGACCCTGTGGTTCAATGAAGCACGATGCGCCAAACTACGCTTGTCGACCATTTATCGACGGCCACAAATCTACACAAAAACATTCAGAACAAAGGCTCATAAACTGGATTTCCAAAGGGTATTTCGATTTGTAAGTTCCTTATTACCCGAACCAACTTGCAGGATGGATTTTAGTGACGCAAACAGCGTCAACAGAGGGACGTGGATGCTAAGAAAACTGTGTTATGGATCGACGAATCACGCTCCATACAATCGAATGGACGGGTGTGGATGTGGCAAATGCCAGGTGAACGTTTCTTGCCGCAGTGCATAACCCAACTATAAATTCGTGGTAGCGGTTTGATGGTATTGATCTGATTTTCCTGCTTCGGCCTTGGATTTCTCGTTGTCTGCCACACATATTTAACTCGGAGATGTATCTGAACATTCTGGACAATGAAATGCTTCCTACATATTGTGGTCTTTCTATGCAATGGACCCTTTTCTCTATCAGCAAGACAATGCATCCTGTCATAAGGCTCTTGCTATAACTGCGTGGTTTAAGGACATGAATATCACCATATATGACTGGCTGTATTTTCACAGAGCTCCGATTTTAACTCTGTTGAATATCTGTGGGATGAACTGGAGCGTTGAGATGAAGGGAAGTCCGCCCTACAACCGTCAGGAGCTCATTACATGTCTTAAGAAAGAATGGTCTAATATTTCAGGTGACCGCTATCATATACTGTGGAAAGTATGTCCGGTAGGATTACGCAGGCATTGCAGCTAAAGAGGTCTTATTATTAAAGTGACTTCCACGGTTGTTTGTTTCAAACACTTACGTGTCCGGTGACATTTCTTAAGCAGAATATAACAATTTGAATATTTTTTAAATGAAATATGAAAGGAATGCCTCCCAAAAGTAATTTTTTTAATTTTTAATAAAACGTATTTGAATGATAATATATTATTCAGTTACTTAAAAGAAGTATTATAAATATAAAATGGGCTGCAAGTTTTACTCAATGGATTTGTAAATGCAAGGTTTATTGATTCTGTTAGGCCGCGCGGTTGGCGTTGTCGCTGTGACATCGGCCTCTCACCTCTGAGTACCGGGTTCGGTTCACATGTGAGTTTCATGATGGTGGACGATCCGCGCTGGGCAGGTTTTCTCGGGGTTCTCCCGTTTCCCCTGCACTTCTCCCACCATACTTTCTCAGTCTTTCTCTCCATCTGTTCTTATTTCCGTGGGTTAGTACAATAGACCTCCGGTCGCAGTGCTTGGCTTCTCTGCCACCCACATTCACTACATCACATCACATCACGTAATATTGATTCGGTTTTTCATTAAAAACAGATCATTATAATAGATTGGAAAAAGATAAATGTTACATGAATGATATACATTATTTCAATCTGTTAACGATATTTTTTTTCTCACTTCTCTAATGATTTTCTTTATTCCTATACAATCTTTTTCAATGTTATCTTTTCATGACGTTTACGTATACTTATTGAATAATATTATGTTATGTTAATATTTTACATTTTATCTAAATGTATGGATATTTATGTTTCTGCTTATGAATGTGTCTTTTTTTTCCTCCCTTCCACCCTTGCTAATTTCAATATACTTAACTCATTCCATCATCCTTTTCACTGCCCCTATTTGTTCTACATAACCTGACTTCTAACTTCCAATGGCTTCTCTATATGTTTTGTCCTTCTTAATTTACCTTGAAAATGATGACTTGATAGCCACGAAACTGTTGGTTTTATTTTTATTATTATTATTATTTTACTATTTTCTTTTTACTTTTATTTTAAAGCGTTTTTATGCACAGCTTTAATTTATCAATTTTAAATTTTCATTAAACGTTAATAAATTTTTGGATGGAATTTATATCCGATTTTTATGTCCCAGAATTTAAAATGAACAAAATGCTGAGGATTTAGGTTTAATTGTTTTTCCCTTTCTCGCAAAGCTGTTTTCTTCACCAAAGTAGATTTCTAAATCTCTTTAAGAATTAAGAGAATTAGGAATCTACTAGTTTCATAATAGATCATACTTTAGCCAAACTCTTGCTTCAATAATTAGGATATCTAATTGCATCGCTATGGATGCTTGTTTCTGCGACGGAGGGACGAATTACTTGATGTTTATTCAATTACTTTCTTTATAAATTATATTGAACTAATTTGCAAATCTTCATTATTAAATACTTTATTTTTAGAAAAGCATTGTTACAAAAGAACTCTATTCACAATGATGCTGAAAAATTAAACAACAATTCAAAATTGTACCAAATCGCTTTCAGTACTAAAACAAAAACATAGAAATGAATAGAAGACATCGTGTACATTAAGAAATGATGGAGATCAATAAGGCTGGACAAAGTCAAGCGGAAGTACTGAGATGGCTAACAGTGAATCATAGCATTAAAAGTCCACGCAACGATATTACTGTTAGTCTTTTCAGGCGATACAGTAATAACTATCAGATCTGACAGGGATGACATCCTAGACTAATATGTTGATCAACTTCTCGCAGCCATGGATTCTGATTCCATACTAATGGACGATAACGACCAGCCTTGTAGTCAAGACGACGGCCTGCCACGAGTGTGTGAACCTGTGCTTGAATCTCAGCACTGACATGGATGTTTACTTCTTTTCCTGCATTTGTCTGCTTCTTCTTCACGTCCTCTTCATATTTGAAGCCATAGTGGTTTCCTGAGGAAAGCAAGTAAAATCCCCTCGGTATCTATTCCAAGATGAGAAGGAAAACTCCCAACCCTGCGCTGCTTCTTGGGGCACTTGCAATTACGCCAGAGCATCCCAAGTATCCTTCCATGGCAGCGTATCTTCGTATCAAAGAACGCAATTCAATACACACAATGACCGTTGCATAAAGTTTGTCTGGTTGACTAACGTTACAGATGGAAATCTCATATTAAATCACATCCACATAATCTGATTTCAGACTGAGAGATCTTATTTGGGAAACCCTTGGAAGACGAATTACACGTCTCAATACTCTCCAGGAACTCAAATCTGCTCTTTTACCGGAATGCTGATTAATCCCTTAAAATCTCATAGATCATTTATCTGCAGCCTCAATCGCAGTTGTCGAGTTTGTACTTCACCCCGCGGGCATCAAATGTCATTAAACTTTGAACTTTAATTATGGCTATTAATGACTTATATCTTATGTCAGTCAGTATTGTTCTTTTATTATAAATTTTTCTTACAAATTTCATTCATATTCATGAAAAGATTTTTATTTTCTTTCATAATTTGTTGTTTGTTGCTTAGCGTTTTGAGCACCAGTGTGCTTCGTTACAAGAATTTAACAATTTCATCATAAATTGAAGTTCTTCTGGAATTAATTTAGTTTCTTTGTATTTAATCTCGTCCATTTTTTAAATAAATTACTTAATAAATTCTGTGATAAAAAAAATGTAAAAAAGTAAACTTTTTTTAACTTGTGTTAACAATGTGAACGATATCCCTTATAGTCATGGCTGTCGAAAAAGTAGAATGTTCTCCTTTTTTGTCTTTGTTCTTTGTATCAGTTTTGAACGAAGAAGATGGTGGCTTTATCTCAGATTTACATCAATCCAAGCAAAGTAAATATAAATAATAGAAAAGACATAATATGTACAATCAATTAAAAGAGGATGTAAAACACTCGATTGAATTCAATTACGATACTGAAAGACTGAAATCGTCCATAAATTCCCAAATTAGATCCTTCCATTTTGAGATCAACACTCACGCGATCTCAAGCATGAATGAATTGATCAGATGCCTTTATCGGAATTTCTATAGTCTTTTGTGGTTGTTCCAACGAATAGATAGCTGATGTAAACACAAGATGAAAATGATTTTTCACTTCTTTTTGACTTGTTTTTTCACAAGAGAAGGACACTGTTCGGGGACAAAGGTGACGAAACCAAACCGAGTGTATCCGAAAGACCTTAAATAGATAAATTGACACACAAAAAAGTTGGGGACCATGGTCAATTTGCATTAAAAGAGATATTTCGCCTAGAATATTCCTTAGTTGTTAGGCAAAATGAATGCAAATGTAAAAATCAATGTTTTTACAGCAAATATCAGGTTACGCTAAAATCACCTGTGCGTGCAACAGATCGATATTTGGTTATAAGTCTTATTATTATTTAGTTTTTATCAGTCGAAGTTTAAAGTGCTTATTTTTCGTGACTTTGATAAAGTGTTTACAGTTGTAATTAGTTAAGCATCAATTTTTGGCACCGAGATTCAGAAATCTGATTCGCTACTCATTTTTCAAATGTGGATATTCGTCAGAAAGGCCTGGATCATTCGAAACACCCTTAGATTTTTCGCAGATTAAAGTCTTTTTCTGGCTTAGTTTTCATTCCCAAAGAGGTTGACTCAGCCTTTGCCTATTGACTTTCAGAACTGGATAATCTCAATCTTGTACCGAAAGCTACTCAGATAAAGTCATAACATCACACTGTCAGATAGATTTCTCTAACTGAATTTAATTCACGTTAGAAAGAATTAACGTCGACCATCTAATTCGTTTGTTATATTGTTTTCTGCTTCGAAAAGTTAAATCTTTAGTTTAATAAATTTAGTTTCGTAAATTATATCGTACTCCAAAACAGGTTGAATACGTAATGTTCCAGTATTTTTCTCCTTTAACTACAGCAAGTTGAGTAATTTTCTCTGTTTGATCCTGAAGCTTTTCAGGGTTTTTTGCTTTCTTATCTAAAAAAATGGCAGACTTTTAACAGTTTCTGATTGATCTAGTCAATAGCATTTTGGAAGATAATTGCATTAGAAGATACTTTTACTTCGCAATTCTCGCGAATTTTCCTAGAAAAATCAAGCTTATTAAATGGGTGTTTTGTGTCCCTGTCTTCAAGTCCGTGTTTCCCCTAATAACTTTTGAACCTGTGAATAGATCTTCTTGAAAATTGGAGTGGAATCTTAGATAAAGATAAAGATTCGGTATAACTTTGTATTTGAGAATTATTCAGTTTTGAGAATTTGAGAATTATTCAGTTTTGAGAATTTGCTACTTACTTACAGTTTAACAATGCATATTAATCCTTTTAAGTAATCCAATAATTTTGCGTGCTTTGAAGTGATTGAAATTATTGTTGATAATAATAATTGTGTGGATGTTACAACTGTAAGTAAGTAATGTGAAGGTAATTATGTTTTGCAGAAATATTTGTACTGTTTATATTCAGCAAATATTATAATTAAAACAAATCAATTCATTTAAAGCAATCAGTTCTGGTAAATACAAAACCAAGCTACCCAAATTTGAACCTATTAAACGCTTGCGTTTTAAAGTTACGCTACTATTGGCGCGTAACACTTATTTATTCAAATCATTCTAATTCAAGGGCCAAGTACAATTTCCATCAAGTATAATTTCCACTGCCTCCTCGGTAAACCATTCCTTGGAAATGGGCTTGCAAGCATTCACTGATAATCGGAACCGCAACATTAGATCGAAGATATCGTATTCGTTATCAATGTAGTCCATTCAGTATAGATAGATCCCGATGTTACCCAATTACCAGTATTTTTCTAACCATGTAAGCGGTCACCTACAACAGGAAGTGGCATGAACCAGAAGTCGGATTTTTTTTCCCCTAACTTCCACGCCATTGGGAGTCCCACAAGATGTGATTCATGGGAATCCGTCTCGCGGTTTGGCCAGCGGAAGACGTTATTCACAAATGCACAACACACACGAAGGCAAAAACGGGGAATCCTAACAGCTCCTCCTATACTGAGTGGCTGAAAATGAATTAAGACATTTCATTTACATTATTTTCATGACTTAAAAAAGATAAAGGAAAAAGAAAGGATTTTAAGGAATGTAGACTTATTTTAGGAACTTCTTGTTTAACAATTTGCAATTTCATAGACTACAATACCCTCTTCTTCGGATCTGTTTGTATGTTTACGTACATGTCTTGTAGAATGTCTTACTACCAATTGCTTCTATTTATCTTCTTCTATAGCAACTAAAGTTTATGTTAACCACGTCTCAGAAATTTTGGCTAATATTTTTGTCTTTGTAACAATTTCCAGCATTTTCTCTTGGGTACAACAATCTAATATTAATCACAGCCTAAATTTGGAAGAGGGAGTAGTGTTACCCTAAGGCCGAAAACTATGATGTGTTGATTAACCCATTCTTCTTTGCAACCAACTTTCTAGTTTTAGAGACGTATAATTAGCTAATTTTAATTTTAAAGCCTTGCATCAAAATTAATCTGCAAAACAAAAATATAATCTGAAAAAGTTGAAGACATCCTTTGAAATACACGTCTCTATGATTCGAGACTGTGGATTGTCTCTACTGTAAATCGTTTTTCCAAAGGCGGGGGACAATAACAAGAGGTTTCTGACAAAATAAACTGCATCTCGAGTTCACTTTCTTTTGGTCACATTCCATGGAATTTGTCATTATTTAATCTATTAAATACGTTTAAATGGTGTCAATCAGTCTCAAATTAAAATTACTTAAAAAATATATGTTAAGTTCGAACGATAATTGAAAGATTTCTAAAGCCAGATTTGCTTTCCTAATAAAATGCTAGTTAATATATTACAGAACAAAAGAAAAAATTTGTGAACCGATAAAATAAAATGAGATGTTCTTGAAAGATCTTAAAGCATAGTTTTCTTAAACTATTTTATTAAAATTTCTTCATTATTTTTTTAATTTTTTATTATTTTTTTAAATGTTGAAAACGAAACAAACGAAAATCTACGTTTCCTTTTATATTCTAATGTCTGATCAATACAAACAGTCCTTTTCATTTTCTGAAAAAAATAATTAAATCCTTATTCGTTACTTAGATTGTCAAAGCCGATTAATTTTAGTCATATCAAACAATATGTAATAGGTGCAGTTTAAATGATTTCCACCTTAGGTATCAATCTACTGCTTTTCTGTGGGAACTTTTGTCGTGTTCTCGTGTTAATTTCTCTGCATGTGCCATCTTGCAAAAAATTTCATATATAAAAAGTTAGACCTACGTAGTCCTGAAATATGTATACCAACTTTCAAGAAGATATTCAGTCGATTCAAAAGTTATTAGGAGGATACACCTACACACAAACTAACTGATTTGATGAGCCTCACTTTTCTGGGAGAGTAGGCTGAGCATGGCCTCAAAAAATTAATTTTCTTGGTAAGAAATGTTTAGTGATATTTTTTAATGATAGTAGGGAACTAATTTTAGCAAATAATTTTAGGTTAAAATATGAATTGCTGATCTTTCTTCAGTTTTACTTTGCTTATCTTCTGGCAAATCGTCTTTTAATAGCATTTCTTCTGCTGCTTCTGAAGCGTTCTTAGCGTGCAGCGACACCTGTTGACCGAAATTCCACTGGTTGCCATGGTTTCCAGTCGATGATTCCGCGGCATTGCAGCCAGACTTCCTGACGTCACAGTTCTAAATTTAGCAACGTTTGCTAACCCTATCCCTTCGCGAGGGAAAAGAGCAGAGAGGGGGTAGAGGACTCTTCCCCTTTTTGCACACAACCGACATGGACATATCAAGAAATAGGAGGTTCTGATGAGGTCAATTACTTCCCACAGACGGGATTTCATCTTTATAAATTGCAGAAGACAAGGAATCGATGAATTGTACTGCAAAGAACCGGCACAGTTAAAATAACAACGGCGAAGAGAAAACTATTATTAAAAAAATCATTAAAGCATTCAGTGTCCGTGACTCAATAGAATGTTATTATAAAATGATAAAATTCTTTAAGAATTTTAAAAAAAATGACAAAAATGTATAAAAATCAATTTTATTTATGTAATTTAGGGAAACTATCGAATTTTCAATAATAATTGCAATTCAAAAACTAAATAACTTCTTAAACCATCCAATAAATTCAACGTTGTTTTAAATAATTAATTTTTGTGTTTACATAAATATCATTAAGCATTTCTACTTAAAACAAAAATAAAAACTTATTTTTAATTTTAGCAATATCATTTATAAGTTAATTTCTGAATTTCGATTTAACATTTTTTTTTATTTATTACTGTAGTTTTTTCTACTAAAATAATTAGCCAAATATTAAACCACAACAACTTTTTTTCGGATAAGGAAACTGAAAATTTTCATGTTACAAAGGTCTGCATTGATTCTTATCCGACCACTACGGAACAGATCCCTGGCAGGAGAAACGAATGACTGGTTAACCCAAAATATATTCAGATTACCATTTGAGGGTTATAAATTGATTAAAACTATTTATTTCTGTGTTTGTGATCTTTTTTCTTATAAAATAAAGGAGCATTAATGTAATAAATTAAAACAAATTATGTACATAGTGCAGATATACAAGACTCCAAACAAACAATAAAAGGCAGTCTATGTTTCCCAACCTTTTTCGAGTCGTTACTGAAATTCACTGCTCTATTACTCTAAATGTAGTTGAGTCTCAGTCATAATTTTTTTGTGAGATATTCCTATTTGTATAAAGAACATTCTGTAAAATTTTCACTTGTTTTCATTCAGTCCCTTTTTAGATATTGACCTGAGAAAATTGACGTTAAAAGGCTTTCGGCCATTTTTGAAAAGCTCTAGAAAAAAAAAAATACATTCTCAGGACTACAACTTATACTGCAGGTAGTTATATAAGTATACAACACAGAAATAACTTATTATTAGTGAGTCTCTTTTCCTTCATGAAACTTTATGGTCTTAAAAAGTAATGATTGATATATTTTTTCCGAGTTTTTACAGAAAGAGTTTAACTGACTCTCTTGCATGATAGAAAAATTAAAATAATGTATACCTGAAGTTCATTTCATGCTGAACACACTGGTTTTTGAATTATTCTGCTATCTTAAAAATAGCTTGGCAATTAAACTTTCCGCAAACCTCGTTTTTTATTAACATTTGCCCAACCACCATTTTAAAAATGGCTGCCAAAAAAAAACTATGGCATATAATTTTTTTATCAAATAGTGTTTTGTGACTGTCTACCTATAGGGAACTCATGATAAAAAAAATCAGGAAAATAAAAAATGTTGAGCAACATTGCCTGGGTGATTTGAAATGGATTGACCCATATTATTTTTAGGGTTCGCGGGGCGGAAATTTGAAAGAATCTTAAAGGTTCGCCATATCATATAATTAATATAATATAAAATGTTTCGTGTGTATGAACATAGCGGGCTTTTGTTATGTTTTAAGTACCCGCAGCGGTGAACCTTAAAACACTTTCTTTTCATTTATCAAAAACCGGTGTTGGAACCATTAGTAAAATATTGAGGTGTAGCTCTACTGAAATAAATAAGTATTGAAAACCTTTATAATGAAATTTTCTATTAAAATAATTGCAACCTCGACGACCCATAAAATATTTGGCGACCCCGAGGGTGGGAACCAGGGATTTAAACCGTCTGTATCTAAATGAAATAAGACAGGAAGCTTCTCTCTTTTACTAAACCGCGACCGGATAAAGCGGCTGCTGGTTAGAGCGAAGGAGTCTACTGTACATCGTTTTAATAAATTTTATTTAAAAAAAGGGTTTAAAAAGCAATTTGCACATTACAGTTTTATTTTTCAACTCAATTTTCGTAAACTCAAAAAATATTATTCTGATACTAGCTTAATTAGTGAAATTATTAGTATCTATTGCTAAATATTATCATCAGTTTCCCTTAAGTAATTTTTAATTAGCCTTTTTCTATTATTATAATGAAAATAATAATAAACAAAAAGTTCGAAAAACTTAAAGTATACTTTATTTAAAATTTGATTTAAATTTCTTGCTTTTTTTTTTTAAAGTCGTGAAAACGACAAAGGCCTATGTTTATTTTCAAATTACAATACGTATTAATACAAACAGGGCAACTTTTGTATTTTCTGAAGAAAACAAGTGAATTCAGTTTTGTAGTTTACAAAAAAAACCATCTCTTATAACTTACACTATTTTGCAGGGATGGCTCTGCCTGTGGCTATCTTGAACCGGAAATGAACACATTAGATTGATGGTATCATATTCGGTTTGAGCATATCCATTCAATAAATAGACTCAATTTTGTCCAAATATCATTATTTTCCTATTCTAGTCATCTAAAACCGGAAATGGCCTGGATCGGAAGTCCGAGTTTTCGCCAAACCTCCAGGCCTTGGAGAATCCAACGACTTTTAGCGTGGGCTACGAAAGGGGGTTGGCGTTTAGCGTGGGCTACGAAAAGGGTAACATAGATGCATACACGGGTAATCTAATAGTTTCTCGATTAACTAACGTTTGCTAATTAACAATTAAATTAAATGTTAGAAAATCGGATTAACTTTAAATCGTATCAAACTGGCACTTATTAATGGATTATTAAAGCTGATTAAAATTCCTTGTTTATATTAAGCTGATTAAATTAAAAGATATAAGATAGAAGTCCATTGTTTATATTCTAATGCTCTTCTATGGAATTTTATTTAGTCTTCTAACTTTAAATTCTCGACAAGGATCCAAGATTTCAAATATAAAATATCCCTACTCTTAAAATGGATACTAAATTTCACTAAGATTTATCCAGTGATTAGGGGGAATCCATATACACAAATACAGAAACTCTCTTTCCTAACACAGTAAGCTAATAAAGACTTTGTTATTTCGAATATTTTTGAGTAGCTATTTACTTTATTATAAGCGTAATTCCTTTTTGACTAAAAAATTTTGAAAGTTGCGACAGTATAGTAATATCTAAATAAGAATATTAAATAATTCTTAGGCAAATAACTTATTTTTATCTAATTTCCAGTGATTAAAAAATGGACAATTTCTATCTGAATTTTAGGGAAAAACAAACAGAATTTGTTTATAACAGTAACACTTTATTAATTAATTAACTCGTACAATAATTTGTTTCAACACTGTACAAGTTGTTATCACGCTATATTAAATTATTTACTCTTTTTATGGTTTAACCAATCACATTTATTATCATAGTTTTCTAATTGCCAGATAAATTTTAAGTTTATTTCCAACGTTACAATTTCCGACATTACAAGTCTTAGCTGATTTTGGTTGAATTATTTTTTTGATGATTCACTGAAATGCACTAAATTGTTATTTGGTTGTCAAGATACTTATTGAACAGTTCACCTTGGTTAAGTATTCATTGAGATGACACCAATTCTCTGAAAAACAAATCGAATGCCAAGGGATCACTTAAATACTGTACTTTAGTTCTAAGGATATGCAGAAAATGGACTCATAAGCAAAAAATCTTTTTTTTTTTTTTTGCAATAAAATCGAACAATATCTTACATTTTTCAATGGAAAAATTAGGTGAAACATCTAATGAAGCAATAAAAAAAAATCCTCATTATTAGAAAAATTGATGAAACATAATCAGAAACATAATTTTTATAAATTTAAAAAAAGACATACTAGTTCAAGAAAACGAAGTATATAAGAATCTAAATTTTTTTTTAAATGTATTATCAAAGTCAATAATATTTGATCTTAATTAAAACTATCGATGTACATATCATGTAAAAGAATCTCAAATATCAACTGCAACATCTATTTACCTAGTAATGTAATGTAATGTGGTGAGCGTGGGTGGCTTGACAGCCGAGCACCGCGACCTGAAAGATCTATTGTGCTATCCCACGGAAATAAGGACAGACGGAGAGAAAGACTGAGAAAGGATGGTGTGAGAAACCTAGTAATGTATCTTTAAGATGTCAAATGAAAAATAAAAAAGCAATACGGTTTATTGTTTATTTGCCTTTTCCTTTGTAATGTATTATATTTATAATATCATAACATGCCTCATTACCAATCTCTTTTATCAATTCTAAATAATCCATCAGATAATTGCATAATTCCAGATGTAACCTACAGCTAAGGGTTATTCTACTCTTATTCTTCGTTTAATCACCATTAACTTCAAGTCCATTTTTTTTCCAGAAGCAGCTGAAAAACTCCAATTAAACCAAATCAATTTAAACTGTAGTCTTGAAGAATATATCAATTAAATCAAGTCAATATCGGTAAACAATGTAGAAAATAAAGTAAGATACTTTTTTTATAATATCTAAAGCTCTAGGGTCAATCCATACCAAACGGTCCAGCACTGATTGCTCGACCATTTTTTAAAAAAAAAAATTTTTTTACTGTTATTACCCCTATGCATGAGTAGTTCAAAACAGGCATTATTTTTTTTTTTTTTGATTTCGTTTAAAAATGGCGTCCATTTTTGTTTAATGGTTTCCGGCATTTTTGGCCTTTGCAGACAATTGCGGTAAATTTGATAACTCACCTAAGAAAAATGATAGAAAGCTGTGATAAAAAACATTATTTTTAGCACATTTTAAGCTACATTTTGTGTCCTATACTTTTTTACCCTATCTCTAATGCAAATGGCTGAAATTTAGAATCAAAACTGATATTTGATTTTGAACAAAACTCAAAGTTACTGGGTTTTTTTTAGCAATAAGGAATGAAGTACAAAAAACTATAAATTTTTTAGAGAAAAGATATACATCCAAAGGTTTCGCAAAAAATATTTCAGCACTGTTACTGGCTTCCTAATTTAGTTATAGCTCTTGAAAAATGCTCGTTTTTCATTTTTTTTCAAAGTTTGAGCCCCAATATCTCTGGTGGGGGACTTCATAAAAATTTGATATTTACAGTATAAAAAGAGTTATGAGAGGTACCAGTGAAAAAAATTTTGAGTTTAATATTTGAGTTTGATTTTTGAGTTAGATACACGCAACAGTATCACTTAGTTGGAAACGCAGATGTACAATCTTGTTGATTCTTGATCTTCAAATTGTTCTGATTTTGATTCATATTACATCTAATAATATTTTAATATGTAATAAAATATTTTAACATATTTTAACATTTAATAATAGCATGTAGTTACAGCCTAGCGTTCATTTGTCTATTTTTCACCAAATTCCCCCTGCTGTAATTTTGTTCTCCATGGAATATCAAACTCAAAATTTTTTTCACAGGTATCTCTTATAAAGTTCTTTTTATACTGTAAATATCAAATTTTTATTAAGTCCCCCACCAGAATATTGGGGCTCAAACTTTGAAAAAAATGAAAAACGAGCATTTTTCAAGAGCTATAACTAAATTAGGAAGCCAGTAACAGAGCTGAAATATTTTTTGCTAAGTCTTTGGATGTATATCTTTTCTCTAAAAAATTTATAGCTTTTCTATTTCATTCCTTCCGGCTAAAAAAAAAACGGAACTTTTGATTTTTTGTTCAAAATCGACTATCAGTTTTGATTCTAAATTTCAGCCATTTGCATTAGAGATACGGTAAAAAAAGTGTAGGACATAAAATGTAGCTTAAAATATGCTGAAAATAATGTTTTTTACCACAGCTTTCTATCATTTTTCGTAGCTGAGTTATCAAATTTACTGCAATTGTCTGCAAAAGTCAAAAATGCCGGAAACCATAAAACAAAAATGGACGCCATTTTTAAACGAAGTCAAATAAAAAAAAAATAATGCCTGTTTTAAAGTACCCATGCATAGGGGTAACAACAGTAAACAAATCATTTCTTTTTAAGAATGGTCAGCAATCAATTTAATGTTTTCTGGACCGTTTGATATGGATTGACACTCTTCACTGGTATTGAGTAATAATCAAACCTTATCAGACAATGATTTCTGAGATCGTAGGCTTACCAGTCATTTAAGATAATTGATTGATTCCTCATTACGTAAATCTTCGAAATTTGATATCGTTAAACATACTTGAGTCGAGATCTTCGATCATTTTCTCCGTCATTTTAAAATATGTAATGTAATTGAACGGAATATAGTATTTCATAATTTGTATGAACAAAAAATCATTAGTCATTTGGATTTCACTGCGAGTATTCGATTACTTTGTTCTTGGAACGGAAGTAATGTTGATCAGGAAACGAAATAAATAGCTAAAGCCGTTAAAACCATTTTGACTTTCCCATCTAAATTTTTAAATTCAAATATTCCAAAACTGTCAACATTTATCGTAAAACCGATTATGAATTATGTATAATCAATGAGGAATGCTGGAGCAAGAGTTTTATTTGATTTTATTTGATATTCAATATTGCAAAAAACTGGTTTCAATCAATGTTTAAACAAAAAGCGAGGTACAGTAAAACCCCGCTAATCCGGCATCCGCTAATCCGGCACATTCAATAATCCGGCATCGGTCTAAGGTTTTTTTTTACACTGAATAAGCCTTCCTGAATGCAGCAAATCCTACAATGCTGCAGAACTCGTTAACTTATGTATTGTCCGTAATGAGTTTTTAAAGAAAAAACATGATTCAAAAAAAACAAAAAGACATTGGGTCTTATTTCTTACCAATGCAGTTAAGTACCGTATACCTATACTTTCCAATGTTGTACATATTATAAGTATTAACAACAATAATGTATGTACTTAACTTAATATATAATGTCTTAATACTGTACTATATTACTTAATGTACGAAATAAAGTAACTATACTGTACTGTATGTACTATATTAAAATATAATACTACATAAAAATATATTTTGTTGGTTTGTTTTAACTTTTTCCATCACTACCGAAATCAGAGAAATCACAATAGAACACAGAAAAATGGCCTGATACCTATTAATAGCCCTTTTGACTCTCTATTTTAGCGGTGTTTCCTCTATCCTCGCAATAACGGCTATTTTTAGACGGCGCTCAGTAATCCGGCATTTTCGGTAATCCGGCACTGCCGAAGTCCCGAACGTGCCGGATTAGCGAGTGTCTACTGTATATGGTAATCCTGTAGCTCAAAACCAACTAACCTACAAAGCTCAAAACTGGCTCAAATTATTTTTAAAATAACAATAATTCAGGAGCGTTTTCTCCAAGCTAGTGGACAATGTACATAAGGTCTCTCAAATGCACCAAACTGTGCTTTAATGATTTTTCCCCTAAGGAAATATTGCAATGTGATGTTGCAACTCCATCACCCTCCTGCATTGTGTGCTATTTTCTTTTATTCTAAAAATGCATTTATCTATAGAGGAAAGGTGCCTAATATGCGATGGTTCCCTAATATGAGATTCTTCGATTACGGCCGCTGTAGATGGTGAACTCCGCTGGAAAGTTTCTTAAATAGTTTTCCAGTGGGTTCAAGAACTACAGCAACGACACCTACGTCATTACCGAGTTGGACGGAGCGCAGAGAGGTTGTTGTTAAATTAATTCTTTTTCAAGTTTTTGTGGTGTTGATGCTAAATAAATATTTGTGCTTAAAGGTGAGAAGATATTACAGATCTATTTTTATTGTTGTCATTTGTTATAAAATTACCTACAATTATTGATAATTGGTTTCATTTTCAAATGAATATGGTGTCCATGACGTGTGATTATTTGTGCAAGACGGCAAGCTCCTAATATGCGATATCGTGGGGGTCCAAATAAATCAGTGCTCTTCTGCACTGGTCGTTTCTCTGACGACAACATGGAGAAAAATGGGCACAGTGCACTAAATGTTATCTCTGGGCTCATGAAGATTGTGGTGATGAAGACAATTTTGTGTATCCTCAATGTAGGAAAATCAAATAAAATTAGGCCTACGAGTAGTAAGATATGGTTAGTTGTTCAGAGAAATAATGTTAACGTCTCACAATATTCAGACAACAACTTTTGTTTAGTATCCCATATTAGGAAACCTTACCTTCATTCCTGATATCCGACGTATATGTAAACGTTTCATAATTACTTGTAATTGTTTGTTATTATTCCACATTCGGTAAATGTGTTGTAAACTGTAATGATGTAAGGTTCTTATTGAATTATAAAAATAAAATAAATTATATTTTTAGCTTTTCAAGAATGCATTTCAAAAAGTGTGTCTCATATTAGCCACCTTTCCTCTATAACATCTCCCAATGGATAGGTTCTATGCTCTCCATGGAACTTACTTTCATATAAATACCAGTTAAGGTTTTGATTATTGGCCTCTTCGTATCCTGATATATCTTAAGTTGTTGTTTTTAAGCTCTCTCTGAAATTAAGACAGTTTGTGTAAATATTTCATCCATTTTCAGATTTTTGTTTAATTGCACTTTTGTTTTTCTTGGCTTTTCTCCTCGAGGTTATCTTATCTTTAAGTACAAACATTTCTAAATTGATTTCCCACACTAAATTTAACTATTCCACATAACTAGTCAAATAAATAGTCTATTGAAAGAACACACTGAATGATTATTCGAGTTTTTGGAAATGATTTTTTTACGTATACTTTACAGTTGATAGGTCATAGGAGATTTTATAAAAAAACAAATAGTTGTAGAACCGGACAACGCTGTTCCTTCTGCTAGTTTAAGTATCCATTTGGCTTGGTTAGGTAAATCAGTTCAGACGACATTGAACTGTGAAATCTCAGGGCTTCAGCTGCTTCCAGTCCCTGGATTACAGGTTTTTAGAGCTGTTATATACACACATTTACAAAATCTACAAATTTATTAGGTCTCTTGAAATCTACGCCGCCCTGGCATAACTTTGATTCTAATTCAAGGGCAAGGCCAATAAGAGAATAAAATATTTTGAGATGCTATTGCAAATGTGAATTGTTAAAGGGAATAGCATCTATGTAATAAAAATCAAAAAAGAATTACTATCAGATAATTTCATCAAAGATTAAATAAATATATTCAATCCATTAAGATCAATATTAAAACGTCCACAAACACAAAAAAAGAATATAATTAATTATTTTAACAACCTAGTATTATTAGATAGCCTTTTATATAGTAGTACACAATGATCCGTTGGACGTCGATGGTAAAGCTCCCAACATTTCATTGACTCGATACTGAGATGAGAGCTGATGATCAGCCCAATTATTAATAGGATAAAGAAAAAATGAGCACGGTATTGTGCAAACGCCATCAGCAATTGTGCAAGAAAATTAATAGAGCCCTATTACAATACAAAAATATGCTTTTTACACAAGGTTTTAATAAATTTCGATGATTTCTAAATGCCATTGGGTTTTGTAGTTCAGTCATTAATTCTTTCAATGTTCCTTTTATTCATACCAATTCCTATTAAAGATTTTGATGAAATTTTATATAAGAACAATTTTAATGGCCTTATTTTGAAAACCATTCTTTTGGTTAGAGTTATTTTTTTTTATATTTAGTACACTTAGTTTTCTATAGGTAACTGTTGGAAAGTAAGAATGTAAGGGAGGCCATCATTTCAGTTGAACATAAATTCTCAACCATTTACTATTGTTTTTCATCAAATTCTGTAAAATAAGAAATTCGAAAGACTTCTTCTTTCCTTAAAACGTTATTTCTTAAAATTTCTTAACTTCTTTTTTTTCTTTGTTTCTTTGAGATATGTCATTCTAATGCTTTTCACTGAGATTTTTTGTCACCTTCTCGTGATAATTTCTTGACAACGACCTATTTGAAAAAGACTTTTATACTTAAATCTACTTTTATACTTAAAGTAGATCATCTCTAATCCGTGAATATGCTTACCAAGTTTCAAGAAGATCCATCCACACACACACACACACACACACACACACACACACACACATACAGACTGATTGATTTGATGAGGCTCACTTTTCTGTTGGAAAAAAATAGGTTAATAGCATTAAGCTTTTCTTACATTTTCTTCAGTAAAGAAATTTAAAATTTTGATCTATTTTACCTTTATATTTTCTCTCTTAAAATTCGAAAATTACATTTCTCTAGGCGTTCCTTCATTTCCATTTATACACTTCTCTCTCTCTCTCTCTCCATTGAAACATCGTAATTT
>JAFIDM010009631.1:325851504-325871048 GCA_023159025.1 Thereuonema tuberculata | reverse complement strand
TTTATACACTTCTCTCTCTCTCTCTCTCCATTGAAACATCGTAATTTAAATTGTTTATATGAAATTAATTTCTTTTCCAGTAACTTGGAATTTTTCTTATCTAAAACCAATGGATGCATCTTTGTGTAGCCAAATGCGAGATTTCTCAAAGTTTTTACATCCCAATATTTTTTTAAATAAATTTTCAATTCAACACTCATCATTTTAGAATTACTTTTAATTATTAGAGTTACTTCTCATCATTTTATTACTTTAATACAAGATTTAAATGTAATTTAATACTGTACAAGTAAAAACATAAGTAGACTCTCTTTCTGTGATTTACTTGTAACACTTACACAGCATCTCCTGTAGACTTTGTCATTTACTGATGGCCTCACAGATCAAAAAATATGAGCGTCTTGTAAAATCGATTCCACTATGCGTTGTAGCGTAATTACGCTGATGATGAAGTCAACTTCTACCAGAGGGATTCTCTAATTGTATTTTCTTTTCTAATCTTTAATTTCTTGGAAACAGAAGACGCTTTTTCTCATCAGAAAAAAAATTATTTTCTTCAATTTTGTAATCAAATTTACGAAACTTACACTAATACTTCAGCTCAACCTACTACAATACAAAAACATCTTTTAAAATTGTGTAAAGTTTAAACTGATTAAACCGTTAGGAAACATTTTATTCTTTACTAAATAACCAGAAAAAAAATAAATAAATAGTTCTTTCAAGAACTACTTTCTTTACATCAATTTTATAATTAACTTTATAAAGATATTGCGTTCCCTTTGATTTTAATTTTTTTGAAGATTTTCAGACTAGATTTTACTGATTTTTAAAAAATTCAAGATATTGTTTAAAAATGCCCCTTTTTCTCTTTTTCAATATTAGAATTACAGTCTCTCATGATCACTCGCAGCCATGTTGAAATTATTAACATGATATATTGTTATACTATCATTAATGTAATCTCTTTAACATGTATTTTAAATGTCAAAATACCATGTGATATGGCCTTAGGTGTATCCTACGTATTTTTGAATCGATGACTGAATTATCTTGACACTTGAGAAGCATATTTTACAATTCCAACCTTTTGAAGAAGTTTGCGTGTGAAAATAACAAAAAGTCCTATAAAAACATTAGAAGCCAAATAATGAATTCCTATCACTATCTAACAATGCATTTTAATACGTTTAGTAATCCGTGTCATTTGCACTTGGTCAACATGATGAAACTGAATTGTAATTAGCCAATTAAGTTATTTGTCTAGTTAATTAATTTTCAGTAAATGAAAGCTTTTAACGTACTGATTATATTTGGTAATTATTACAATTTACAAATATGAATTTAAAAAAAAATGAAAAAAAAAATGGGATACGACAACATTCATGTTTTTTAGCTATTTCTTGTTTTTGTTTTTTTTTTCTCTAATCTAAATGTAAATGAGCAATTCTGTTGTATCTATCAGATGCTGTAACTCTTTGGTAATTCGATTGGCTTCCGGAAACCAGATAACGTTTCCTACCAATCAGGCGATATCTACTTGTTGTCCATTGATCTATTGATGGACTCTAAAGTTGCCATCAGTTGTTCGACTGATTCTCCTGGACAGCATCGCTGTTTCCTTTGGATCCCGCGTGACATGTAATGGTGTTTACTCGGCGAATAATGTCTCAACCTCGAGGGTGAAGGTCAACAAACAATGATTTGGTTTTAACCAAAGTAAACTTTGCTTCATCCATCCCCTCCCCCGCCCTCCACGTGCGTCCTTCTCTTTTCAACAATTTAGCAATTCTATTCTGACGTATTTTCCTAAAATCGATTTACTCCTCTTGTTAGGTCGATTGCTGAGGGTTTTTTTTTAATTTCTTTCATGAATGACAAATTCAATCAAATTATCAGTTTACAATTATGCTGTAACTCGTAAAGATATTTATTATGTGGTCTTGAGCCTTTTATATTTGCTGTAAAAGAATTATTAGCAATAACCTTTGAAACACAGCCCTTTTATGTTGTGCTCAGAAGAGCGTCAATCGATGAGAGGAAAATTTTAAACAGGAAATGGATTTTCGTTAAGAGTACAGCGCATTCCACAACATCAAAATAAACAACAAGTTCTTGAAACAACTGAAAGACGACTTTCCTTAAAATCTACTAATTAATGGATTATTAAAATCTGTTCATTAATGGATTAGCTGTAATAGATTAATACCCATTTTGAAGAAATCGTTAAAAATCCATTCTTGTGTTTTTCTACTGGAATTTTTTGTCGTCTTTCCTCTGCAATTTCCCTCTTGGAACGATTTCAAATATTCAACTTAGATTGTCTGTAGTCCTTAAATATCCATACTAAATTTCAAGAAGATCCAGCAAACAGTACAAAGATATTAAGGGATACACAGCAGGCAAAAAAACTCTGAAGAAACTAACAATTTTATTGTCATGATTTCTATCCGAATTTGAAAAAAACACTTTTAACACTTTAACCTCTTCAGGATCTGTAACGATCCTAAAATAATTAAACAACGATTACCGAGAAAAAATACTGATTATTTTACTAGTAAATATTGGGTTGGCCATAAAGTTTGTTAAATTTCTAAGTAAAAATAAAAGACAAATTTTTCACTGTCACCAATAATTTTATTGAACAACGTCTTCAACGGGTTGTTCCACTACATTTCGGCCATATTTCAGGCAACTTCATAAATTCATCTTCCCACAACTTTTTATCGTTTTGAGCAAAAAAATTTGTTCCAGAAGCCTTTGGAGTCGTCCTGGAAAACTCCAGGATTGAATTTTTTTGAGAAATCCGAAGATGTAATGTCAGGTGAATACGCTGGAGGAATCAGAATTTCCGAGCTAAGCTGTAACAGTGTTTGCCTGGTCATCAAAGCAACAGAGGTGGTCTTGTGTGCTTATTATCTTCCATCTTCAATATTAAATTGACGACACAAAACTCACCAATTTTGATCAATTTTTGTTTTAAATGCACGTTGATATGACAACTGTCACAATATAATCTAACAAAATGGTGTCGAATGACTTTAAAGATACTAGAACCAACTTTCGTAAAAAACCGAACGAAGTTTTTTGGCTAACCCAATACAATAATTATGTATTTTTCCGATTTTCATTAAATATTGTTTAAGTTCAACAACAAAAAAATTGCATTAAAATTTTGATTTCTTGTTTGTGTTTGAAATTTAGAAATTTTTTAATTAATATATTTCTGCCAGCATATTTTAATTTATCTCATAAGATGATCACTGGATTGAGATGTATATCGGTCAGAGGCAAGGATATTGTAGAAGTAAATAGTTACTCTAAATCTTAATTCTTCTAAACTTACGCAACTCGACAATTTGTTCAGACTACTCTTTTTTTTGTAATGATTAATTTTTTCACAAAATTCATATATTCCTCTTTCTTTCTTTATAATTATTTATTTATTTATTTTTCACTTAAAACATTTTTACATATCTCTCTTTCTTAATCAGACAAATTCGTTAAATTTATTCACTTCTTCCTTACTTTCCATACAAAATGTTTTTGTTTTTAATTCGCCTTTTTTTATGACTGTGTAAAACTTTGATTTATATAATCCCTAATAACACTTTTAAATAATATATTGTAGCTTATAAGAAATGCATGATTTCATTCAAATAGAACTTAAAAAAAACAAAAACATTTATAATAGATTATTTAATTTATATGTAATTAAATAATTAATTAATTAATAATTAATTTTCTTCATCAAAATATTAATTTGTTTCTCCAAATTAAGTATAGATTAATGTTTTTATCACCCATGTAGATTATATTTGAATTCGAAATATTATTTGTGAAAAAAATCTGCTTTTTTTACAAAAGAATTGTTTTAATGTTAATGGATGGTTCCCTGCAAGACCCCGTGCTTTACAGAGATGTAAATAGGCGGTCAATTTTGAGGGTCGCACAAACTGATTTTGTTATTTCGAGAAATCAAGAAAGTTATATTGGGGGCGCAAAATTTCTATTATCTACATAGTAAGGAAAAAAAAGCCCTTTACATAAACACTGAATCATCATTAAACTTTCAATTTTTACCTGTAAGGTTATTTGATCTATTGTGGTGATAGTTATTTAATACTTTGGAATAATGATCATTTTTGTTCCTAAGCTTTCACCTGCGAGTGTGACTTGTACCATAATCAACAGAATTTCACTCAGTAACAATAAATAAAATTTAATGCATTAATTAATTAATTCTTAGATTCCTTAAGACTGAAATTGCTTTTAGAGCCTAGAACCTTATAAGAAATAGAGCATGAAATCCAACAAGAAATCTGACATAGGAAAAAGGGAAAGAAAGTAATAATGTTAATGACGTAAATAAAGTAATATCCAAAATCCTTAGCTACAATAAAGCAGAATTCTCTATCTTAATTCTAAATGTCAAAAAAAGTACGAAAACATACTCTGATTTTAAAACTAGAAAATTGTAATGTTAGTTGACTTGCAAAATTTTTAAAACACATATTTAGATTCGAAAATTAGCCTTCCAAACAAATAATGGAGAAACTTTCAACTACTTTTTTTATTTGTTACTAAATCATTGTTTAGTTATTATGCTTAGGAGAGTTGTGGGAATATTCGTTTTTGGCTCTGTATTGCTCATCTAAGATTCTCACTTAATTTATTCCAAAAATAAACTGAATCATAACAGAAAATAATATACCATTAAGTTTCAGCTTTCTAAGATAAGACGTTTTTGAGTCATATTAAAATTTTAAGCGATTTGGTTTTGCTCTTTATCTTAGTTAGTTGGTTCAAATCTTACCTGCAAGTGAAAAAAACGAATACCGATCTATATTTGAATAACTTAGAATTAAATAAGGAGAAATGAATAATTTCTTAGGATAAATAATCCTTAGGAGGTTAACGATATCCTTAAGCCTGGTATAATAAGTTTAATCAAGAGTTTAAGTTTAAATGCGTATTTTGGTATTACCAATATGGACTAAATTTATACAACATCATTTGCTAGCTATGCTCACCATGTATTTGAAACATTATCTTAACTGAGATTTATTAATTTCTTTTTCTATTATTTCTTACTGAAATATCTACTAAGTAGTCAATATGCTTGGTTTCTCATCTTCTTATTACTTACCGTTATCATATTTTAATCGGACTTTTGAATATCTGTTGATTTTACTATGGAAAATGATTCATGATTATTGCAACATTTGGTAAGGCACACAACGCTGTACTACCTGTGGAATAGGCAGAACACCTTATTGCTGTTCTGGTGAAACAGTATCGAAATCGAAATGCCGTTAGCAGTACGAAATTTAGATGGAATTGGTGCGGTGGATTTGCATTTCACGGCAAGAAGAACATCAGTTCAGCGTAATATAAATTTCTGCAAAAGCTTCACAAGAATGGCCATCTTAAAACTGATTATTAAACAAAGGAGTCACAAAAGCTAATCTATCTTCATATAAATGGAACATGAGGATGCTAATTTAAGTTTAAGGACCCACAGAAAGAGATATCTATTACTTAAAAAAATTCTCTTAACAAATAAGAGTATTGTCATTTATCGTAGGCAGCAGATAATATGTTCGATTGTAGGTGAGGCTTAGTAATTGTTAGTAGAATAATCACGTTGCTATATCAACAATGTTTCAGTATTTCGAGGCCGATGGAGTTGAATTAACAGTTTATAATTTGTTTGGAAAACGATAGAATGCTACTGCTTTCTTTGTTGGTCAATTATCAGCTATATAGGTTGTGTTTTGAATAAGGACGAAAAACCTACTGCAAAATAAGAAAGAATTAATTCTAATGCCTAACTTACTTGTATTAAATAGATCGTATTATTCAGACGTTCCTACAGTAGAATAAATAATAAAAATCACATGTCAATTATCAATTGACTACCTCTAAATTCCACAATGAAATTGTAGAAAAATTTTAGAACATTTTTGGTTTCCTATGAATTATTATATAAACAAGACATTAACTTCCAGTTCTAGGGTCTGCAGTTTTGAGTTATTTTAATAATAGCTGGACGGATAAGTATCTCAATTTACATACTAAACGGGTTTACTTAGTTTTAACTTTTTAATCTTCGATATAATCAAAATATATTCTAAATTATTATTAAGATTATTATTATCTCGAAAAAGTTTAAAACCATGGGTTTCCCCAGCTAAGACAATATGGCGGGTCAAGGACCAAAGCACATATTGCCAAGTGTGAAGATGTGTGCAAGAATGATTAGGGATGTGTGCTTGTGTCCATAAATTTCCTAACTATGCGTGTAGTGTTGAGTACCACAGCCTTCTGCAGTTGTGCATAAGTGTTTTTGTGAAGTCCTAGTGTGCTGAGACTGTGGTGCAATGTGTGAGGCACCAGACCAGTGGCAGACAGAACGATGGGTACAACACGTACTCGATCCTGCCTCCACTGCTTCTGGAGCTCGTGTGCTAGATCAGTGTATTTACTGATCTTGTCTGCGTGAGTTTTCTGCATGTTCTTGCTGATAGGCACTGCAATATCAATTAGATAGGTCTGTTTGTTGACCTTATCAACAAGTGTGATGTCTGGTCTGTTGTGATGTATGGTTTTGTCTGTGTGAATGGGGCGGTCTCAGTATAGTTTATATGAGGGTGATTCTAATACGCTTTGTGGATTATTATTATTATTATTATTATTATTATTATATCAACATTAGACACAGTACAAAGACAAAACGAACACATCTTTGACTGAAGTTATTGAGCAACTGAAGTCTCACCCAGAGACCTAAGAATTTTCCAAGTATCTTCGTAAAATATAAGTTGTGCCTAGTAATGATGTTTTTTGCAGGTCTGTTATTGAAATATTGTAAAGTTCCAAACTATTAAAGAATTTTGCAAATTCCTTTGATATGGCACCAAGGGCACCAATGACAATAGGTATCGAGAAATTTCAATTGTCAGATCCCTATATTTTGGGATCTTTTCCTGTTCTTTCTCAACAATTCGTGTATCTCCAGGTATTGCTACATCAATTAGAAAAATACATTTCTTTTTTTACTATTGTTATATCTGGTGTGTTGTGATCCAAATGACGGTCAGTTTGAATTCCGAAATCCCAAAGGATATTTACCTCATCATTTTCTAACACTTTTTCAATAGTATTTTCCCACCAGTATTTGGAAACCGGGAATTGATATTTTTTGCATAAATTGCAATGGATAATACTGGTTACTCTATCGTGACGCCTTTTGTACTCAGTTTGAGCAATTTTGCTGCAACCACTGAGATAAGATGATCAATAGTTTCATCTTTTTCTTTGTATAATCTACATTTACTGTTGTTGCCTAAATGTTGAATTCTGGTTTTCATCACATTAGTTAATAAAGCTTGTTCTTGTGCAGCGAATATTAACCCTTCGGTTTCTTTCTTGATGTAGCCATTTTGAAGCCATTGCCAGTTTCTGGAATTGTGAATTTTTCCTTCAATTTGTTTTATATATTGTCCATGGAGTGGCTTGTTTTTCGAGCTGTCAAATCGTTGTTTTATGATTTCTGTTTTGTATTCCAGTTTTGACCCAGTAACTTTCAAGATATTTTCCTTACAAACTTCAATCAGCATCTTTTCCTTGCTTTTTCTTAGATAATCATTTAATCCTCGTTTTTCCTCTTCTACAAATTGCTTGATTTGAAAAAGTCCTCTGCCACCTTCTTTCCTTGGAAGATATTTATTATTATTATTATTATTATTATTATTATTATTATTATATTTCTGTGTTCTATTTTGAAGGATATTGTTGTATTAAGTGAATTATTATTGTGAAAAAAAAATTGAAAGGAAATTGAAATTGTTTGTATTGAACGGGATGACTAATTTTTCTATATTTTAAGTTTGAATGATTAATATAATTGTTAAAAGAATTTGTAATAAAATTCACAGCACCCGTTGATAGGGATTTATTTTGATCCCTAACGGGACTGAATTATGTATTTAAGTGAATAAAAAAAAAAAAAAATTATGCCAAACTTATAATATCTTTTGCCAAGTTTTCTTACATTTACAAGTGAAAGTTACTGCAGAAATCTTATCTGTCTTATTAATTTCTCACCCAACAAAATTTCAAAACTCCAACAACATATTTTTTTTAGTACAATCACTGTTTAGAAATCATTTCTTTACTCTTATAATCAAAAGAACAATCTACAAATACGGCTACTTGAATTTTCAATTTTTCTGGTCAACTACTACTTAATTATCGTTGGAGTGTTTAAAGCAAAGTTGTGTGATAGAACTTTTGGCACTAAGATTCCCAATTCCATGAAAATCAACGTATGTCAATGTGCTTTGTAGTCCTTAAGTAATTTTATTGTTTTGGTACAAAATAAATACAACTTCACATATCAAAATCGACATATACATAATAAGTAGAAAACCAATCTTCCTTCCTGAATCTATCAATTTAATTTTTATCTTTCTAAGGTTTTGAGCTCTTTTGATCACAGATGGAGGATGAATTGGCCTATTTCCGACTTACTTGCATTCTACAGCCTTTTTTTCTAATTCTTTTTAATCTATGATTTTAATACATGTGTCAAATTACTGTTAAGCCAAACCTTTGACAAAATCAGATTTACTTTAGAAATCTTCATTTTGTCGTGCTAATTTCTTAACGTTTCAAATTCTATTCTAAAATTAAAACATTATTTCAATTTCCAAGCATAAATATCTGACGGATAATATTTTAGAAATGCAATCACTGTTTAAAAATCGTGTGTATTAATCTTGTTTTTTTTTTCATTGTTGCTTTTTTTTGTCTTTAATATCAATTAGGAAAGACGAAATCCACACAGCAGCATTTAATGTATGTAAGGTGTTATTCAAAATAAAATTCTCTCAATTTTAAACCTATCTAAAAATAAGAAAAAATTCAACAATGTTCACAACAGAACGATGTGTATTTGCCACGACTTAATGTTAGTTTTATATTTGTAAATAACAATTTTTATTTGTTCATCAGAATTTCTACTTTTGCTACAGAATTCTTTAAGCTATTTTTTTTTTAGCTCGATCCTCTTTTAAAGTGACTCGAGCAGCAGACTGTAGTGGGTGGTTCAAGGACACTTGGAAGTCAAGTAGTTGTGACACTCAAAGAGATTTCGTTATAAGATCAATGTTTGCAGAATAGCCTTCAATGAAGAGTTAGAAAATGAGACAAGCAAACAGCATTTTTCAGATTTCAATAATTCTGAAGACATCCAAACAATATGAAATTCAACCGCAGCGAAGACCCCGTGAATAATATATTCCGGAGAATGAACTCACAGGACCACTAACTGTACTTAGGGTTATTGGATAACTCTGCTTATCTACCGCAAACCGTTCTTACCCAATATCTACATTATTATATATCATATGTATTATTATTAATATATTACGTATTATTACATCTGCATTATTTATATTAATAACAGTTCAATAATATCTCTCAATAAAATATGATTATTCAATCACGATAAAGGAAATGAAAAAAATCTTCGCGATTAATTATTATACGTTTAAGTGTATTATTAATTATTTTGCAACTCTTAGCTGCAAAATAAATTGATTTAATCAGCACCTAAAAATAGGTAGAATTTATTACTAATTACTAGTATTTAATATTGAAATGCAATATCTTGGAGAGGGAAGAAATGATTATCTTACTTTATAGTCTATTTCAAATTTCTGTAAAGTATTGTAAGGAAGCTAAAAATTACATTTCCTCCTGCTTCCTTTCTGGAATGATTAAAAAAACATCATATGTAACTATTCATTATAGCCTTGACGTAAAAGAAAGACCCCATACACCAATGATCCCAATTGTAAACGAACTGTAAGAAAAGTGGTTTATTTATTTAGTATTAATCGCATTAAAGCTCGCGATAAGGGTTAGAATTCCAGAAAGAAAAGTACAATGTCAATTTACTGAATAAAATCACGTATGAATTAAAGAAACTAAACTCAAATTCTATTGGTGACAGATTCACAATAACTATCATCAAGGAAAACCCATTTCTTTCGATTCTCGTAGCAGCCTCATTGTGCATTTGGTAGCAAAAGAGACATTTGGGCACTGGCTCTTTAGATAGCTTTATTCTTCACTGAACAATGCATTCAAATGACTTTCATTATTCAGATGGATTTTTCTTAAATTAGTTTCCAGCGCTTCCTTCTCCAACGTGATGCCAATTGTAATTGACCAGATACGATTATTAAATGACTGTCGCTTGCTGTTACTAACAGAGAAAATAGAAATGTTTAACAAACGAATTCCAACTAGTAATGGTATCTAATATTTATGAATTATTTTAAATTTAATTGTTAGAGTTTCATACTTATCTATTAAATTATTAATCTTTCATTTGACAGATTGTTACAGTTTTAATATATTTTATTTATAGTCAATTGAATGTGAATATTAAAAATGATCAATACAATAGAGAAGTTGAATTTATTTTAGATGTCATTTTAGGCAATATACTGAAGTATTTCATATATGAAACATTAATTTATTAGCTTTTTTTTACATATACTAAAATGTTAATTAATTACCTGAAATTCTCTTAATAGCTTGAAAAATAGTTAAAATCATATTCATGCGACATTGTATAGAAACCTAATTTTTTCTTAAGACTATATTAGATTTTTACATGCAAGTCTCAATTTGTTTTTGTATTTTTTTTTTTACTTTATTTTCAGAAGTCTTCACTTTTAAACTAAACTTCATAAAATATTTTTCTCTGTTTACAAAATCTTGTAAACCCAAAAAAAATTACAGGAGACGCCATTTTAATAAAACATAAACTATTTTTTTTTTTTTTGTATAAAGAGGGGGGAGAGGAGCTCTTACATTCATTCTGTCTGTCTGTCTGTCTCTCCGTCCGTTACCACCTCTGCCGAACTACAATTCGGACAGACAGGAGTCATACCTTATTGGAACCCTCAGGACTTGTAAAGATGGAGAAAAATACGAATTTCGGTCTATGGCCACTTCCTGCCTCACAAAAAATGGCCGAAAATGACATATACGGGGGATCGCTAAAGTTTTATGTACAATACGAAAACAGTTTCTTGCCTTCACTTGATGTTTAAAAAGACGTTTTATATTTATTTTTTTAACAATGAGAAGTAATTATTTTTTTATTTGTTACAAATAATGCATTCTATCATTTAAGCAAATAAAGATCTTAGAACTGCATCCATTTCTAATTGAATATTAATACTTAATTTATTCTAATGATTCTTATTAAACGAACTAACGGAATTCAGTTTTCAATGTCGTTGACTGACTAGTGATAATTAGTTTACCGAATAGAAATTATTTTTACTTAAACAAATCATGAAAATCACAAAAATTAAAAACAAATATATAATCATCGTTTTTATTTTTTTTTTTAAATTGTAAAAATTTCCCCAAGAAAGAATCTGAATTATTTATGTAGACTTAATAACCCTTTTTAATGTGTGTTATTGAGAATTTGATTTTTATTGAAATTCCATTTACTGAAAAGATATAAAATAAGTTGATTTTTATTTTTAGCTTAATTTTACATTGTTGTTTTATGTGTGTGTGGATTTTATTTTTCTCTATCTTTTGAATTTCAAAATTTGAAGTCGTCAAGGCTTCATTCCTTTTCATTAAATTTAGGTAACCAGATGACCCAAGAAGAAATAATTTTCGTTTTCTTCGGAACAGAAAGGACGAAGGATGGATAAATATGGCAGGATTAGGGAATCGATAGATCTATTTCAATAGATCGTCTATAGATATTTAAATGGTGTTTCTTTTTTTTTTTATCGTTTATTTTTTTTACACGAAAACCACAGTGACGACAGAGTTACAACATACAACACTAAATAACACTGCGGCAACATGGAATGACCGTTGCTATGGACCGTTGCTGGTCCAAAAGAAAAGGCTTTGAGGGAAAAGCAAGGGCAAAAGAGGGAGAGCAGAGGGAAGGAGAGGAAGGCACAAAGGCAACACAGGTCCACTGGCTCGGGACCTACCTGGCGGACGAAGGGCAACGGCTTTTCTTCCCAATCGCGATACTCCATTGCGGGGACTCAAGTATTTCGAGAGCACTGATCGCTCCGCCATCTTTGCGACCGCAGGCTACGTCACGATTGCGTTTCCATGCCAACGGATCGGTTCGACTGACGGATAGGGAGGAAAACAATTCACGAAGCAAGGGTCTTTCACCTATATTTCTTTGGAGATCAGCTTTCTTTTCTCGTTAAATCCTACCTTCCAAGGAGAATGGAATTTCCCTACTTCCGACTATCAGTGGGGGTAGGGGTTAAGTGATTCTCTTTGTCGTCGCTGTTTCAAATTACGTCATAGTGGAATTCAACCCAATGACAATAGAACATTTGCAAATGTCGAAATCTTATCTTCTTTTTCCATTTGAATTCACGACAAAAGTTCTTAATCGATCCACTGGTTAATCTTATATTTACTAAGGAATCAAAAAACTAAACTCTTTGAAATGATCTTTTATGTTAATCAGCAGTGTTAGGAAATCGATTTCATAAGGTACACGTTTTGAGTCAGGAAATTAATAACGAAAATATAATAAGAATTGCTCTTCCATTTTCAAGACAAGTTCCATATCCTTCATAATAACAATACTAATAACAAAAAAAAACTTTAGTTTTTATATATATTTATATTTCATGCTACAGAGCATTCGAGAAGAACAAATAATAACTCGTTAATCATTAGATGTGATATTAAGTGACAGCGAACATAGTCTTTTAGCTTTGGCATAGATACAGCAACAGTGTAGATATGTCAGTCTATTGCCGGTGACTGCGAGGAAGGAAATATTCACAGTACTTCGCTTCTGTGTGGGCTCACATCGAGATACAATTAGTAACGACATCTCAGATCAGTAGAGATACAAAACAAGCAATTAGATGTATCTACCGATCTGAGTTCTATGTTGCATCTTCCAAAACAGATAAGCACGCTAAATAGATAAAGAAATTGGTACAACCCCTTAGATCTAGTAATAGATCAAACAATTTCAGTTTCAGAATGAAAGTTGAAGAGTGAAAGTCAACATTAAGAGATCTAACAAGATCACGTAATTAGAACAATGTGATTTGATAAAATTCGAATGATAATGAAGATCATGAAGAGATTTTGTCTCTATCTCACATAATCTCCTCTGTCATTCATATATTTATCCAGTATTTATAAATGCGTTATTGGAGCATTTGCTGTAAACTGAAGATCTTACTATAGCTTTTTGCTTTAGCTCATATTCACGTCCACATCGTTAGATGCTCAACAAAGGTTTGACGAACATTGCAGATCACAAATTTCGCATTTTTCTATGATTAACAATCCGTTCTCTCGAACCATTACTGTACAAGGTTTTAAGATTAGCAGTGTACAACCTAAAACCAAAGAATTAGAATGATTAAACATTAAATGCAACAGATATTACATATTAGCTTTGTATTAAATTTTCCTTAAAAGCATAAAAACCTAAGTATATGCTCAAAGCTCAGTCATGATGTGGAAGGTTGGAGAAGTTCTCTTGTTTTAAGTTGGGTCGTAATTAAGCATCAAACCAAATTTTAAGAAAATCTGTCAAACCATTTTAGCGAGATTGATCAAAGATACACAGAAAAAAATTTTCAATAGCCAGAGTCTTCTGATGCTCAGTTAAACGACACCTATTTGTCATAGCTGTTACTGACATATTACATCGACTAGATATCTATTACGTACTCAACGATCTATTACGTACTGGGGACTGAGCTTACAAGACTGGGAGACACAAAAATAATCATCGTCATATTTTAAGCTGAACTATAAATAAGCATCAAACCATGCTTTAAAGAAATCACTTTCAGAGAGAGATTTCGTGTTCATTTTGAAGTTTGGAAGACAGAAATAAATGCGCCAATGTTTTAAGTTAGAATAAATAAGCAGCATAGTAAATGTTACGCAGTCTATGATGTTCATTGCGTAATGTTTATACAAACAAAAGGCAGAAATATTCAAGTAGAATAGTAAAACTTTGCAGCTCAGTTAATAAAAGATTTTATTTATTTTATTACTTTCTTAATCTTTCATTATCTCTTATTACTTTGTACTTACTTCACATTAATCATTCCATTTTTATTCCGAAATCGAATTCACAACTTTTTAAATTCTTTACTAATTTGTAGTTGTGCAATAATTTAGGGAAGGTTTCGCGGTTCTTTTCTTTGAGCTTTCTGTAAATAAATTCAATCATTCAACAATTAATCAAATTAATTACATTTTGCTGAATCTTTAAAAATAGAAAGAACGTCAACATTTTCTTTCAGACCTACTGACAAGATTCTTTTGTAAGAAGAATCAGTAAAATACTTCCATCAAATATTAATATTAGAAAACATTTATACGTTTTCGAGGCCTTAATCGACGGAAGTAAGTGGATATTTCGATAGATTATTTTTTAATTATTTTTTAACACCGTAGCTAAGATACCATAGAATGTTGTAGTTTTGGCCTGATCTTTTAACGCCTATTAATACGAATCGGAAAGTACAAAGGATTAGGATTTTAAAAAGTTTTAATCATAATTTTAAATAAAAATACACATGTTTGTTCTCTTGTTTCTACATACATAACAACTACAACTGATACATAAAACTACAATACTCTGTATAACTAGTTACCCTGAGGATATTAATTACAGAGAGCTGAAATTTTAGGGTTAACTGATGGTTATTGCAAGGCTGTGGAATTTGATACATACTGCATTAATAAGAGGTACCAGCAAAAAAAAATCAAAATACTTTGTCCTTAAAACAATGTTTTGCTGACTTTAATATCTTCTTTAATACAATATTTCTTTTCCTTAAACAGAAAATTTCTTCTGGTTAGTGAGGATAGGAAAAAACTTTTCCTCTTCCTCCCTAGAATTCGTAAAAATTCACTAACCTGATGAAGTTTTCTGTATAAGGTAAAGAAATATTGTATTAAAGAAGATATTAAATGGAGTAGTGTCGACTGAATGTCTATATAAAAACGTTTTTCTGTATTCAAAACAATAGATCCTATTAAATTCCAGTTAGAGATGTTGTTTTACAAGAAAGATCTGTACGAATGTTTGTTATTTGTAGTAAATAGTTAAGGAGTTTGGGCCCAAAACCTTCATTCCTTTTATTTGGTCTATAAAGCTGAACTTTCTAAGTACAGACTAGGTTTATGTAAAGAAAATTCTGATTTATTTTGGCAAAATCAGACAATTACGTAAAAATCATCAATATAAGCGAACGAATAACTAATTTGAATGAATCACCTTTTTATTTTTTTTTTGGTGTTTTTAGCATGTAATTACTCTAAATCAACCACACCAACTGTATGTAGATATAGCCCACGAGAACCCACGATGGTACTGGAGGTCGCTCCCAACGTTTCATTGACCCGAGACTGAGATAACATGCTCAGTCCCACGCTCGCCCTATTGTACGGGAAAGAAACATTCTACAGAGTGCTGGGTAGACCCTGTAACCCGTCTGGAGGAGAATTCAACTTGGAAAATCCTCGTAGGGATCGAGGAGGATTGAACGAAGCTCCCCCAATCCGCAATCAAGCGCTTTACTGCTTGGTTACCTGGCCCACATGCCAACTATAACTTATTTATAAATAATTTGTTTGTTTCTTTTACTTTTTCTGGCTTTATTAGAGAGTGGCAGTTAGTATAACAATGGAACCTTTCAGTATCTTTGCATGTGCTTTGAAATTGCTAATCATTCACTAAGTTAGCTATTGATCAATGTTTTCCTCTTTTTCTCATCGCTCTGTCTCTTTTCTTTGTTTAGTCTTGCCAGTGTTTGCTTAGCAACTTCCGTAATTTGGTCAGAATTATCCCTAGATCCTTAACGGTAAACATAATTTAGTAATCAATAAAATCACTTTGTCACCGCCAAAACTTCATTGCTCTGTAATGGATCTATTAGAGCAAACTTGTCTACATTTAAAGAAAACAAGAAATTATTAAATTAATTTACAAAACTATTCAAAACCGTATTTTTAGAAAAAAGTAAAACTAATTGTAATAAAGCAAAGGAAAATGTAGATATTAGGGAAAAAATTAATTAAAAGATCTTCAATAAAAAAAGAGAAAATTTTTTCTAAAAAGATTCTGTATTTAAAAAGATTTGATACATAGAAAGAAAGCTGAAGGAAATTATTTCATAATAATAATAAAAGTTGGTTTTTAATTTATAATTATGATGTTATTATTATTGAAATCCACCAATTATACAGAGGATTAAGTTTTTAAAATTCCTCACGATACAACTAAAAAAAAATATGTGTGATTAAAACCTTCGTTTGTTTAATCACTTTAAATCTATTTCATTGGTTTGCAATAATTATTTAATGGATGTAATAGATGAGTTAATGTCACAGACGTTAAAAAAAGGACTTAGACATTTCTTCGGTAATAAAAGAGATCTTGTTTCGACAAAGCGAAAAGTCTGAGGAGTCAGTAGCAGTCAGTAAAGACCAGATATGAATCGGCGGAGATCCAAACTAGAATGACGAACGCCTGCCAAATAATTTATTTCACGATTCCAAATCCCAACACCATTTAGTCCATCGAGGACGATGTCTGAAACGGTAGAGGATTGTACCATATAAGGCTACAGTGAATGTCGTTCCAAGAATCTACGAGAAGGACTGACCACGAACAACCTCCACGGAAGATGAGATCGTCTCTTGATGTATTACTTCCAAGGATGGTAGATTGATCTTTAATAATAAAAGCATCTAAGATCAGGGTTTTTTTTTCTGTCCACTATTTGAGCACTTACATAGCAGAGTTTCTGATCATTAAAATTCCAAACATTTACGGATTGAAAGGAGGAAGCGCAGATATGACTTAGGTTGCCTACAAGGATATTCGCGATGGATTCGAAAAATTTGAGGAAAGGTGTTCATGAGGAATGTCCGACATTCCATGGAGGTTTTATTGGCTCATTGAACCTAATATATCTAAACAGAAAGAGTAAATGTCATTAAAAATGAATATCTCGGAAACTATTTGAGTTTTATATACAGATATTTTAGATTAATTCGATCAAGGTGGACTTCAGGAACACCTTCGTAGAATATCGAACGTTTCTCACTTGTCTATATCGTGGATGGATTCTACTCCATGATCGAGTGACGCACGAGTGTAGTGATATGCTCAGTTATTATTTTGTTGGGGAAATTATTGTGCAATCCTAACATTATATGGTTACAATCATATATGCTTCAAATGTGCTGTTCAAATTTGGCACTCTTTTTCTATCAAGCATGCTACTATAAGTGCCGAATTGATCACTATCTGTTTTCCAGTTTCTTTTTGACTCTATCATTTCTACCAATTACTGCAGTGTATCTTCTTTGCTGCTTATCTTCTTCTGGTAACTGCTTATAACCGTTTTACCTTAACAGTCTGAGCATCACAGGAGTGCGGATCTCATAGTGTATAACTTTCTAATGGAATCCAATCAACGCATTGTGATCTTTTTGAATTAATAGGTCTCAAGACCAGTGTTTTGAAGCTTTTCGGGTTTTGCCACGGAGGGGCACCTGTATTTGCTGATATACTTACATGTTGCTTTGCTTGAAATTGTACAAAGAATGTTATTCGTAGCACTTATTATCTTAAAAATGAATACGAGAAGATGGCTTCTTCGTAGGAACTTCTTGTGTTGCATATTTTAGTACAGGACCGCGGCAAACAGATGTCCAAATTATACACTGCACAAATGCATCATAACACGGATGTCGCCTTTTAAGTTTCAAAAACGAATTCGTAATTAGTGAATAAAAAGTAATCATACTTATTCCAAACTTTCTAATCTTAACCACTGTCGTGTTTCTCATTAAAAAATATCAAATAAAAATTATCAAATGAAAAGATGGCAAAACCTTTTTGCATGAAGAAATCTTATAGATCAGCGGTGGTTCTACATACAGGATACTTTCCGTTCTGAACTAGAAAATTAGTTTCACTATTAACTGTAAAACTTCGTGAAAACATTGCTTCTCTCCGTTACATGACTATATTCAAGTGTTGGATTAGATTTCTACCAGAAAATGTTATTTCCTAAGATTTCAATTAATAATCAAATGACTAAAAGAATGTATTTATGCTGACTTTCCGAAAAAAAACATGCTTGATTTCACTCAGCTTCCCACAATTGAAATCTATTACACTTCCACTATATTTATTAATCAAGGCATGGCTGGTATATTCCTTTCAGGACAACTAATTTCGAATGATTTTTGGTTTTGTTATTCCTATTTTTACAATAAATATTCAGCACCAAAGCTAGTAGAATATGTCTTCCCTTGCCTTTTTACTAAATGTAAAAGAGGTCCTGGAAATAAACAAAAATTACATAAATTGCTTTTGTTGTTTGAGGAACATCAATGTTGAAATTGCTTGTCTTTGTCATTGACCGTAATTTTAATTTTTTGTTTTTGAAAACTTATCAGAGACTACTTTTTTTTCTAGAAATAATGAAGAAGCTCCTTTGACTTGCCTTTATGAGAGCTGAAGTAACCTCACTTGAAAAATATTAAGAAATCTTGATTATCAATTCTTTCTACACCGTTTTTCCCGGAATACAATTTTATACACGAAAAGAATTGTTGGTTTTGGAATAATATAGGCGTTTTGAACTTGTCTTCCAACGTTTTATTTATTGTTGTAACCTAAACTCGTCTCATTTAGTTACTTTTACCAAAACGTAGAAAAAAAATTGAGGCATTTTAACAGAAGATTTATTTTTTCAATTCTCCCTCGTAACTTTCAGATAAAGAATTGAAAGACTTCTGTAATCGGATTGAACTGACTTTCCATTTGTGTCAAGGCAGAGATTTCTAACTTAAGTGATAGAGAATTCCTTCTCAACACTACTTCGATAAAAATAACTTCAAAAACCAATTGTTTGTAAAGAAGAGATAGGCAAGAAGTGATTGTACAATTAATACTAAGTTTTAAAACAAGACATATTCAATAAAAGTGATTAACTTCAAAGGAATTCTTTTAACATTACAGCATATTTTTTTATCCAAGAATGCATTATAATTTCAGGAAACATATTCTAATGTGTGTTTTTACTAATAAAAAAATTAAAGAGAAAAATTGGAGATCAAATCTAATATATTCGAGATTGCGACAATCATCAAATCTAAATCATGCTTTCGTAAAACTTAATTATTCTTATTTTTCTTTGAAACAATACAGTAAAGAATTCAGTCAATTCCTATAGGAATCAAATGAAAGTATCATTTCTAATATTATTTCTACAAATATTTAACTTTACAGATCTAAAAGCATCTTTAAAATATTTACAAATAACTTCTTTTTAAAAATTCTTTTATAACTATTTTTTAACTTTTTCTCCATTCTACTTTTAAAGTATCTATAAATAAAATTTCGAATTTAAGTAATAATAAATCAACTTATTATTAACTTCTCAAATGTATTTAAA
>JAFIDM010009631.1:325817726-325846504 GCA_023159025.1 Thereuonema tuberculata | reverse complement strand
CCGTATCATATATTATGTTAAAGAAAACAAAGATTGTAAGTAAATGGTATTGGTTTCAAATATTGTTAATATTTTCTCGAGGAGTTTAATGTAATTTGGAGTATTGTTCTTCAACTTATTGTTATTTGAAAAAGAAAAGATGTGTAATCTTTTCGAAAGTTTGCTTTTTCATATTAAATGTAGTTTTTACCATTTAAATTCGGTGTGATGTTAGAAATATTGAATAGTAGAGGCTTTAGGAAAAAAATATGGGAACTTTACATACAAATAGTATTGGTTTTTAAGTTACAAATAGTGATTTTTCAGTATTCTACCTAATAGAAATAGTGCTTCTGTCTTTCTTGAAACTCCTTTTTTTAATTACAATTGATATCTTTCAGTGGTTTTTTGAGTTACAAATAGTGATGGGTTTTGAGTTACAAATAGTGATTTTTCAGTATTCTATCTAATAGAAATAGTGCTTCTTTCTTTCTTGACTCTTTTTTTTATTCAAACATCTCCCGTGTACACGTGCTTGTTTTTCAAAGCACATAGAATTTGGTTAAGTAAGAATATTATTATATTTAAAATATTCCAACATTTCGGCAATTATAGTTCTAATTGTCATTTTCGAATTAAAAATAAACAGACGGATCGGAAATAAATAAAAAATCTTGAGATTCAAAAAACAAAAAGGTTGAATTCATTCATTATTGATTGGGGGAAAGGGAAGGACACATAAGTCAAAAACAATATAAAGTGAGTAGTAGTCATCTTGGCCTAATGGATAAGACGTTTGACTTCGGATCAGAAGGTTGTATAGGTTCGATTCCTGTCGCGGACGTTTCATTGTAAAAATTATTTCTATTTTCCATTCTCACAGAAAATTGCGCCGGACAGACAGACATACAGACAGACAGAGAAATAAAAGATTTTAGTAATATAGATTGCTCATAGATAATTTTGTTTGGAATTACATAAAAAATTATACTAAATTTATAAACAAAAAAAAGAAATTTATAGATTACTAAATTGTAATTCCTTACATTTTTTAGATATTATTCTAGGTATTTTAAGAAATGTAATGATTAAAAATAAGAGAACATTATTTTGGCATTTTGGCAAGCACTGAATTGTACGGTAATTCGTAAAAATTTGTGAGAGAAACCTTATAAACGAAATATCGCTTAGATGTATCTGTAAGCTTTAGAGTTGAAAGTGTAACATCATCCAACTTGAATTTGTCAAAAAGCTACTAATAGGTATATCTCTGATCTTTTTAGTATTAATCTATTAACGAAATCTATTGAAAATACGTTGTTTACAATTTCTAAATAACGAAATATATATATTCTATGTGATTTTGAGACTGTGGGTCGCTTAGACTGTGGATATAGATCCTTCAATTACTCCGCAGTCATCTGCAAAATGGAATTGCTAACAGTAGACTCGATCAAAGACCATTAGCATCATTGATCTCTTAGTCATGCTACGGCACTCTACTGCACTTCAGTCGTCATCAATGAAAAACAGTCGACAAAATAAAAAAAAAATGCGTCCTCAGATAATTAGGCTCCAGTACAGGTTTGAAGACGTTTGCTATCATTGAGTAACTTCATGCTGGTTGGAAATATTCATTTTTAAAGCTTGTTCTAATCTATTGATTTCCATAAGGTCTATTATTTAGTCAGTTTTACCTGTGACTTTATCTTTCAATTTATCCATCCGTTCTTTCCCTGAAGCTTCCGATAAATGACTGTCTTCTACACTGAACAGAAAAATTATCAGTAAATACCAGATATCTAAAGTTCAATTAAGCTTAAAAGTAGCGATGATGCATCTCTGAACCTACATCATTTACATGAACTGAAGTATAGAAAAACTTTGATTACAGTATTCTATTAAATTAAGATATGTTCATCTATAGCTTTATATTTACTTAAAATGCTAATTTGGTTCATACTTTTAAAGTTTTTTCTTTAGTTTCGGTTTGTAATCTTTGATCGAAATTTCAATAAATGACAGTTATTGTTTTTTGTTTTGTTCGTTCGGTTTGGATTCTCTAATTTCATTCACTGTCAACTCTTCAAAGAGAATAAAAAAGAAGGTTTGTTACTAATCTCAGCAAATCCCTGAAATGTATCGTTTAAATTAAAATGTACAGTTAAATTTCAATATCAATGTCCGGAGAGCTGGAAAAAAACAGTACTGTTAATAAAATAAATTTACACATATCACAATGATCTATTCCACTACCAGAATTCGAGCATTGATTTCATACTCTTTGTCTTTCTTTGAAGATACGAAGTTAGAATAATCATCTCCAGAGTTCTTCGAATTTTACTAAAGCTGTTTGCCTGATAATAGGAGTTTGAATCTCTTGCAGTTTGAATAATAGCACAACATTGTCATGCATGGCTCATTGAAAAATTAAATAATCCATTTAAAATAACATTTAATGAGGCAATTTTATTATGAAACATCGGAAAGGTCAAAACTGAATTTCTTTCATTTTTATTAGCGATCCTATGTTACAGTTAACATAGGGAACCGCTCTTGCTTTTGTGTTCTCTGTATGTCACACTGTATGTCACACTCTGTAGCGGCCAAACGGTTAGAGATATGAGAATGAAACCTTCACCATTGTGTTCAGCATCGAAAAGTAGGTGACAACGTAAAAAACCTGTAGGACCCCACCCTGACCCCCAAAATTAACGTTTTCCATATCAGTGTTAGTAATAATGATAACAATTAACACAGTAATAATACTGATGCTTCATATATAACAATACTAACAATTGCCAACAGGACGTCATTGTTAATATTTACAAACGTATTGTTTCAGAAATTCTTTAACATATCCAAATGATGCACTATGCATTGTATTAGCGGCCCCTAGGTTATAGCTTGCCTGTAAAGCATAAAGGAACGGTCTTGCATTTATATGCTCTTGCTTTTAATTATTTTGTTTATACAATTGTGCATATTATGGGACCGCTTTGCTTTTGACACTGTCTAAAAGCATTAATTACCTTGTTTTTAAGATTAAATTTTCTTATATTCTTGGCTTTTTATTCTTACTAATACTTTATTGTTGTTGCTCTTTTCTTCTTTACTTCGATTTATTTTGGTATATAATAAGTCAAATAAAAGTAGAACCAAGAAATACAAATCTGATGCTGTCTACTTATCTCATTAGTAAACGAAATATGTAGAAAATTGTTACTACTTAACAACACAAAGTAATTCGTTACCATTAACGAACGTTGAAGTATTCTTAATTGTTAACTTTTGGATGACCTAGGAATACAGTCACGATTTTTGTTTAGAAAGTCAACAATTGAATTCATATCCACAGGCTATGCTTTTTGTCTTCTACGGTTCCTCTAAAATTAGTAAAAATGTTCGTTTTCAAACATTTTACACGCTTATCTTTGCTTATTACAGGCTCTTTTCTCAGCTTGGTTACTTTGATGACTTATTCCACTTTATCCTAATTATTCCAAATCAAAAACTTATCGATGTTCCTCAAAGAACTTGAAGCTTACTTTCCTCAAATCTTGTTGAGTAATTGTCTTTAAATTGAGGAAAATAATACGAAAAATATAACAAAAAGTATAGTTTTTTTTTTTTTTTGTTTTTGTTTTTTTTCAGTCATAAAATGTATTGAATACAAATAAAAGAGATTTATTCATTTCTGAAGAGTTAAATCCGCATTGCTTATAAGTTATCTGAATTAAGTTTAAATATTCTAATAATATTAATGTTAAAAAATTAATAAGATTATTAAGTGGATTAATATTCTTTGTCATTACATCAGACATCGACAGATATCCATTGCTAGATTTTGTTGTTTTCATGGTAATTTTGTGAAAAAGTTATATCGTCTTTAATCTCTAAATGCCAAGTTTCAAGAATATTCATCCAGTGGTTCAAAAATTACATGGGTGGTAACCTACACACGTACACACACACACACAGGCTGATTGAATGATTTGAGTAGGATCCTAGGAAAATCGGCTAATGAATTAAATCTATGAAGTATCTGTATTTCCCATATCATTACAAGTTCATTTCTGGACTAAATTTGGAACAAATTTCTGATTAAAGTCAGACAGATAATTATACTGCTAAAATCTAAAAATAAATGATTCGTTTTTCTAATTAATTTTTATTTCTAATAATTTATATTTCCTAAACAATCTCAAGTTCTCTTTATAACAAAATACAAATGTAATTCCTTCAAAATTTCAATGCTTCTGTCGTGTTGCTCCTACTATATTTTTCCAAGAGTCTATAATATGAACATTTCCAGAGAAAGTATTCTTATTTTTCATATCTTTTGTCTTCCACCCTTTCATTCCGGTGTCCTTGTCTCAGAATTTATGGCCTTTAATAATTTTTTTGATGGTCCAACTTAAAGAGATATAGGTCTTGGTGTGGGTCTGCCACCACGACTGACTGCTGTGAAGTTATTGATTGATGGTTTTTAGGAAGGCTTATCCTTCCGAAAAGCCCAGTAACGATCGAAGAAGGATATTTTAAGGGGAAAAAAAAGAGGATCGATTAAATAGATTTATCTAAACTTGCTGAAGATACGACTGATTGCTAAATGTCAAACCAACAAGACTTTTTTGATTTAAATAATTCAGAAAAATAAATCACAGAAAAAAATCGAAGCTGAACGAACAAGGTTTATCCCCTGCGAGATTTTCATAAAATATACATTCGCATGACATCACAACTTCTTAAAAAAAAGTACTTCTCAACACTTACTAAATTATTCTAATTAAGATAAAGATGATTGTTTGATGCAGGCCATAAATCTATTTTAGGAATTTAAAAATTGCAGTACATGGAAAAGTAATTTCGAACTGCCGTTAAAGAATTGCTGACATTTTTAAGTCATTAACAATTAACCGCAGTTATCCCAACCGAGCCTAAAGTAGTACATTAAGAATATTCAGAATTTTTGTCTTTGCTACTGATAAAGAAGTCTGAAACTTCCAGACCTTGAAGCTGTCTGGTTTCATATTGTAAGTTTATGAATTTAATTAAGAATTGTTGAAATTATTCATTGAAAATAATTAAGCAATTTAACGTGCTTGATATGTATTTATAATATTTCAAAAATTATATTGAGATCAACATACGTATTAAAGATTAAAAAAATGTTAACACATTAAAAGAATTACAAATACTACAGTTTCAGTTCGCCTGTGAGCCGTTGGCAAGTGATTTCTAACAAGATGACAGACGGTTTATATATACAAATGAACCAATGAAAAAGCTGGAAAGTGGGGTGACATAAGCCGGCCTGGCATCTAACCATCTAACAGGGAACTTCAGAAGAATCATAACAAAAGAGGATCGGTGGACTGAAGGTTAAATCACTCTTCAAACGAACCAAAAACAGATCGTCAGATCTCAAGCCGGCTTCTGTCCCCCCCTTTCCAGCTTTTTCATTGGTCCATTTGTTTAGGTATACAAACCGTCTGTCATCTTATTAGAAATCACTTACCACTTTTACGGTTCCAGCTGAAACTGTGGTATTTGTAAATCTTTTAATGTGTTAAAAAATGTTTAATCTTTAATATATGTGTTGGCCTCGTTACATTTATTAAATTTGTTGTGGTTTTTTTGTTTGTTTGTTTTTTTTTTCAAATCAGAAATAATAAGTTTAGTTTGGAAAAATATTCAGACTCTCAGAAGAAAAATGAAAGAATGGTTAGGATAAGTAGAAAGTTTGCGGAAATATTTGAAGAGAAGTGTAGAAGAAACGCTTTAAATATTTTTGAACTAAAATATTGATACAGTATACTTTATTTTGAGTCATTTTATTTTTGATTATTTTTTGTTTATTTTACCAGCTTTTAAAAATTTAAGCAAATGATTTTTTTTTTTATTTCGGAATGAGTTATTCAAAAGATAAATCAAAATAAATCAAACCATAAAACTGATTTCAATAAAAACGCTGACTAAGACACAATATCGTTTGCCAAAAGTATAGCAAAGAAGAAATTTGTAAATTGGCAAGGCATCTTTTGTATCTTTGTAAACAACGTTTTATAAATCGCTGTACTTATATACTAATCTCCTTTACCTGTGGATTCGCTCTATACAAAATGAATTGGAATCAAAAGAGCATAATCCAAAATAAACGTATTAATTTCAAAGAGCAATTAGTTATAATAGGATACGTTATAATAATTGTACTTGAAGTTTTCATCTATGAGTCTAGCTAGTAAAGAAAATGGGTATTTGCATTCGTTAGTCTAAACCAATAAAAAATTTAGTTTCCTAGAATTTTTAGTTGTTATTTTTAAGGCGATTTCATCACAACATAACTTGAGATTTATTTTTCCTCCGCATCTTCTATTTTCTACATCTCTTCCGTAGCAAAATCAATGGGATCTAATCAACATCTTCTAATTAGAGCTTCCAAATATTTCCCTTCTGTGTAATCTCATCCCAAAGGGATGAATGAACGAATAAATGTGTGTATAGTGCTTAAAATGCATCCTAACACTTTTCCGATCACTTTTCTTCTCAATAGAAAGGTGTTTTTAATTGATTCTACCAATATCAGATGAATCCTAAATTGCTAAAAAAAAATATATATTCATGGTAGCTCTAAAGTACATATCTTAGGAAGATCAATCCTTAATCGCAAAAAAAAGAAGTATTCATTGGAAGCTAATTTTGAATCTCTTAATGAGTAACTTGCAGTCAAAAGTCACCATTAAATGACTTTATTAAGCCACTATTACTATGATAAAATCAGCAACTGGAAAAGCTTAAATTGTATAGTTAGTCATTGTCTCTTTAACAGTTTTTGAGCTTTATTAAGTGGTAATTAGAAACTTGATGAGCCAATTATGTTTTTCTTAGTAGCCTATATTCCTAGGAGAATGAGGCTTATCCAATCCGTCAGTCTGTGTGTGCGTGTGTCTCCATTTATTTGTCTCGATCCCTAATAACTTTTGAGCCATTAAAAAAAAAATCATCTTGAAATTTGATACACACTTAAGTTCTAAGCAATATCTAACTTTTACATTTGAAATGTTTTCTAAGTTGTCACTTTCGCGAAAAGATAGCGAGAAAATGTGACAAAAATCCCTTAGGAACGCTAATGAAACAAAACAATGGGATGCAATACACAAAGAATCCTTTTAGTTAATTCTTAATTTACGAGTGGTTTGATCCGAATAATATACTACAATTTAGCAATTTAAGTAATTTCAATGAGATGAGAATTTGAATGTGTTGATTGTGGTAAAAGTAGGTGGCAGGGAAGCCAAGCACCGCCATCTGTAGGTTTATTGTGCTGTCCAGCGGAAATGGGGAGAGAAAGACTGAGAAAGTATGATGAAAGAAAAACGGGAGAACCCCGAGAAAACCTGCCCAGTGTGGATCGTCTACCATCAAGAAACCCACATGAAAATCGAACGCCGGTACTCAGAGGGAATTTGAACGTAGATGTAGGCTTTCTTTTGGGTTTGTGTAAGCTTTTCGTTTATAAAAAGTTTTCACAACTTTAAAAGAATAAAGAAAAATAATAGAGAAAGTAAAAGAATATTTTCTAAGGAAAGTAAGCTTTACATTCTTTTAGGAACTTCTTGTTTTTAATATTATTTTCAAAAATGATGATCCATTAAACAAACAGAAATGCTCATTAGGATGATAAGCAAAGCTTCTTAGAATCAAGAACTTTTCATTCTTTGAATAAAAATGAGTTTGATTGGGTTTAATCATCTATCATGAACTTAGTAAAATATTCGTTTTATAATAAGTAAGAATTTAGGAAAGTTAATGACAGACTTGGTCTGAATTATTACAGTTTTTGAGTGATAAAATAGTAAAACTATAAAAAGTAGTATTTAAATTGAAAATGTTGGGAGAAGCATTAACACAAGGACTTTTATAAATGAAGTTCATATATATTTTGATAATGTTATTGATCAGCGTTATTTATATTACGTCAAAATGGATGATCTACAATTGAAGTTTAAGCCTTGACATGAATTTACTTCGTTCAAAAGTAGGTTATTGGAATATTTGCGAATATTTAAAACCATATGTTTTTGACAGTAATTGGAGAACCTTTATCTAAAGCATCTGATAGATCAAATATGAAGATACTTCAAAACTAAAAGTCCCTTCGAGTTTACTTTTTAAAGCAATGTTTTTATAATAAATATATTTAAAATCAATAGAAAAATTCCAAAAGAATTAAGTCTCAATTTTTTTTTTGTATTTGCAAAACATTTAATAGTTTTATTATTATAAAGCCACAACATACTCACATAATGCAATAAAACAAATATAATTCCAGAAGAGAAGAAATTAGGAAGAAATATGGAATAAGTACTTATAAATTTAATAGTTTTATTAATTTTTTCCTCTCTCCTACAATTTTGAGCAAACATCATTAAGTCATATTTTCCTGTATTAAATTGTGAAAAAAAAAATTCTGTCTTTTTATTTCCAACTTTGTTTGTTAAATTTAATATATATTTTGTTTCAACTTTTACTGTTGCAATTCAGTCTCAAAGAAATTCTTGGGATTTTGCAGATAGTGATCGATTTTGTGGAACATTTCCACCTTTAAGGACAAGTATGAAGCCGTGACTTTTTGAGGGAAGATCTGCGGCTCCTAAGTCTCTTTTTAATCTTTTTTTTTTCCTTTATCCAATTGGAGATGTAAACCCATGTTACATTTCTTTATTAACTGAGTACACGAAGTCTTTTCTGATTGTCTAATTGTATGTTTGTCTGTTTGTTCGCTCATCAAGTTAAAACGACTAAACGGATTTCCACAGCTTATTTGTGGTTGAGCATAGCCTTATTTATTTTCGTCTTCATCTCTTCCATACCTTAAAAAGACTTCTGAAATCCCTTCATTAGAACGGTTAGATAGATTTCTTTAAAATTGAGTGAGATGCTTATTCATAATTCAACTTAGAATATGATTATTTTAAAATATGATTATAAATACGATTATTTTGATATTCAATCCCACCCTACGTGCTCAAAATTGATGTTTCAGTGTTGCCTTTTCAGTCGCTATCACATGTATCTAGTTTATTTCTTTTTGGCTCCTTATAATGGAAATGATAGGCTCTTACTATTTTGCTTATGCTTAAATTTTGAAAAAAATCTTAAAGAAAAAAAGGTTGCCAACTCCTGTCTTAGAACTTTGTTCGTTGTTCTGTTTCTAGGTTATAGAAATTAGTTTTGGAGTCCAAAGAAATTTTATTCTTGACTATTTGCTATATTTGTTTTTCAAATTGTCATACTTTCACATGGCTTTTAATTCCATATCTCCACACTTATTGCATTTTATATAAGGTTTTTCTTATATTCGTTTTGGAACTATTTTCATATCGAATCAAAAGTCTCTTTCTAAAGTTATTCAATTGTACGTATTTCAAGAGAGATATTTCAATAGTCATTATAGTATATATAATTTTTTGGCAAAATTACACATTACAGTCCTACTAAATATACTCATGTACCTGTGATGTAGGTGCTGAAAATAGTTAGATATAGCAATTACATAATAAAGAGTACGTAATTAAAATATTAAAAATTACATTAAAAATTAACTAATAAACTAACTAATTAACTTGTAAGAGCAACGTGAACACGATATAAAAAATAATTCTTCCTTTGTTTGTCTGCTTGTTATTTGTCTGTTTATATGGGAATCACGATAAATCGCTGAACCGATTTCCATAAACTTTGATCCAACCGTGAAACAGATGTTCCTTTATTTTGGTCCCCAATCCTCAAAAAAAAAAAAAAAAAAAAACACCGAAATACTTGACTTAAAAAGCTAGACTGATTTCTTTCAAACTGTGTTAAGATGTAATTCGAAATATAAGTACTACCTTCCCTAGTCCACAAAATTGATGTCCCAGTGTTGAATGCTCAGTCACAACTACAACGACGATACCTACTATAAAAGCTAATTAGCATTAATATTGAGAATTTTATTTAAATTTGAATTAATGTTTTCATTAATAATTAAAAATACATTATTAAGAAATGAAAAGAAATGTTTCTAGAACTTTAAAATAAGTAACTAACTAAATAAATAAATGTTTTCAGTGTTTTTATGTAGATGATGTAAGTTTGACCAAATGAAAAGTTTGTATCTCATTAAGAAATCATTCAGATTGATAGAAAATGATTTCAAGACGTTTTTCTTTAAGAATAAATTTAATGTGCTGGAAGTTTTAATCAAGACAACAAAATCAGAAACAAGGGCAGCACAAGAATAAATAAATTAAATTTTTGGTTTCGGGGGTCACTGCCAGGTGTGACGGTGGCCTTCACTTAAGTTCTTGCCTTTCTGGGTTCTTTATCGGGGAGGGCGGATCGGGCTGATGAGTCCCATGCAGTACGAAACTGCCGTTCCCGATTCACTCCGATAATTGAGTCTGAAAGGCAATTTATTTATTCTTGTGTTGCCCACGTTTTTCTTTAACTTCAACAAAAGACTTAATTAAAAAAGTTTTATCAATATTCATTTGAAAACATCAAATATAGGTGAAAGATTGTTAAATTTTATCAAATGATAAAATTGAAGTAAAACGAAAAAAGAAAAAAAAAAGAAAAAGAAGAAGATGAACAATGAATCGATATTCGTTTGTTTTAAATTTTTTTTTTTTTTTTTTTGTCTGATGTTTGTCCAAATTTTACCTTCATAATGAATTTTTTTGACAAAGCCGAAACGACCGATTCGTCATTCTTTTATTTCATTTATATTAAGATTGCCAAATACATTTTAATTGTATTCGATAAATATTGAAATATTTTTTTTTAATTATATACCTTTAGAAATGTTTTTTGGTAATTAAAGTGCTTGCATTACTTTATTGTTATTTAAAAACTGTAATATATAATATAGAACTTTACGTGTACTGCATGGTATTAAATATTATTATTATTATTATTATTATTAAAAACTGTAATAATTGAAAGAAATATATAATCGCGAAGTTATTTATTATATCATTATCACATTTAAATATAAAAAAGTATTTTCATTTTGAAATCCATTATTAGTTTCGATAATTCTAGAATCCATTAAGGTATTATTCCATTTCTGAAATCACCGTTAGTTCTTCGACAGTTTTCTAATGACAGAAAGCCTCAATAGAGAACTCATTTGATTTGAATAAGGTCTAAAATACCTTAAAAATAAGTTTTTAATTTCAAAACTAAATCACATAAATTTGATAGCTTTTAGTCAAAGTCATTATTTTTTTCTCCATCTTCTTCCTCGTCAATTCCTTACTCTCCTTGCAGGATCGGGAAAAAAATTATTGAAATATTTATCTTAAATTTCAACAATAAAGTTGAAAACCAAAGTTTTCCAAAACTTTATTTGTATCAGTGTTGATCCTCTAATGAAGGGCTTACAATTTCAAAAAAAAAAAATCACAGAAAAGAATATTTAATATTTTGCAATTGGTTACTGTATGTATTCGAAATGCTTACAATGTTCTGATAGCTGTCACTGACCCCCAACCGCTACCCAGAGTCTTCCACCACACCCAGTCTTGCAGATGCTGAAGGATCTTGTTGGAGTTTTCTGGGCCTTTCCGTGCCTGCGCAGCGCCTGGCGGTAGCAAAACAGTCACATCGTGAGATAGAATATTACTCAACTATACAAGGATGCAAACACAATTGTAAGATCTGTTGAAGTAGCTTTTAAAATTTTAAGTTTTATAATAATCATTAGAGCCTTTTTAAATAATGCAAAATATTTTTCATGATTTCTGGTATTAAATAACTTTTAATCCCATCTTTAAGCAACCTACAGACACGGATGGACAGGACAAAGACAGTAGCTACCGATTTTGGTCGCTATGACAATAGCTCCCAAATGGGTCCCTAAAAGACTTTCTAAGTTTTAAACTAATTTCCCATTTATCAAAAAAAAATTATATCAGCATATATCCAATTAATTTTAGTCATATCAAAACACATGCTAATGAAAATAAATTAATAGGCACTCTTAGAAATCAACAGAATTCATTGTCTCCTTTCTCATGCTATTATTGCATGGGCAGTTTTGTCACCTCCGTCCGGAAACTAACTAACTAACTAATTAACTAATTAACTTGGCACCAACAAAAAAAGGTCAAAAAACAAAAGTTATATCTTGTAAATATTCCAGTTTCAAGAAGACTCACTCACTGCTTCTAAAGTACCTACAAAAACAGATAAGTCTCACTTTTTATAGAAAACTTAAAAGAAAATAGAAGCTAGGCAACAAATCAGACAAACGAAAAAAAATAGCAAAGAAAGAATTAATGTTATATAAATTAAGACATTTTAAATTTGTTACTTTAATTGCTCTTAGATTATAATGTGATGGTTATGATTTATGATGGACTTATTTCTTATATTTAATCAAATATAAACTGGTGTAAATTAGATAATTTCAATCAATCTGAAGGAGAGTCATACTTAAAAAGAATTAAACTCCATAATAATCGTATTGACGAGAACGTTAAGAAAGTGAACTGTTGAAAATACTTGAACTTATTCATTTACATTCTTTGCTTTAAACATTATTTATAAAATATTTAACGGCACAGCTCTAAAGGTCAATAAAAAGCACCCGACGGAGATATACCTAGAAATACGTGACGGATAATAATCAAAAAAAAAAAAGAAAAAAAACCGAGCTAGGTAGATTTCGTGGAAGGGATAGTCATTAAATATATCTTCCCCAATCAATGAACTTAGGTTTCTATGGACACCTGTATTGCTGTCAGTTATGTCAACTTTCAATAATGAAAAAAAAAAACATTCATTATAAATATAGCTATCTTATGACCTTTCATGCTGAACGTTAATCATATTTTAGATAAACTGTGAATAATCTAACTGAAAATATAACTTTTTAATTAAGTTTGAGTTTTAAAAACTTATAAATTAAAATCTATAAATGCCAGTTTAGCTTTTATATATATATTTTTTTTTTAGTTAAAAATATTATACTCCTTTCAAAGCTTATGAACTACATAATTACTTCCATCACTATTTTTGTTCTAAAGGTGAAAATAATTATGTAGTTCTTAAGCTTTGAATGGCATATAATTTATTTGTCTTGTTTTTTATTTCACTAAAATTTCTTTGAAAAACATGGCTGGATAAGAAAACTTGTTGAGAAAGTAACTAAGAAAATTAAATCTTCAAAAATTACAACATTAAGGAGATCATTTCTTTAATATCTTAAAAATACGAATCTTAAAAAAAAAAAAAACTGAACTTAGAGAACTAAGAATATGTGAAGTTTACACATTAAAAGATAGTCTTTTTATTCTTTAAATTATTTCATTAAACATTAAATTTTAATAAATTACATAAACTTTTAAATAGATTACCTAAGACAAAATTTTGAAAAACTTAATTCTTGACTTCAAATCAAGATGAGGTCTCAAGTAACCTATTTGAAAGTTTATGTAATTCATTAACATTTAACATTTACTGAAATAGTGTTTAAAGAAAAAAAAAACAAACAAAAGAAGTTCGAAAGAACTTAAAGCTCACTTTCCTTCAAATGTTATTTCTTGGAATTTCATTTTTTTTTTTTTCTTTTAAGTTTCTTTCTTTTTTCTTAAAAGCGAAAGTTGACATTTGTATTTAAATTCTAGTATCTGCTGAATATAAATATTTAGAAATTTTCCATTTTCTGAAAAATTTAATTAAACCCATGTTAGTTACTTAAGTTGTCTAAATCGGATTACTTTAATCATCCCTAACTACGGTAAGGGTTTAATTAATGGATTAGTTAACTGTTGTTTAAGACAATGAAATATTAATAGATATGGGATAGCAGTTCATTCTGTAGATTCCAATGGTTTCCTATAAAGATTTTTGTGACCTTTAGCTCCAATTTCTCGTTAAGGTTCTGTTTGAAAAATTTTTTAAATATAAACATTAGATTCGCTAAAAAGCTTATCAAGTTTCAAGAAGATCCATATAGGGGCTCAAAAGTTTTAGGGGAATATACACACAGACTGAGTGATCTCACTTTCTTAAGAAAGTAAGTTAAAAAAAAAAAATAACGAAGATGCAGGTTAACTGTATTTCCTTAGTAACAAGTGAAGCATGGTGTTTAATAATTCATAAATAAATTCTCTAGTGTAATAGACCGATTGAACATCAGATATTTATCAGATCACCTTAGGAAGGCTTCTGAATTGCTTTTATAGGTTCAGAAACTTTCAGAGGCTACGATTAATATGATTAAAAAAATGTGATTATTAAGCACAAAAAAATCATAAGATTTACGGACAAGTAGATGAATTATAATAAAAAAAAAAAAATTGGGGTCTGCATGATTTTTCCTTTCTTTCCTGTGATTGTCTTCTTCTATTTCTCTCCTTCCGGTTATTTGTAGCCATTTGTTAATTCTTCGATGGGTAAAACATTTTTAGCCCTCAATTTAGCCCTTGAGCCCTCAACGGTCCTTACTTTAGACTAGATTAGAATAAGTCTTTACTGAAGAACTGCAATTCTACATCGCTATGCTCCTATTATAAATTTATCAGTGGTAATTTTCCAAAAGAGGATCATCTGAAATGTTTAGTCTTTACAGAGTATTGGGGAAAAAAAGGTAGACCGCAAAAAAATCAATAGATCAGTGATATTCAAACTAGGCTACGCGCACCCCTAGGGATACAAGAAAACTCTTGAGGGGTATGTGAAAAAAAAAACAACAGATAAAATAATTTGTAGATTAATTTTGATTTGCTGAAATAACTTTTATTTATCTGGGCGCTACAATGAATGTATATCTTTGTTTATTTAATAGTTTATAAACGATAGGACAAGTAAATTGCTTTTGTTAAATTAAAACTTTTTTTTAATTAAAATTATTAAACTTTAATTATTTTATTGGATGCAATTATGTAATTTATTTTAGATGATTGTCTATGCCCTAGAAGTTTATTTCTGTATAGGTAAATTTAATATTTTGAATTATGTCTAATAACTTTGTGGATACATAGTTGATAAATTACATCTAGGGTATGTGAACAATAAAGGTTGAATAACACTGCTATAGATGATAGAAATACTTCTAAGAAAGTTAGTGAGTTGAAGTTACATAGTTGAATACCTGTTAAATCTATGGGAATGAATCTACATGAAAACATTGGAAGAAAAACTAAAATGATAATGAAAAAATAAAAAGTAACGGTTTTTTTTTTCCTAAGAAAATAAAAAAAATGGAAATTGGAGAACAGTGAGAAGCGAGCATTAAAGAATATTGAAAAATAAATGAGAGAATATTGTAGAATCTTTCATTGAAAAAATCCCCATTTGTTTTAGTCTGTATTTTTGCAATGATTTTAAATGTAATCAATAACAAACAAATTACAGTAGTAAACATTTTGTGGTTCGTCAAATTTCAAGTGGCTCACCATAAAAATTATACAGCAGCAGCTTTTTCGTCTTGAATATTATGTCTGGGTTTTTTTCTTCTGTTTATTTTAGTTGGATAGAATATCCAACAGATCCATCGAAGATCTTTATTTTATTTTACTTTTATCATGAAAAAATAACAACTTGGAGGGCTACCTCCAATTTTCTAACATTTTACAATGATCTTATTGTCTAGGTCTTTGCCAGAGAGATAAAATAAACTGCAAAGAATATTTTATGTTTCTAGCCAAAGTCATAGTCCTTAGAAAATGCTCTTATGAACAGATTTCAAGATCGTAGAAGAACTGAATACATGTTAATATTTGATGAAATAGCTCTTAGAAGGAGAACCAACAGAGAGCAGACATGGCCAAAATTAGTTTAATTTGGATGAAAAATATTCTTTTTTTTTAAGCAGTTTCTTTTAATGTATTTTAACTCATGAAAACCAAAGGCACTAACTGTAAAAAAACAGAGATAAAAAAAAAAGTGTTCAGCTAAATGTATCCATTAGCATGCAATGCAAAATGAAATGTCAACTTCAATTCCATCTATTGATTTCATGTGCAATCGAACGTAGCAACTTCTTGCTTCAATAGTCCTTGTTAAAAGGCATAATTTAATCAACAACTCTTGCAGACAGCACATCATTTACTAGATTAATTCAGCCTTTATATATTTCCCATCCCTTCTCCCTTTGATATTTAACTAGCTCTAGTGTTTTAGAGGTGTCCTGAACTTAGATCTACCTCCACCATCCGTCGAGTGGAATCGACTTAGCGAAATGGAGTCCATTTCATGCTAAGGTCGAGGGAATTTTCGACGAGTTATGTCTGGATTTTCAAGCTGTGCTTTCACTTGGACGCAGTTTATAAACTCTCTACTTTTTTGGGATTAGTATTTTTTAATATTTTTCTATGTGGATATTTCTGTTGAGTTTACATATATTTTGATCGTTATTCATTATTTATGAAAATTGAAAAAGCATTTCATTTAATGAGATAACTTCACCATTGAAGAAAAAAAAATCATATTCCCATTTTCTGTTAATTTTGCTTTAAATGAAAATAAAATTCTTTTCTGCTTTATTCCTTATATTACACACATTATTGTGTATTATAAATTAATTATAAGATATTCCTAATTAAAAGAAATACAATAAAAATTAACGCCTTTACATAAGAAAGAACTAAGTTCTATCAATTTAATTATCAACCACTAATATGTCAACCACTAAATATATAAAAGCTTAATCTAAATAAAATTATGTTTAAAAATTCTAACCTTTATACAATTCCAAAAAAGATTTTAAAGTTGTTTAAATATCTTAAAATTTTATATAATATTTTAATTGATATTTCAATTGAAAAACAACAGTAAATTAATTATCATTGGTTAATTCTAATGACATCAATTTGCTTTCGTTTGTAATGGAAAATTATTAACAAAGTTGATTATTTTTTTCTTAATAAAATCGACTATAATTCTGGCGAGATCTTAAATGTTTGATTCTTTTAATTTTGATTTGGTCAGAGGTCATTTTTCACTAGCATGGATCGAACACCAAAAATCGAGTCTTATTCCAGAGGTGCGAGGGCCCTTGGTGCTAGGGTGCAATTTGGAACGCAGTTGTTGGCGCAGTGGGGGTCACGTGACTCGGTTCCCGTACAGGCAGGCGGAGGTGGTGGCGCCCCACGGCCACTAGCGGCAGCAACGTCAATCGATGACTCCGGTGAAATTCTGCTGCAGAGCCATACAGAAGAGAGGGCGCTCCGCAATGCGACGACCACACACAAACCAATGCCAGATTCCACGAGTTGAACCCCAGTGTGTCCTCCTTGTGACCCCCAGTGCCCTGGGGACCCTTCCGTGGACCAATGGAACATGTTACGAAAAAAAAAAAAAAAAAAAAGGGAAACTTAATAAAAAAACTACAGAAAATTAAATCTTTCAGAAGAAAACTGAAAACCAGTTATTTAAGTTAGAACAATTCAGTGTAGCTTTTGAAACAAGAAGTCCGGAAATCTAAAAGTTCAGCTGTGACTTAATATTATTCTGGATACTCAAAAAACACCAAATTTGACTTTGCAAAAAAGTTACGCTTCTGCATACGGGTATTGATGGTATTATCTGCAGGTTTTTATTTTATGCGACAGGTTTAGTTGATGCTTACACCGCCAGGCGGCGAGAAAGGATAGTGCCATAAGATCGCGCTCAATCGATATTAAAGATACAAGCTATAATCATATTTAAAGATATGCATCCTAAACGACTTTTGAAAGGATTTCAATTGAAAAAGCTGCTACAGAACAAGTCTGCTTGAAATCATCTAAAGGTTAAAAAAAAATATTCACCAAATAAAAACAATTGATTTTTAAAATGGACTACATTAAGATAAAGATGGAAATCTAGAAATAAAGTTTAAAAAAAAAATCTATCTATTTAATGCCAAGATATCCATTGTAACTTCGATTCCGAGATAATCGGAAGAAACTAATCTAAGTTTAAAGTAATAAATGCGGGGCCAGTTTTATTAAGTTAGTCCTCTGAAGATCAAAATTCCAAGAATAGAGGTTTGGATTTCAGCCGCAAGAGGGCAATACTGTCCGGGAGGATGCTTAAGGTGGCAGTGCAATGACATCATATCCGCCAGTATCAAATCTTGATTCGTCATACTGCCGTATGGAGAGAGACCAACTGCGGCTGGGCGGACCTTGGCTGCCGGGAGACAAACAGTCGCTAATAAAGCAAGCAGCAATCATCGACAGCAGTTGAATTTTTGCGTCAATGAAAAAGAATGCACAATCGAAGGAAACGTTGTACACTGATGGCAGAGCCATAGATTTAATTACGTGGCTATAAAGAATAGGAGGGACAATCCACCATCAGATATGATAGCATCAACTACTTCCGCATAAGACTAACGATAGTTATGCAATTTCAAAAAAATCTTTTCAGCGATTTGCAACATTTGCAGAATCAAAGAACAAATAGATAAACTACAATTTTAATTTCAATTTTCCCAGCCATTCAACGATTATAAATTAAACATATTAGGAGCTTTCATTGCAGGATATCTAGTAAAGTTATACATTAAAAGAAAATAAGAACGCACATAACTAAACAAAAAAAAATTCTGAGCTATTTTTGGTATGTTCTGGGAATCGGAGATAGTACTGCTTCGAGTTTTATTGAACTCTCCTCAGTCCGATCCGTCCAGTATATCTAGCTTAGTGAAGAAGGACAAAATACAAAACGAACAAACATACAAAACAATGACCCCTCAATTAAAAAAACATCAAAACTAAATAAAGAATAAAAGGGGCGAATAATTAGTCCCCGCTAGCATTCAGCTTAGCATGATAAGGATTAATTCATTAAAAGGTTAATAAATACAAATGAAGTTTAACATGCGTTAGAACATTTTACATTAAAAGAAAAACGTTTTAATTTATTTTCTTTTAATGTAAAATTTTCTGACGCAGGTTAAATTTCATTTGCATTAAATAAAGTTACTTTATCTTTGATCTTTAACTTTGTTATTCATCAGTACTTCTGTTCTAGTAAGAGCCTATCATGCAACTGACAGTCCAGAGCATGGTTCGAATCCCCGCATAGGCTGGAGTGTTTCCTTCTTTCTTCTGTATGTGTGTCATTCTCCTTTCAACGACTTATTTTCAATTTATATCTTGTTCCTGGCGCTGCTTAAGTCTATCGCTCTTACGCCATTACAAATCGCCCGTATATGCGTGCGATCAAAGAAACAAGCAATAAAAAGTTCTTCGGTACTCCTTATTTTTATACTTTTCTTTTCAGTAATTCCTTTCGATAAAGCTTGGATGAATAGCTTAAAACTATTTTGAACTGTTTATGTTCCATACTTTAAAAAGAAAACAGATCAACGATTTCTCTTCATTAACTTTCGTAGATTTTAATTACCACATCTGAAGCCTTTACAATTTCGTTTGAAATAAAAAGTTGAAGGTCAAAGTTGAGCTTCATCTGTAGGTTTTTAATTCTTAGTCGACTTAACATTTATTAAGTTGTTTGTAATTATTAAAGTGAAATTCAATTTTGAAAATAAATGTCGCAAAGTTCTTATTCAATAAACATCGTCTTCAGTTGAATTGGGTTTTTTTAGAACCATTACACCCATGCTGCCTCTCGGCCTATTACACAGAGTGTATCAAACTCTATGTAGAAATGTTAATGGGAGACTGGAAACACAACGGCAAGTCTTTTACGAATGCATGTCTGCTGATGGCAATCTTCGGTGCAAGGGGGAGGTATTTATCAGCACTCCAATCGGCTAGAATTGAAATATGGAACACCACGACAAACTTGAGCGAATGGAAATAAATGTGAAAAATTTGTTTATTCAACGAAGGTGCTCAAAGTTGCGGCCGACAACAGCAATGCATGCATGAGTGTCGAAGCATTGATTGCCGTACATTTTGCAAGATTCCCGGCATATCGCGAACAGTTGTAGTAGCGACAGCGATTCTTATAACAAGGTCTTCATGTGAGTCAATAGGAGAGTTTCCTACATGGTCCCAAGAGAAAGAAACCACATATGGTAAATCGGACTATCTTGGTGGCCAGGTAATAGCGCCCTCTTACAGCGAAGGTTGCAGTCAGTGGACATGCATTGATAGATGAAAAAAGTTTGTCTTGGTGCTCCTAATCTCCCATTAAAATTGGTACAAAGAGTTTTGATACATCTAGTATATGCTCTAGAAATTAACGACAGCAGACGGAATTAACAGACAGACGGAAGGAGAGAAAGAGAAAACTTATAAAAAAAAAGAAAGGAAATGCCATTGGCTTGACGAGCTATTACTGTGAAATTAATTCTTTTCGCCAAATTCAAAGCTCTATTTATAGAAAAGGTTCCGTGATTTCGTTACATAAAATTAATTTCAATACTTTTTTTAGCCCGTTTTCTTATGAAAGTGAAGCTCAAAACGTACGTATGTGTGATACGTTGTCGTCCTACTAACGTTTGAACTTGTAAACGAATCTTCTTGGCGTATATTTACTGAGATGAGACGATCTATCTGTTACATTTGAAAGTTTTTCCCTCAGCGTTACGGTGAAAAATTCACACTGAAAACGTGATTCACGAAGCAACGAATTTCTATCGATGTCTTACAATGCATATTATCTATTTACTAATCTACTGTCATTTGCGCATACAAAATTAAATTGGATTAAGATAACTTAACTACATATTTTGTAGTCTAGGCGCATTTAATTTTTGTCCTGAAAATGGAAGATTGGAAGAAATTATTTGTATTCAGCAAATATTCCCAATTTAGACTTCTCCTTTGTGTTATTGAAGAAGGAAAAATGGGTTATGCAATGTTTTACTGAAAGTAGAAAGCAAGTTGTTTCAGGAACTTTTTGTTTTACTTAATAATTTTATCCAAAAATTAGAAATGAAGTTGATTTAGTATCATTTTGTCGTTAGTTCATAAGATTTACAGCAATACACAATTTAACTAAATGATTGTAGAATAATGTAGGAAATCAATAAGGTAAAGTTGGGAGAGATGACACACAATTCGATTTTTTCAGGTAAAATATTAAAAACCTTATTTTTTAAATGTTTGAAAGCTTTAAACTGTTGATTTATCCTTTGCTTTCATATTTACGTTATTTTTTTATGTTTTATATTGCTGTTTCTTATTTTTAAAATTTTTAAAATTTTTTGACATTGAGTCATTTCTCCCCTACGCGTAGTAGGGGATAGATGGCCACATGCAATATGAATAAGACACCTGTGTAAATCAAGCTGCTACTTTATTTTTATAAAAACAAATGAAATGAAACACTAAAATTAAGTTGAATAATGATATTTTTGAAACTTTTTGGAAAAAACTGTTTAATAAAAAATAAAATTCCCTGCTGATCAAGACATTAAATATATTATTCAATATATAGTATATAAAAATATACATAAATATTAACTGAAACATAACTAAATTCCTTTAGATAAATCCAGTATATTTAAATAAATCCAAGGTCTCCTCCCCACTTCCTTCTAACTTCCAAAATAAACCACTTACAGTTATCAGATTTGCAAAATACTTTAGATTTTATTTTTTTAAGTCGATATGAAACTAAGCGGTAATTAATTTTTTTTAAATTATGCAAATTGTAATTGTATTGTGATGAATATAAAATAAAAGAAAGACAAAAAGAAAAGAAAAAGAATAAAAAAGGGAAGTGTCATCTCTCCCCTTTTTAGGTGCGTCATCTCTCCCCAAGTGATGGGACAGATCACAAACACACACACACACACACACACACACACACACACACCGCCATTTCCACCAAATGGGACCCAAGACACTAGTGACCGGTACATAACCTTGCTTACTCTATTTACGTGTTTACACAATGAATTATAGCGAAAGATGCCTTAAAAAAGGGCTGTTAACTAAACAAGTTCGCAGTCAACGAAAATTCGAGCACAAACCTGGCTATATCATTGGAAGAAAAACTCAATAAAATCTCATATATCAATTCAGCACAAACACACTACACACTAAAGCTCAGACTGGCCTCGGGTTTTGGTCATGTGATGCGCTGCAGTCTACTGCAAACCCTTCTTGAAGTTACATTACATGTGTCATCTCTCCCAACTTTACTATATGAGATTCAATTGATACTGAGAGTATACATTAAGTCATGCTGCTTTTGTCTATAATTCTCTGTTGACGTTATTTCGCAGATGACTGAGTTTACTTTTGCTGAGTACGGAGTTTGTTTGTACATCTGAGTAATTACGATATAAAAATACATAAAAGTTAATTATTAGTTAATGCAATTTCAACTTTTCATTATATATACCTATCTAATAGCTAGCTAGATAGATAAGCATACAGATATACAGGATGTCCCAGAAGAAAAGGTCAATTCTGAGAGGTCACACTATCTGTTAGTCTAAGCAAAAAGTTTATATGAACATGTGTCGTATTACGAACATGAATATGCAGGGTTTTTTTTTTTTTAATTTGACTTGCAATATTGTACTTCCTTCCCATCGTTATGCACACTGTTGACTTTTTGAAAACATATTATAGGCTATAATAAATTTGTCACTTGAACAGTAAACATTACAAAAACTACCTTTTAAATTTTTTATCAATAATTTTGCAACTGTACATTCAGATAGATTTATCTCGGAAACAGTTCGGAATTATAGACAGCCTTCATATAAAACTTTAATAGAATAACCCGATACTATGACCTTTCAAAATATTGACCATTCCTCCCGAGACACCCTGCATATATTATTATGTTTGTATGTTTCAAACCTTGGGTTTCCCCAGCAAAAACAATATGGCGGGTCAAGGACCAAAGCACATACTGCCAAGTGTAAAGATGTGTGCAAGAATGATTAGGGATGTGTGCTTGTGTCCATAAATTTCCTAACTATGCGTGTAGTGTTGAGTACCACAGCCTTCTGCAGTTGTGCATAAGTGTTTTTGTGAAGTCCTAGTGTGCTGAGACTGTGGTGCAATGTGTGAGGCACCAGACCAGTGGCAGACAGAACGATGGGTACAACACGTACTCGATCCTGCCTCAACTGCTTCTGGAGCTCGTGTGCTAGATCCAGGGCATCGAACCGGAACTGAACCGAAAACCGGAACCGAAAAAAACCGATATATTTGGTCGGAGTGGAGCTGAACCCGAACCGAAAAATTTTAACTTGTTGAACCCGAACCGAAACCGAAAACCGATATTTATTTCACTCCTTCATTTCGGTTCGCCCATATACAAAACTGAAATGTAGCCTCAATTTCTCTTAGAAGTATGGCAATAGATTGATTGTAATTTTCGAAAACATAACTTATAAAAATAATATTTATAAAAAAAAAAAATGTAAAGTATGAAATTATTCCTAAATATCCAAATTAAACTTTTTCAGAATTAAAAAAATATTCTATATTGTAAATTTACAGCAAAACTTATATTTATTTGTTTATATTGTTATTCCGTTAATTCAAATTAATTTACTAACAAAGTAACTTCTCGAACCTTGTAATGGCCAATTTTTTTAATGAAACTTTGCAGGATTAAAATATAGTTTCACTTAATTAAAATTACCAAAATCGAAAAAAAAACCCAAAAAAACAAACCAAACCGCATTGGCTACTCCCTTCTGTGAATATACGCCCTACTCATAACCGTAAAATCTGTGTAAATATATAGCTTCGCGCAAAAAAATTCAACTGTTATGTTGAATTAATTATGGATTTATTTCAATAAAAAACCGTAATATTTTTCAAATTTTTATATAACATTTCGTCACGATAAATTTTATTTAAGTTTGAATTAACATTTTACAAAAATAATAAACAATATATCAAGGAAATGTAAGTTTCTATATTATTTTAAATTTTCTAAACGGAATTTTTTCTGTCCCATATTACACAAAAGGAATTCAATTTTTAGATAAATACAATTTAAAGGTTTCAGTTCTATATATAATTTAATCTTAGGTAAATAGAACATGTTAAATATTCAATTTAAATTATTTATTTTCATTAATGATTCTTAATATTGTATTTTTCAAGTGAATGTTCTTTCTAATTTTAAAATTAAGTTGTCCGTAAAGTTTTCTAAAAATTTTAGAAACCGGTTTGAACCGGTTCTTTGATGGCTGCCGGAGCGAAACCGGAACCGAACCGAAATTTTGAGTTTTGAGTGAACCGGAACGAAAACCGGAGCGAAAATTATTATGGTTCGATGCCCTGCTTTGTATCATCATTGTTTAACAATTTATGTAATTCTAGTATTAATGATATTCCTTGTATTGTTGAATTCCCGGTCATAAAAATAAGGTTTATGGCCGTTTTTCAACTTATGTTTTAAAGTTTTATTTTATATATATCCGATGATGAGATCACACCTCAAAACATGTAATGTGACGTTTATTATATCTTGGTTTATGAAGATTTTGTGTGCATCGTCCTTATTTCTCTTCTAACATGCTTATATGTGTACAACTATTTCTTTATTATCCTTGATTTCTCTGATTTTAAGTTTACCAAACCTACGGATTTCTTTTGTTTTTTAGCTTATTAATAATATTTAGTATTTCTTGTTAGTTTGGTTTCTCAAAGACAATAGAGTTTTGTACATATAAATTTACATCATTACGTAATATCTTATCACATTTCATTGCGTTTCTTCCAATTATTTATTATAAGATTTAATGCTCTCCGTTAGTTTTTTTAATTCTGTGTTTTCAGATATTTTGCTGTCCTTCCGTAATATTTCGTTAATATATTTTATCGTTTTTGTTTTATTTATTTCTGTTATTATCTTATTATAGATTTCGTTAGTATCATTAACATTCTTTTCGAAGATTTCCTGTATTAAATTTTTTTTATGCCTATCTCTAGTTTGTTCTTGTTTAAATATGTAATTTTTGGCTTTGTTGGTTTCTTTTGTTGTCAAATTTTCGTTTTTACATTTATTTGCGTTATTACTGGTAATATTTTGAACAATTACGAGGAAGTGATCGGATATTACATCTTTACATATAATTCCAGTACTGCTATCAATACAGGTTTATCTTAAGAATATAATTATATACTGAATTATATACTGGCTTTTTGATTTGTTATGATATTTCTACACTGTTTTTTTACACAAGTTATACAATTTTTGAAACCATTGGAATGTAGGCATTCCAGATATTTTAAAGTAGTTAAATCTTTATTTTTCTTCAAAAGATCAACATTTATATCTCCAATGAAAAAAAAACCAAAATTCTTATAATTCTTTATACTGTCATTGAATAAATTATTCATTTCTTCTATAAAAGATATTTTACTTAATTTTGGGGGGTCAATATATCCCAATTGCTATAAACTTTTCGTTGTTAACTGGATCCTTGAATTCTGCAATACAATTTTCATAGTGATTTGTGCTAATTTTGATTTGCTTATAAGTAAAATTTCTTTTTAAAAAAAAAATGATTATTCCTCCACTTTTTTATTATTCTCTCTAACTTTTTCTAAAGAATTCCAATTTTCTAATTATACAAGTATTTCTCTTTGTTTGTTATATTTACTTCAGTTAAAATTATTCTGTCAATCACAGGAAGAGAATTATTGATTCTGCAAGAAAACAGATCCCAATTTAATTTGACATGAGAGTATATTTAGATGTAGAATAATTTTGGAAGAATTTGAAGGGTTACTGATATTTTTCATTATATCAGAGTTGATTTTAGCGGCCCCAAGGCTACAGCTTGCCTGTAAAACTGATAGGGGACCGCTCTTGCTTTTATCCTGTCTGGATGTCACACTCTGTAGAGGTCAAACGGTTAGAGATATTAGAATGAAACCTTCACCTTTGTGTTCAGCATCAAAAAGTAGATGACCACGTACAAAAAATCAGACCTCTAGGACCACTCCCTGACACCCCAAAGCGTTTTCTGTCTTTTAAAGGCGTTTTCAGAAGAAAGACAACGCCTTGGGGGGGGGGGGGAGAGTCAGGGAGTGCTCGTAGACGTCTGATTTTTTTTACATGTGGTCACCTACTTTTTGATGCTGAACACAATGGTGGAGGTTTGATTCGAATATCTCTAACCGTTTGGCCGCTACAGTGTGTGCCATCCAGACAGCATAAAGGCAATGTTAGCGGCCTCTAGGTTACAGCTTGCCTGTAAAACATAGGGGACCGAAACCACCATTGTGTTCAGCATCAAAAAGTAGGCGACAACGTCCAAAAAAATCAGACCTCTAGGACCACTTCCTGACCGCAAGTTGGGGGTCAAAAGTGGTCGCTTCCGATAAAGTTTGTTTATAAAATTGTGCATATTATGGGGCCGCTTTGCTTTTGACACTGTCTGAAAGCATTAATCACCTTGTTTATAGTTGAGATTGATTTTAGGATTACTGTGTTTTACTTAATTACGTTGTTTATTTCTCTACCAATTTCTGCCATTGGAAAAAGAACAATTAATTATTAATTTTTACCTTTACCTTTTAATTTGCTCAGATCCGCTTCATCTTTGATTCTAATTATGTTTGAGTCGTCATTTTTTCTTATAAGAATTTTAGTTTCTTTTATCCAAACATATTTGAAGCTGTTTTCCCTAGCCTTTGTTTTTGCTTGCCAAAAGAGATTTTTCATCACATTGGGTCAGATTTTCATTTATATATACCGATGCATCATCACCATGAAAATCATGTAGATCATTGTTTGATATTCTTTTTTATTTCTTCATTTCAAGTCACCTCTTCCTTAGCTTACACTGATTTGAATCTCACAATAATCGGAGGTTGTTTTTCCTGATTTTTGGTTGGTATTCTGTGCTCACAATCAATTTCTTTGAATATTTCTACTCCCTTTATCTTGCTACACATATTTTTTAGCAAGGAATTTAAATTCTCATCTTTTGTATATTTAACTCCATGGATTTCTAGGTTTAGTCTCCTTGAATGCTGCTCGATATAATTGATTTTCATTGTTAGTTCCTTAATTTTGATGTCTTTCTCTTTTGTGTTTTAGATCATATTGTCTATTGTTCTCTTCATAGGCGAAATTTCTTCTTCAATCTTTCTTTGTTTTTTACTAATGTCTTTATATTTTTGAAATAGAAAATTCAATGAGGCTTTGAAGTCACTTATTTCAGTTATCAAAGTTTCAATTGAATCAAGGTTTTGTAACTTTCTGCTCATTTCACTTACAATTATTCGGAGGTTATCCTGGACTAGATCGGTGTCAAATTCTTTTTCACCTTCTGTTGTTTTGTTTTTTTTTGTTTTCAATTTATTTCCTACATACAATACAGCTCCATTCCTTCTTTAAGGTATTTGACATTCATTTGTATGTAGTTTCCTTACCCGAGAGCATCCGTAGTGGTAATCTGTTTTGAACTGATGAAAAATATATTTCTTTAAATAACCACATCTTCACACCAATAAAATATATTCAATAAATGTTCAATATGTTCAATAAATGAAGATATGGTTATTTTAATAATAATATGACGTCTAGAAGAGTGTACTTAGAAATAGCCTATATTTCTTTGCTGTCAATGTTCAACCTGCGTACTTCACAGGTGAACATTTTCGTTTTCTAATATTCAATTCAGCAAGACAAGACAGTCAGAGCAAGAGTTTTTTTCTATTGTAAGCACTATGGTGAGACAATTGATTCCAACGTTGAGTGCCCGGGATTATGGTTGGACAGAAGGACCATAATATCTTTTGCAAAGTCGTGGTATTAAGCGTAGATAGACTAAAGAAGCACTACAAAATAAATTTTGTTCACGTGTCTGCAAGATACTTAAAACTTATCTTAAGCCAGAAAATAAAATAAAAGCAATCAGTATATTTTCTATCAAATGATAACAAGTCTGGTAACAAACAAATCTGCAAGCAATTAACAGAAACTTAAAAGAGTTCTTGTGACAAAATTTTGAAAGCATCACCCAAAAACTGCTATGCAAAGAGTTACATTATCCCATGTAGAAGGATGGTGGGATCGCATTAAAATCAAAAATCTTCATAATAGGTTGATAACAAAAAAATCAAATGTAAAAACTAAGTGAGAATGGTGTTTAATTACTTGCAGAAATAACTGAAAAAGTTGAAACACAGCACAGAAGTCGTTTTACACAATGGTTAACACAATTTACACATGGTAACTATTCGGATCCTGTCTGGTGCATGTTCAGGATGCAGCGTATAGGCATCGCGTGCTTCAAATGTTCACGTTGGGCTTTGCATAAAGTTTGGCAACTCGAAATTTTATTTTTAATTTCTTTAGATTTCTTATGTAACCTCCGTGTCTACATAGAGTGACTGATAGAGTGAAAATTCAAAAACGTGATTTCGGTTATCGAAATTGTTTTGGGATTTCAGTGTTTAAACGGAAACATTGAAATCAAACATTTAAATTGATTGCGTCAAACATTTAAACTACTTACAAATGTAGTGCTTTTATACAGAAAGTGATAGTCATCCAAAGAGGATAATAAGTAAATGAAATATTTTCATGATGAAAGTGAAGAAGAAATGACTTTTCTTTTCGTGTATTAGTGCGAATTGTTATAGAATAGTTATAGAGCTATGATTTTAAAAGGCAAAGTTACAGCCATTGAAAGAATGTAATCAATTCTATAACCCCAGAGTTTGAAAGTTCGATCTCATACAATGCGATAATTTATTAATAGAATTTGAACTGAAAGAGAGAGGATTAGGGATCAAAGTCTAGAAATGTGTTAATCCAAATCATATTAATGGAACATATGTCATTTAAACGTTCTAGTATTATGGGTCAAAATCACAGAGGTGAGAAATTCGCTTCTGATTAACATT
>JAFIDM010009631.1:325764739-325812726 GCA_023159025.1 Thereuonema tuberculata | reverse complement strand
TCTTTGATGGCTGCCGGAGCGAAACCGGAACCGAACCGAAATTTTGAGTTTTGAGTGAACCGGAACGAAAACCGGAGCGAAAATTATTATGGTTCGATGCCCTGGCTAGATCGGTGTATTTACTGATCTTGTCTGCGTGAGTTTTCTGCATGTTCTTGCTGATAGGCACTGCAATATCAATTAGATAGGTCCGTTTGTTGACCTTATCAACAAGTGTGATGTCTGGTCTGTCTCATTATAGGATTACAAACTTTTTTTGTCAAATTTTTTTTTTAAATTTAAAAATTCAAAAATAAAAAATAAATATTTTAAAATAATTTTTTAAAAGTTAAAAATTTGTCTTTAAGTTATTAAAAATTAAAATAAAGGAGACCATTTAAAGGAAGACAACTTTTATTGCAACTATATAACTGAATATTTTGCCCAATAAAAAATTACATTTCAGCAACCTGAAAAATAAACGGAACTTTCCAAAAGAAACCCTTTTTTTTTTGACAATTGGAATCAATAACTTAAATATTTTTGAATTCGAATTTTTGAATTAATAAGATAAATTAATGCTTTTAGACAGTGTCAAAAGCAGAGCGGCCCCATAATATGCACAATTTTATAAACAAAATGTGTTCAGAAGGGTCGATATTGGGGGGGGGACGTCTATCGCAGTTTTCCTCTATAGCGGAAGCGACCACTTTTTACCCCCCAACTTCCGGTCAGGGAGTGATCGTAGAGGTCTGATTTTTTTGGACGTGGTCACCTACTTTTTGATGCTGAACACAATGGTGAAGGTTTCATTCTAATATCTCTAACTGTTTGGCCACTACAGAGTATGACATCCAGCAAGCACAAAAGCAAGAGCGGTCCTCTATGTTTCACAGGCAAGCTATAACCTAGGGGCCGCTAAAAATCTTGTAAAGATTTTGTCATTCAGTTAACTGCATACAATGATGCAAAGAGATTCACAAGGCCCTATCTTCATGCTTTCTAAAAAGTAGATATTTTGAAATTTGTTTATTTAAAAATCGTTGATATTCAGTTGTAGTGATATTTCCATTTTGGAAGTATTTGATATCTCTAGGATGTCTGTAAAATATCGGTAACTGTATTTATTGCATCTTCATAAAATTATGTATCTTTTGTTAAATGTGTTTAAAATATAAATCATTAACCATATTCATATGAATACTTGTAATTTTCTCTTTTCATTGTTGGTTTATCTGAGTTTTATGAACAATTATTAAATCGTATATTTTAAGTGTAAATGTAATGCTCAACTAAAGGGTAATTCAGAAATAACAGTACTTATTTGAAAAGTATGTTGTTTGAGAATGAGGTCGGGTACAGTAAAATAGGAGGTACGGATAGACAGAGGAAGTATTCAAGTTTTATTTGTTACCATACAGATTTTCAATATGTCCACCTTTGGTCACTCACAGACGTCCAACCGATAGTCGAGTTCCTGCCACACTCGATGCAACATGTCTGCGCAATGCTGTCTACTGCGTGTTATGCGCGTCTTGAGCTCTCGCATTTTTGTAGAGAGTTTTGTAGAGAGAGACACAAAACGATGTCTTTGGCGTAGTCACAGAGGAAAATGTGACAGTGCGTCAAGTCTGGGGATCGTGGTGGCCAACAAATCATTGCGTTGTCATCTACAGAAGTTCGGCCAATCCAACGTTGTGGCAACGTGTGGTTGTCATATCCGGCCAACACCAGTACTACAGCCTCCACTCATTAAACATGAATAGTTTCTATTTCCATCCGTTTCTATATTTTACTGTACTTTCTACCATTCTCATACGATATCCTTATCAAAAGTAACGTTATGTCTGAAAGACCCTGTAGTTTAGTATCCCCTGAATTTTGAAGCCATTAATCAACTTAATGATACTTATTGTAAAAATGTTTATCAACTATGTTTAATAAAAAAAAGAAAGAAATTAATGTTTTAAATTACAAATCATTATTAGAAATTTGGCATTTTTCGCCATCATATAGTTTGCGCCTAACAGCACATTACTAACAGCAGAAATCATTAAAAAAAAATAGAAAAAAGTAATATTAAGGAATTATCAAAAATATTAAAAATCCAGTTCAATTATGCTGATAGAAATTACAAATTTTTTTTTATCGAATCTAGTATTTTTTTAGATCAGATAAAATTAAGAAAAGAATATTCAATTGCTATGTTTTTAATTGATAACAATTTCCAAAAATTCAAACATTCCAATTTTATTTATTTACAGTTTCAATTCTGTGTTCATTAGTGTCTTAATTTTCCATTCTTTCTTTCTTTTTTTTCTTTCTTTTTTAAATTTTATGTTCTTTTTTAAACGTTTTCAAGTTTTGTAAATAATCACAAAGAAAAATGATTTCCAATTTCAGGTGTCGATAAGTTTTCAAGAATAATAAAATCTTTTTCATTTCAAGAAAAATATATCATTGTACAAAGTGGCAATTTGAAAATAAGGTCCTCTCGTCTGGAAAATCGTTTGGAAGAAATTGTTTATCTGTGATTTTTTTTTTTTTTTTTTTTAGGTTTATTGTAAGCAGCTTGCAAAAGAAAATATGAAATATACCCCAAAATTAATATTTAAATTAATGTTAAGGTGAAAATTTTTGTGACACAAAATCAAATACAGTAGAGTCCCGATTATCCGCGAGTACCGCGAAACTTTTTTTTAATTACGAACCTCAAAAAAACCAACTTTAATCCAAGCTAACAACAGGGAAAATACAATAGGCCCTACCACTGTTGGAGAGAAATTCACTGTCCTGTGAAACAGCTACGAAAGAAATTTTTTACATTGGCCAGGCATTTTTGTTCCTGTGAAATACGCCATAGGAATTCATTTCGTTCTTTTATTTTTATTCATTTATTTATTTATCGTGGTGGCCTGAATTATTATAATTTATTAGTATGTTACACGTTAATTTATATCTTCGTTATTTATTTTCATATTTTTTAATTTATTTATTATTTTTAATAGTTTATTTATTACTGACAGGTTTATTGTGCATCGTGATCCTATAGGCCTTCTTGGAATTTGTGGATGCAAACATAGAGCAAAGGTTTCTGCTTTACTGTACATATTTTAAAAGTTTTACTTATTATGTTTTTTGTACAATAAAACGTAGTTTTTAATGGTGAAATATTTTTTTCGTGTTTACACCTCATTTCTAGTCTTTTTTCGGGTTATCAGCGATTTTCGTTATCCGCGAAGCACTTGCCACCCAATCCCGCGAATAATCGGGGCTCTACTGTATATCGAATGCTCTTTTGACTAAAAACTAAAAATTTAACTTAAATTGACTTAAAAATTTTAAGTACGGCCAAAATATGATATTAAAATTGATCCATCCAAGCAAAAAAAGAAAAAAAGAAAAAAAAAGAAACAGTTGATATCGTTCGACCAAATTAAACTCTTTGACGCTTCGGAACCAGGTAGATCCCCTGCTACTTTATCAGAAAAATCTCCCTAAATATGACCAATATACCGTTACTTATAGTCTTTATTTCTCGGTGGCAAGTTAGTTTGATTGCGGACTAAAGTTCAATTCCCAGGATTCCGAGGATTTTTCCAAACTGAATTCTCCTCTAGACGAGTCCTAGAGGAGAATTCACCCAACCCTCTGAAGAATGGATACCGGGAGATAAAGGCGGGCGGGCGTCGGACTGGGCACTCATTGGGCAGGAAATGTCCGAAACCTCATCTACCTCCAAGGCCCGGTAGGGGATACTCTAACTCTGTATGTTCTTAATTGTGCCTTATTTACCGAAATATGCTAAAAAAACATCAAAAAAGAGTTTTAAACATCAAAAAGAGTAAAAAAATATGTAATTATTTCCACAATAAAATTAGTATGTGGACCAGAATAATCTGAGAAGTATTCCACTTAAAAAAAGAAGCCCAGGGAATGAAAATATGATATGTCATGAAAATCCTGTCTCCATTGATCGTTTTTTTTTTTTGTTCGTCATTTTATATACTAAACCTGGAAATAAAAATGTTCATCTAGTCATTGTTTTTGTGTGTGTGTGTGTTAATTGAATCTTCAAGCACTTTTCGTAACAAATAAGATTAAGGGAACAGCAGTATTGTTAAAAATAATATTTTCTTCAAGAACAAGAATATTCGGGAGGACAAATGAAAGCGACAAGTTGAATTCTTTATTTCGTTAATGTACATTATTACTGAGGCATCTACACATTGTTTATTCGAGCTAAAATTTTATAAATAATATTAAGCCTTTGTGCTTCCTTTAAAAAAAATATATATTTTATACATAAAAAGAATTGACTTAAATTGTCTTTTCAAGACTTTCATTTAATTAACATCTTTTTACAATACGTTGTTAGTTAAAACAGATTGCTGTTATTAAGTAATAATTTAAAATTAGAACAATAAATTAAATATTTTTTATCCAAAATATTAACTAAAAAAAATGTATAAAAAAAAACTTATTTAGAACCCCAAAAAACATTCAAATTAAAATATATGTATTTTTTTTCTATTTTGATAAAATGAAATAAAATTGTACTTTATATTTAGAACAATGTGAATTTCACTACATAAATTTTCTGTTAATTATAGAAAGAATATAAAATTTAGAGTTTTTCAAAGCTTCCCAAACAAATTAAAAAAGTCATTTTGTAAAAAAAAAAGTTTTTTTTTTAAAAAAAGAACAGTAATACTACTTTTGAATACCGTTGGAAAACAACGTTCAATTGAGTTATTGAGATAAAACAGCTTCACCAATAAAACTAAACTAAATACTTTTTTGAACTATTTTTTTCTTAGTTAAACCTTATATAGCTATTATTTCAGTGAAGACAAAACCTTGTACGGTACAGTCTTGTAAGTAGCATCCCTCCAACCACAAAGTATTAAGTCCGTGGTGTTTCTACGAAAAATTATCTATCTAAAAAATAATTCAGAAGCTGCGAGGGCATAATAGTCATACAAAGAAGAACAAAAGTCATTCCTTGGGAATCAGTTCACTGTAGAAGTGTCACAAGAAATTCACGATAATTTCACAATGCAATCACTACTGACAATATCGTTTCACAGAACAGTAGTAACATCAACTTTAATGTTACAATAAATGCTGAAATAACTCAGTTTCTTTCCAATGCTTTCGGAATCACTTCATTTCATTTTCTGTGTCTCTGAATTCAGCAAGCAGGCAAACGTAGAACGAAATGCCTTTGCTTTTTAACTTTTACTTCTAAAGTCGGTGCTATGCTGTTTCTTGCACATTTTTGCCTGGTAGCGCCGTAAGTGCATGATCTTGCTGATGCCCTCGTTGGAGTATGGCCGAACATAGCTGTGATTATCAACTAATAGTCGGACTTCTCGTCGACGAAGAGCTTGATCGGTGCTTCCCATGATGATATATTCTTTGCCAACGCGTAGTCGTGGACACCGACATATACTTGGAACCCAGAGATATTCTCGATTGAGGATTGGAACGGTGTTCTTATAGGATTGAACGATCAACAGCTCGTAACGAGTCTCACCATTAAACATCTCGCAACCAGTAACAAGTGCTCGGAAAACTAAAAATAATAATAACAACAAAAAACAGTTCTTAGTGATTAATATTTACAAAACAAAAAATAGAATACAAAAAAATGAATAGAATAGAATATATGTTTATATATATAAACCTATCGCCAAATATAGATTATCAAAACATTATTTATAAACAAGACATAAATACGGTTTAGCTTTTTTATTTATGACGCACAAATTAGAATCATATGGCCACAAAATATGTAAAAGTATGTACATTGTAAAACGTGGTAAAGGAACGCTATACTGGTTATAATTTAAGGTGGAATTTCATGGTAACTCCGTAAAATTTGAAATTTCATTAAGAAATTCAAAGTAAAAGAAACTGCAACAAATGTGCAGATTAGTTAAACACTCAAGGCTTGTAAAAGAATGTAAAGCTTTTTTGGAAATGCAAATTTCCTTATCTTTATTATTACTGACGAATCACTGCTAGTTATCCTATGTTTGACTGTCATTCTTTTCGTTGAAACCTGAAATAGGAAGTTCAATAAGATCGTTTAAGGCAGATAGCCGTTGGATAGTAAAAACAGACAAACATTGATCTCAATTTTTCCTTTGTAGACAACAGATAATCGCCTTAGTTTTGAAGTACGTTCAAAAAAAAAATCGCCTATCAAATGAAGAAATTGCCTAATTGCTTCTCACATGTATCTGACATAAATGAACAGCAACGGCCTCAAATGGAGTTTGATACCCTGAGACTACTGAATGCCAAGGTCCAGGTTTATCAGAAGACTTCAGAAACGTACTTTAGGATCGCTTACAAATAAAGCTTATGCTAATATTCCATGAAAATACTTCAAATAAGAATGCAATGTGAATTTGAAATAATGTAATTGAAATATTTGACTTTTTATGTATATATTTCTTCTACCGTTGGTTTTATATTTTTATATTTCTTTGTAAAGGAGAAATTAGAAACCATCCCATGTCTTTTCATTTGCAAATGGAGTAGACACATTAGGACGTATGATTAAAGACACTCCATTTGACGAGGACAAAATAGGCTTATTAATAAGCAATGATGGTTTATTAATATCAATTAACAATTATCTAAAAAATAAACATCCAAGCAGTAAAACAAATTAGACAAATAACCCCTTAATACTTCAAACTGCCCGAATTGTAGAGGAACTACTCTGTATGGTAATACATTAGGACCCTATCATTAAATATACGTATAACTCTAATCAAAATTACAATATGGGACAAATCATTTTTCATGTAATGGAAATAGAAACGCTAGATCGTATGAAAAGATCTTCTGTATCGTCTTTCATTCATTTTCGCCATACAACAAACGATAATTCTTCATATTAAAATTTTAATTTCTTTCGTACAAATTTCTGTTCATAATTTCAAAGAAATGATTTTTGAAAACTCTTGGAAAATGTAAATACAAAACTTTTACGAACACATAAGTAATTATAATTTGAAGAAAGTTGAAGAATGAATGAAAACTTGTAGCAAAGTTAATATTGCACAAGAAATTATCTTTCAACAACGATGAACAGAAATGTACAACAATATACTGTATAATCAAATTGGCAATAGATTAGGTCACTTCTTTCGAGGTTTGCTCATTCTTCAAAATGTTCGTACTAATCTTCTCAAAATGGTAACATCCAGTATTTTCAAATATTCATTCAATTTATTTTCATTCGTTCATTTTTATTTGCAATTTATAAAAAACTGTTTGTTACGTTATATCAAAAAGTCCACAGAATGGGTCAAAAACATGCAATTTATACAACTGATAACTCTTACATGTTTCGTATGCTTTTACATCCATTCTCAAAGATATGATGAACAAAAATTTTAAATATCACTACAATAAACAATAAAACGTAACATAATATCCAAGGATTTTTGTCAACAAAGTAATAAATATGAGCGTATTTGCCAACACAGCTACAAACATGAACATGCTACAACAATTTTTAATAATTCTGTTTTGTCTGGAATCTCAGGCTTTCTATTGATGTGAGTCGTTGATTAAATTTCCAAATTAACAATGCTTCTTTTACTCTCAACCTCTAATTAATAATATCTTTTGGCAAAATTTTAAACTCTTTCAAATTATACACATGATGGAATGTTGCAATAAATGATCCTGCCTAGCTTATCAACTTATGTTGTTTAATCCTTTTAAAGCCAATATACTTTTTCTCGTATATGTCATTCCAACTGATATACTACACCAACTCGTCAATGTAGTATAAGATAAAATATTCAATAATTCATTCACCTGGCGACCAATTGCTTTGAAACCAAATTTCTTTAAAAATTCACAAATGAGACAGAGCATAATAAGGCACAGTTACAATTCTGTTTTCCTGACCAATTATAAATTTCTTGTTTTCTTTGAGATTTATTTCATTTGTTTAAATCACTCAAAATTAATTTCAATGGGTAATTATTCATTAATAATAAACTGATTGCCTCTTGAATTTAACAACTTCTAATTTGATACTTTGAAGCAATTTTTGAAGCTCGAAACAAAGTATTGGAAATAACAGATCTTTTGTACATGAGTGCAGGAATGGAATGAAATTCAAGCAAACGTCCAGTGAATGTTGGCTTTTTTATACAATGTATATTACAACTGACCGTAACATACATGCGTATGTTTTTGACCCATTCTGTGAATTTTTTGTTATGAGTTATTTACAATGGGTTTCTTTAGTTATTTGTTACTTCAAAATATAAAAATGTATTTTAGTTCAAGTTGTTACCATTTTCAGTCAATCTAAGTAATTAAACTGAATGTAATGTTGATGCACACTGTGTTACAATTACACTGTACATTACACATTCAATTTTACTTTAGAGTATAATAATAAATAAAAATTAATAACACTTAGAAAACTTAAATAATAAAACTTCTTTTGATCTTTCTAAGTAAATAAATTATGAATAAATTAAACACTGAATTATAATTTCAGAAAAAAGAAAGAAGTCCATAATTTCTGCTTAAAATTTAGGAGTAACCGAGTCTTGGAGGGACTAACTTTCTGTCTTCAGTATTGTTCAATGAGTAGATTGAGCCTCACGTCGTATCTGACCGGAAACCAAGGAGAAATTAGGTGAGAGACCACACTGGAACTGATTTCAACTCAAGAGAAAACTCGAGGTTTTATCCAATCAGCGAATATCCTGATTCTCTTCTCTGATAATTAACTCAAATAGATTTTTTTCTCAATATTTAAAAAATGTTTAAAACAAATTATAAGAAAAGCCCAATTACCAAATTCGCTGCGACAAAAATTTTTCACTCTGTCATTGACTTTTGGACACAAAGGACAGGAACCTACAATAATTGAAAAAGAAAATATAAAGATTGATAATAAGACTTAAAATTAAATAACCAAATAAAGAATTATATATTTACTTAAGATAATATAATTTATTTTATAACAAAAGTATTAAAAAAAACTTCTAAAAAAAAATCTATAGAATCCCCTCTCTCTTCTTACTTAAAATATGGAAAGGATTAGGAAATAGGACAAGAAGAAGAATATATCCGAAATTGGAGATGATTTCTTCATGAAAAGAAAAAAAAAAAGCGGTGTTCTTGTCCATTATTAACAGAACTGAAGCAAAATTTAACTGCTTATTTCAAAATTGGAGATACGTCATAGTAAGCATATTTAAGATATATAAATATGTAAATGGGTATTATTAAGTGAAGATAAAAACTGATAGAAAAATTTCATTCACATAAATGAAAATATTGTAGTTATGAAATCTATTCATTGATCCATGCCTACATCATGTACAACACTGCCTTTCATCACTGACGGTATCATCTCAGGGCCTGCTTTCAATAAAGAATTATTTAATAAAATAAAAAGAAAATAACTGACATTAATAAGAACAAACTTATATTTTATTTTTCCAAGTACTTAATTCGTTTTACTAAGGATTTTTTTTTTCCTGCAGTTACCCTAAAATTTCATCAGATTGTCAATTCAATCTTTTTAGTTAAACTAACCTGTTCCTGGTTTGACAGGTTTCAAAGGAGGAGGTAATCTTCGAGCTCCACCTACAATCAAAATAAAGAATTTAAAGCAAATATCACAAAATGAAGTAAGAATACTACTACTACTTATTTTAACAGTACTTATTTTTTTATTTACTTTATTTGTTTGTTATTTATTTACTTTATTTTGCATTCACGAGCAAAATAGGTTTTAAATAAAGGATATCAACTGAGATAAAAAAGAAGTTTCGTATATTCTGTTGAGCACACATCTATTCGGAAGGACTGAACGGTATTAAAAGTTTATATATTTAGAGAATAATGGTATTTAATGTCCAGTTTTATCAGATTCAAAAATTCGAGTAAATATTAATTTAGATATTGATGTTTTGTGATTTCCAGCCTAAAAGATAGCTACATCACTTTTTGAAATAATTAGCCAATTCTTCAAGTAGATTCCAGTTGTAGTTGCATCTTTTGTGTTGAAATAAAAGCAACCATTTTTCAAATATTATTCATGTCCAGTTCAAAAAGAAAATCGCATATACGACAGGTTCAGTTCGCAATGTCTTTTATACTGAATGAAGATTTCATGATCATATGATAACCTGCATCAAACACTATTCGTTCAGTATATACGAAGCTCAAAACTATTAGATGTAAATTATCAGAAAGACATCTCCAAACACTGATCCATTCATCATCGATCATACAGTGCAATTCATCCTCCAGTGAGGTCTATCCAGATAGCGAAGTAGCTTCTTAATTCAATGCATTGCTTTATTAAATTTGAAATCTAGATTCTTTGAAACGGTTTCAAAGGCAGTGCAGTATCTATGCTTCATATCAGGAATTAGTTGCGTAATGTTCCTAGGAATATTAAGAAAGACCTGAGTCTATTATTCATTGACTGTCTATTTCCGTTGTCTATGTTTTCAGATTGTATTAAAAGTCCTTTGTCTCTCATTATATGTCCTTTTAACTATTGAAGATAATAAGATCCATGTCATTCTTGAAAAAGTAAATTTGTTGCTTAGATGATCTTTGTGTTTCCAATCAGAGTGTTCACATTCTGTTGAAATTCTAAAATAAATGATCAAAACTATAGGACAAATAGAAAAGATCATGACGTTTGGTTTTTGTTTTATTTTTCTTTACTTTTAAAATTATGTTTTTAAGAATAATATTTGTATTATTTTAAGAATTTACAAGCTAGCTGAAAAAAAGTCCTGATTGATCCACGGCATTGATGACACAGCAACATAATGTTGGTAATGTTAGTAAAAACTTGACTGTACAGTCCGCCTCAGATATCTTTGTTAGATGACTAACTAGAATTGACATACGATTTATTTCTTGTATTACGTCACAACAACAATGCAGAAACAGTAATTACAAACTACAATGATCTATCAGAAAGAAAGCCAGAATCAATGTCATTTTTAGAAATTTGAGACAGATTAAAGTCATTTCTTACTCAGTTATACCGTGAAAATCGATGTGATCCACATTCTTCAACAAACAAATCAACGCAATCTACTACCAAATGTTGCTGCAAATATCGTTGCTCTTATGTCACACTGCTGCCTCGTCTAATGAAATATCACAAATGTATTTTCGAACTGACAAGATAAAATATAAGATAGAGAAACAATTGCTACACTTGTTAACTGCATCTTAGTTTTGGAGGCCTTTTTTATCGAATTTACTAAATTTGGAATGAATTCCTTTTCTCATACTTTTTCTTTCAGAGATTATGTTTCTGATTTATCTACTTAAAATAATGATTTCATTTATTCTTTGATTATAGCTTTTCTTTATTTTTTTTTTCAAGATTTCTTTTATTTAAAAGTAATTAGGTTTGTAATAAACAAATGAAGAATATGGCAACAACTTTTATGATATAAAATGAATTCATAAATAATCTTCATTAGCTACATTATAACAATTATTGTTCCTCAATTACTAATCTAGATCAAAATCAGAGAAAAAAATTGGAAAGAATGGGCCAGGCACAAAGAAAGAAAGGAATTACTCATTGTTATTAAGATAAGAAGGGAAAAGAATGGGACTTCCAAGTATAAAATTAAAAAACAAGAAATACACAATAAAAATAGAAGAATAGAAATTCATGTGCCAGTCTCCGCTGGCCGCAATGAATTTTCTGTGGGAATTTTCTATTTAATCATTGTTATTGAATAAATTGAAAATGTCATTTTTAAACTTTCTGATAATTTGTGTCAATAATAACAGTATTACAAAAATAGAGCATTTTCGTTCAATTTTTACTCTGAATCTAAAAGCACTTTTACTTAAAGCATTTTACTTTTGTAAAAACTTTTGTAGGCATAAGTATTGAAAATCATTTGTTTTTTATTCATATAAAGAGGGTTAAAAAAACTTAGATTAATCTTTAAAAAAGCTTATTTTTTTCTTCGTTTAGTTATCGAAGGAAAACAAAAAAGACAAAGACATTATTAAATGAGATTACCTTTCTTATCTTTTGTCTTTTTGCGTCCCTTGCCTCCCAGATGAGATCTCGGGGTACCACTAGGGTGTGCTTGAATCACAGGAGGTGTTGTTACAGGTCTGGAAGGCCAGGCAGGTCCTCTGGGATATGGCACTGGTGTAAAGGGAGTTACAAAAGGCCTGTAAGTTGTTGTAGGCACAGTAGGTCTTACAAAAGTACTCTGAGTAGTGGAATAGGGAATGTTCGGATATCGAATTCCCTGTTCTCTGCTGCGACCGGAGGGGATGCCTGGCTGGGCGGGAAAATGCGCCCAGGGCGGCCGCAACGTAGGAGGCAGTGTTGTAATGTTGTGATGCGATGGATAATATCTAGGACGTGGTGTGGTTGGTGTAAAACCCCTTCCGCCTGGATAAGAAGGGGCAGATGGATAAACAGGACGATTCCATCCAGAGGGCGATGACTGATGCCATGTATTTCTTGGAGTGGTTGTAGTTATCCATGGAGCTACAGTTGTTGTTGTTGTTGTTGTTGCAGTAGTGCTCGTTGTAGAAGTATATGAAAGCCTTTGGTGCTTTGAAATCCAATATTCATAAGATACTATCGGTTCCGGATCACGTTGCAGTAGCTGTAAAAAGTATGTAAGATATATTTATAAAGATAACACCAAAGAATTCCGCAATATTATGTTAAATTAGCGTCTATTCACTTTCAAAAGAAATTCCCATGGCTGAAGTTATTTTTTAACAAGGATAAAAAAAAATGAAACTTAAAATTAGAAAGAATGAACATTTTAATTATTACTACCATAACTCGAAGATCCTTATTAATTGGTCCTGTAGCTGTAACTATCTCATAGTTATCTTGTGTTCTCTTATAAACAAGCGAAGCACCAGCAACAGCAAAAGTACCGGGCTGATCAAGAAGCATATGACCATTGAAGATAAAATGGTTTTGACTATCCATTATCGCTATAAAAGGAAAAAAAATAATTATAGATGATTTACAATATTTCAATCTACAAACTAAATATTTCAGTTTTTCTGCAGACATTTAACAAGGGGTACGGTACATCCTCGTTATACACTGACTCCGATTCCCGGATTAGCTTCTACAAAGTGTAATCTATTTCGCCACATACGTGGTCTCTTCGCGCTTATTCGCGGCCATGTGCAGTAGCGAAAAAAATCCGAGAGACCCATTGCCTTGCATCGACCCGAGCTCCACCAAGGGAAGCTCCAGTCTTGTTCTGTTAACAAGTCTCCACGTTTCCATGTTCTGATAATATTTCACGTGCTCTCAGTGTTTTTTTGTTTTTTTTTGTCATTAATTTATTAAATTTCAATAAAGACTAGCGAAGCGTAGTGTTAATGAAAGTGTTTTCCTGAGCACAATCGCATTGTAATATACTTAATGGTTAATAGTCGTGCACTTGACTTGCTTCGTTCTGGAAATTCGATAACATTCATTGTAGCGAAAGTGTGTAGTAAAGAAAAGTCCGCGGGAACCTAACACCATTTTCCCCATTCTATCAAAGCTTCATTAATTGCGGTTTCATTAACGCGGGGTTTTCCAGAAAAACACCTCCTCAGATAACGAGAATTTTTTTTTTATTTTATTTATTTATTTAATAATGAATGTATACATTCAGTCCTACGAGATACCAGTAATGGTGGATCTGTATGTAGGTGCTGTAGAACATATTTTTTAGTTTATACAGATAATTAATATTAATAATATACTTAAAATATTGTATTATAATAATAATATTGTATTGTATTATTAACATAATAATAATTAGGAAGTAATATTAATATATGTAACATAACATAACATAAAATAAACATTTAGACAAAATATATATAGTTACAAAATTAATTTCAAAAAAAAAATATATATATATTTCAATACACATAATGTAAATATATATAACATATATTATCCAAAATTCTTAAATATTCCAGTTTATTTTGCCAAGTATTATTTTTTTTTAATATTTCATTTTTTAGTATACTTATTTTATTAAATTTATTTTGTTTTAATTCTTCTTCAATTTCTATAAAAAGCTTTAATAATATTCTATTTTTATTTCTTAATCCAAAGTTGTTCTTAGGATTTTCATAACATAAAATCTTTATCAATTTATTTCTTGAATTTTTTCTAGGTTATTATTTCTAAACTGATTTCTAATTTTGTAAAAATTGTTTATTATTAAAGAATACATTTTTTTTCTCTTGGCATTAAAATTTTGTATTTTATTCTTATTTTTATTTCTTCATTTTTTGTTAATATACAATAACCTTGTATTATATAATTTATTATTTTATTTAATATTCTATTTATGTTATTAGCGTTACATAAATATTATTAAATACTATTAAATAAATTGAAAATGTCATTATTAAAACTTTCTTATAATTTGTGTCAATAATAACAGTATTACAAAAATCCAGCATTTTCGTTCAATTTTTACTGGAAAAACTATATTCTTGTATCTTAGTTCGATTTTCTTTTCCCCTTAACAAATTAAATGAGATTATATCTTTAATACCCACTACATTATTTATACTTTAAAGTAAATTTTTAATAAAATAGTTAAAATTATAAAACATAGTAGTAACATATTTTTATGAAAAAAATGTAAAAAAAATTATTATTATTATTATTATTATTATTATTATTATTATTATTATTACATCTACTATTATCTTATTATATGTCTAATTCATTGATACAACAAAATAAATTTTAGTTTAAGTGAAAGATGTATATATGTTGATTTTGCCTAATTATAAAAATGAATTAAGTAAACAATTAACGAAAATTTATTATTTTAAAATCCAATGCTCAGTCTTCAATATTTTAAATGGTATTTAAAACTGATAAAGAGACGTAATTTTTTAAGCTTTAAGGAGAAAATTTTTCAAAGTAATGTTAATTGGTTTAACTATTCAAGTCTCTGTTGTAATTCTTATTGGTTTTTGATATTAATATCTTAAAAATAGAGTACGGTACTTTAAAAGAAAAATAGAATAAATGCCTATAAGAAATAGACTTATTTTCGATGTATACAGAAATCGTTAATTAATAATTTTCATTAAGTATAACTTCTTTAGGAGTTATGTCATTATTTATATAAGAAACCTAAGCTAATCGACATTTAAATGTTTGTTGTAATCTGCATCTATTCATACATATATTCTTCAATTTTATGAATTATTTGTAAATATTCTGATATTTCAGAAACCATTGAAAAAATATTATACTTTATTTTATATTATTCATTAATATTGATGGGTATTTCTAGTTTGTATTTTAAATTTGAGCTAGATCTACTTACAAACTTTCTAAAAAGGTTTTTGGTTCTACTTAGTCAACTGAAGTTAAATTTTTCGAAGCTCCGCCTACAATTGCTTCACTGCAATATCCCTTTGCAGTAGAGCGAAGCTCAATCGAAGTTACAATTACTGCTTTTTTGTCTGCCTTGAGCAGACATTGCTATTGATTCGGACAAACAGCTATTTAGCTGAGTAGGTCATACAATGTTCAAACACTAACAGCACTCTTTAATCGAATATGGAAATATTTTTATGGATTTCGCTTAAGAGTCGCAATGTCTCTACTTAATTAATGCAGTTCATTTTTACAAAATTGAGAAACACTCCTTTTTTTATTATTAATCCATACTGTGAAATGGATATCAGTCACTGAAACCTATAAGTTTTACATTGCATTAATAAATAGTACGAATGAACTTTGTTGTAAATTCTAAGGATGTAAACGTCAAAAATCTAAAAAATGAGTAGCTAAACGCTGAGATAATTTCAAAGTTGCGAATGAGGAACATGCAGACAGTGAATACTGGTCCATGGAATAAGAAAGATGTAGATGGGTTTGAAATTTGAATATTAACTATTTTCTGAACGAAAACTTAATATAAAGGAAAGCAGGAGAACGAAATTCTATGGAAAACTTGGTAAAATATAATGATGCAATTTCTAAATTTAGCTCTTGCTTAATGTGGTAAACACAAAATGGAGTATTTACTCTTCACATACGGTCACTTTATAAGTTATATAAACAGCTATATTGGAAGCAAACAACGATCCAAAACAAAAACAAAAAATTAACTATTTTGCAAAATACAAATCATGTTTTTTTTCCGAGAAGATATTATCATTTTCAGTACATACTTGGAATTATTTTATCAAAAGAAATATTTCAGAAGAATTGTTCATCGTAATAGAAAAATCGTAATATTGATGTATATTTTTCCAAATGTCAAAGCTATAGGAGACAATTTTTAAAAATCAATTTTTTAGAAGATATATAATGACAAAAATTATTAAAATGGCAGTGGCCTAAACTCTCATAGAAAAATGGATATTTTGTCAAAAAGGAAGAGTAAATAAATAAAAAGAAACTGTTAAAAAAACTTTTCATTCATTAGGAAATACTTTAAGCTATTTGAATAGTAAAAGAATCAAGATTCTTAAAAAGTATTAATATTGATTTTTTGTAATGGAATTTCTCTTGCTTGTTAATAAATAATATATAAAATATTAACAATACATTAATTAAAAGATTTCCGAATCATTTATTTCGGAAATTTATGTATTATTGAAAAGTTTTGAGTTTTAATTTAAACAATTTCAAATTCCTTTCAATTTTCAGCTGAGAGATAAAAATCATAATAATGATTTCTAGGTAAATAACTGCTTAAAAATTACGTCTGCGTTTGTTAAGTAAATTGCCCACGAATTTCCACTTTGTCATAACTTACCTAAATAACTGCTTCCATTTTCAGAAATTTTGATATTCGTTGCTCCTTTCGGTATTATTATTACATCGTTATATCCAAATACATCTGCAAATTACATAAAAAAGTTTGTTACTTAGGGTTTCTATAGTTTAAAAAATGCTAGAGGCTCTTAGAGGACATGTTTATTACATTGAAATTCAAGGGATCCACCCAATATGGTTTTTTTTTTGCCTTACTATAAAAACTTTGCTTTTCAATAACTTTGAAGTAGTAAAATATGTTTGATAATTTAGAAATGTAATACTTGACAATCTAAATTCATTACAATATCCATAATTTCTAATAATTCTTAAGCATGTGAAGAAATAAGTTCTGTATACAATTAACTGACTCGCCCTTTTATGAGATGAAGTACACTTGAAATTCTTAAAGATTTAGATAGATTTTGGAGAATACGCCCCGATTTCGATATGTTAATATGATTTCCTTAGGTAATTATTGTTATCGCGTTAGTGATAAACTCTAGAAACCAATCCTGTATGTGAAACTTAGGATCCCTGGTTCGAATCCAGAGTTTTTGCTTTTTGTTTTTCGTTTTTTCTTTCCTAGACAGTAAAGCTGACATTAATTTAAATTATGAACTAGTTTTCAAAACGATATTCCAATGTGTTTGGCTTTCTTCCAAGTTAATAAATGAAGGATATGTTTTACAATTTGAATGAAGTTTATTTCTCAATGGAATTGCGAAAGCTTATATGAAATTAGCAGAGAGTTATTCATAGCATTTGGTAGTAGAAAATATTTGTTTATTGTTGTTTGATGTCGATTTGTATTAAAATAATAGTTACAGCCAAAATGATTACCGTAGTGTTTCCATTGCGCCTGGTCACAAAAATAATCTCAACATTATAGTTAAGTCACTCAGCTTTATCTACAAGGACCCGCAAAATCCTTGGGTAAGTTATGAAACTTTCTTTCACTCTCCGTAAGTCCGAAGACTCAGGTTTAGCCTAAGATACTTTCTCTAGTCTTCTTCATAAATCTAGTCTCTTTTACGGCTTTCCATGTCTATGGCCCCATGAAAGAAAACAGAAACAACACAGTATCGTCCATAGTTCGCTACGTATATTAAACAAATGTGATGATCTCCATGATGATCCCCCTGCATCCCCATCTATTACTCTAGTAAAATAGGTAATACAACCAAATCTGTATTTAGCAAACATAGAAAGATTTCTGCCAAAAATTAGCAAGCAGTTTGTGAACGGGGACTAAACATTCTATGCCCCAAATATAAAATGCGATTTTTTAAAAAAAAAAAAAAACCACAAGAAATTCATCTTAATTAAAGCATCTAAAATCTCAAGCAAGAGATAATAGCGTGATATCTCTTGCTATATTTCCTTTGTATTTTCATCTTGTAAAAAAAAGCAATTCAATCGATGAAATACTGTGTGTTGATACTTTAGTATTTGATTCAAGTTTTCTACTTAAAATTAAAGAAACGAGATTGCGAAATTTCTAATTAATAATAAACATAAATTAGAAATATTAAATAATTAATTAATAACTAATTTTGCAAATTAAAATGAAATTCTGATATCTATTTACCCTCAGGGCATGAGTTTACAAAAACTACAATCTATTGTTGCAGTTTTTCCGAATTTGCAATAACAATAAATAGTTAATTGTAATTATTAGATAACTGCTACAAATATTTTATTGAAGCTGTTTTAACAGTAGTAAAATAGTGAATATAATTTATTAAAAATTAATATGCTATCAATACAGTAAGTGAATAAAAGCGTTGAAATTAGCTATCAGTTTAGGCTCTAACATTGAAAGACTCTTCGAGAGGATGCATATTATTATCTCCAAAAATAATGTGTTGGCTGAAGCAAATGGGTTGGAAACTTTCAAGTTTATGTTGAGAATATAGCAAAGTTACCGATAAGCTACATTAACAGGCTGGCATTACGATTGCAATACACCTGCTACAAACAGAATTTTTAAAATTATTAAAAAAAAAAGGTTTTTTCTTTAGATAGGAAATTTAACAGAAAAAATCTAACAATAAATACACTAATAAATAACCCTTAATAAATTTAATTTTATATTAAATATCATTAAGAAATATTTTAATGCAGCTTCCAAGATTAATTGTACCTACAATGCCACTGCAACTTTTATTTATTTATTTATTTATTTATTTATTTATTTATTTATTATTTCTGTGAAACCATTTGAAAATATAGCAGAACATAAAATAAAGTATTCTATATCATGAATTTGACTTTATCTTATCCTGAAAAAAATCACGGTTTTGTTATGTCACGTCTTGTGGCTCTTAAGGAATTGAACCGAGTAGAATCCTGTGAACCATAGTTGATGGGACTGTGCGTCCTCTAGCGGAGGTGAAGGGAAACACGTTAAATCAACGGGAGATTCACCCAAATGGCAGTGTCAAATCACCCGAGGAGCGGTCAGTGGATCTCGCCTCTGCTCGCACTTGTTGGCAAGTGTCGTTCCGACCTCCACACACGCCGCATATATCATAGTAGATGTTGGAATCGAGATTACCATCACAGCCAAGACGCTGAAAAAAACAAAAACAAATTGTACATATTAATAATAGCATTGAAAATTTTTGAAAAAAAAACTAAGAGTTAACATATACTATTCAAATTTATTAAAATATTTATACATAAATATCTCTAGAAATTCATTTCATTTATATAAAGCTATTCATCAGGACTTTGCTGTATGTTAATGGGTAACCACTAGGTATGAAAGACATAAAAATCTTCTAATAGAAATATCACATCATTGCAATTCAAAAAATAATTAAGTGTTTTGTATAAAATCTTTTATTCGTAGGTTTCGACTAAGAGAAAAAACCGGCTATGAATGACTTTGAGTTTGATACATTATTTTAATAATAAAATGTTGCAGGTTATGGTACAAGATTTGAAGATGTTGTGAGTATTTTATCTGTAATATATCAATTAGTGTAATCTGACCTATTTGAAAAAATGAACAATCCAAAGATAATTATCTTCTAAGCTTTATCGTAGTTTAAATACTTAATAGCAATTCAATCAATATTTATAGATCTTACCAGACATCGTCCATTTACACATACATCTTCGCTATTGGTGCATTTAGTTCCATCAGCTACTTTACCAAAGCTATACACCCACCCAAACCCAACGGCCTCGCACGCCAGTTCACAGATATTGGGGCCTAAGAGAAAAATAAAACAAATAAGCAAAGATGATCGGAATGTATAGCTTAAAAGTAGTTATCGTATTACAAAACAGTTTACAGAATTTAAAATAGTTTCATTACAGTTTTGTTTTATTTATATGTAAAATAATAAGCTAATTGTTATTTGTGTCATTTTCTTATATAGACTCTTAGTTATCAAAAAAACAAATTTTAAGTAAAAGGGATAAAACAGTGAACATCATAATGAAAGTAATTAAGTGACTGCAGAAGATCGTATTCGTATTTCACGTGTAAAAGATCTACAGGTAATGAATGATTTACTCAGTTACTGATCAACATTTCCAGAAAAATGGGAAGCTGGAAGAACAATCTTGGTAGACAGCAATCAGAAGCAATTTGCTGGCTTCGATGTCCAATAATTCTGTAAACGCGATACATTGTCCCACAATTGACGTGAAAAAATCTTATCGATCAAAGATTATCTTTTGAATTCTTTCTGAATCGCCACCGTTAAGCCTCGGCAGAAGCGATTTTGTACCCTTAAAAGCAGCACTGTGTGGGATTTTTTTTTCACTTAAAAGGAAACCTACATTAAGCAGGGAGGAAAATAGTTGAGCCATGAAAATAAAAAAAATGTCATACTGGAATTCGTTTTGATGATAATCGTAAGTTCAAATTATTTAGCTGTTCCAGAATGTCACTTGATAAACACTTTGGTCTCACCCTTTGTTGTTTATTAATAATTCGAGCGCAGATTGAATTTTTTTTATGCTTTAAAAAAATTCATTGCGGCCGGCGGACTGCTGACATACGAATTTTCTCACTAATTTTTAATTAGTGAGTTTTTTATTATTTTTTTCTTTTGAGGCACCACTGCGATTCCGATAATCATTCAAATTAGCCTCAGTGCCGAGACCTTGTTATTTACTGGTGACTTCTCCTGGCTGATGATCGCCAAAGAGCGTGATTCCAGGATGTTACTTGGTAAACAATTTGGTCTCAGCCTTTGTTGGAATTCGTTTTATTAAAGAAAAAAAGATAGTGACAAAATGAAGAATATGACAAGCAGTACTACAATACTGCTAGTAGTTTATTAATTATTGGACTACTCTTCGATTATTCATAACATGTTTCATAGTTAAAATTAAAGTTAGAAAATTTGCTAATGTGAAATGGACTGACACTTAGGAGAATATCCTCAGAATACGACACTTTTAAAAGATCAGTTATCAGATAATAATATTTGCAACTTAATTAATGGAATGATTTTTTTTATTAATTATAAGAATTGGAAATAAAAAATTATTTGATAAAATAACTCTGGGAATTTAGGATACAGTCTGATATATACTGTATGTAAATTCTCAGTGTTCTTTACTGTGATAATTTGAAAGTATGGAATATTAATTTAAAAATAATCAAAAAATGTTTCTTTATTGAAGAAAAAATATAGAATAAAAACTTATGAGTGTGTGAGCACTTATTTATACTTTAAAAGAAAAAAATGCAAAAAATTCAAGAATTTATGCAAATGTAACGAAATGTGGGGAAGCGGTAATACTGTATACGTAAATACAAGTGATAATGTTGGCGGATTGTTGGCCGATTGAAGCGATTAGATATCCACGAGCTGAAGTTAAAGATGTAGAGCAATAGAGCATAGATAAAGATTACCAAAGCTCACTGGTTGATCAAACATTTTGAACATTGTTCTAAACCACTGAAGATGTTCTTATGTAGACGTCAACAACCGTTTCACATTATGAACTTAGAAGAATCATCGTGCCTTAGAGAAGCTGATCTGTCTTACAGAGATGGAACCTTCCGTATTGACCGTATGGTGCCAGTGGGTTCATCACACAAGAAAGATCCATCACGTAAGGAGCACAAACATCACGTATGAGCAATGAGCGACAGCAGTCATTGCAACACATCTGGGAATCAGTGACTGCAACACATCTGGAAAAGGACTGGGAACAGGTAACATCTCGAATACCTATCAGGCGTACGGTAAACAACAGCATTTTACAATTTTCATTCAGAGCTTATTGTCCTACACTGCATTTACTCTGCACATCTGCCGACATGCAAGCACGTGTTCATTGATGTTGCCTTAGAACTGAAACGAACAACATTGGTGTCTCGTTTTTGACTTGGTGAACACGATGGCAGACAACATGTTCTTCGACATACAAGGGAAAGGAACGCCACCCAATGCATTGCAACAGCGTCACACAGATCCAACACCTGGTGGGATGGTGTGGGGATACCTTGGAACATCTTGTTCAGAGCGAAGTGATTATTAAAAGGGGATCTCTAAAAAGGGATTTGTTACCGATATTTTGCAGCCAGAGATTGCCTCATTTTTTTACGGGCACGGAATCTCTCATCAGCAACATAACGCACGTGGCCACGCAGCCTGCATCAGTCAGTAAAACATGGGAGAGTTGCCACGGCCAGCATGCTCACCCCATATGTACATACTAAACACATCTGAGACATGATAAGCCGACAGCCCCAACAACATCCAGGATTGAGTCAACCACTATCGCTCAACAGGAACAGCGACTGCTTGGCATTCTTTTGCTCAGGGTACGAGTATTTTTTCGCTCATACAACTGTGTAATATTATACAACTGTACGGTAGCCTTCTTTGCAATGTTCATGCATACATTGCTGCACGAGTGGTTCGACATCTTACTAAATACGCTTTTTCACCGGAATGGTACAGTGATAACTTTGCATACTTATTCCTTCTGACGCAATCCATAGCACATCTGAGTGAATGCTAATTGCTATCTGAGTTCAATAAAATGGATTTTTTACATTTTTTTTTTTTTACAATTACAGTAAAACCTCGTTAAGTCGTCACCCGGATAAGTCGTCACTCCGTTTAAGTCGTCGTTTTCCTTTGGTCCCGACAAGCTTTCATACACAATAATGTAAATTAACCCTCCTTTACCGGTCACCAAATTTAATTCTACTCCGGATAACTTGTCACCCTCAAAAATGGCCAAAAGCATCTTTCTTCTCCATTTTGCATGCCATCATGTTGTCTGTTCAGCCCCGCCCCTTCACTTTAAGAAAGCCAAGCTTTTAGGGGAAATTTTCGACCACGCCTGTCACTTCATTCCTTTCCTACCCCTTCGGAGGATTTGGAATCTCGCTGCTAATCATTCAAAATACACTTCTCGCTGTGACTCTGTCGAGTGTAGACGTTTTTCTTAACCGCTCCTGAGTGTGACTTCAGTTCATAGCGAGTAAGCCCTGCTATAAGGACTATTTTTTCTCTTGCAATTTCGTGGTTCGATTAAGTTTTTAATATGCCAGGGAAACGAAAACTTACCTCCTTATCTTTTAAAGAAAAAAAAGACTTAATTGCACTTTTTGAAAAATCAAATGTTTCGAAAACAGCTTTTGCAAAGAACACTATATTCCCAGGACTACATTAAACGATATTCTTTAATCGAAACAAGTAATTGAAGAAGCTGACTGCAAAGACAAAAGAAAGAGAATGAAGAAATCGAAGTTTGACGAGATCGAGGAGGTTTTAGTTCGATGGCTAAAACATGCCAGATCGCAAAATGTGCCGATTTCTGCCGGGATTCTCAAAGAAAAAGCCATGGAAATTGCTAAGGAGTTGAACATTGAAGATTTCGGCGGCAGCAATGGTTGGCTGGAACGTTTCAAAGACAGACATTGCCTTTCTTTGAAAACGATTAAAATGTGATAACTATAAAAAGTGTTGTTTTTTTTTTGTTTGTTTTTTTATTTTCCACTCATTCATTTGCATGTATTGACTTCTGAAAATCTTGTTTTTCTCACCAAATCCTACAGCAATTCATGAAAATACTGTATTTCAGTGTTTTTTTGCTTTTTGTTTTTCAAAAATTCCCACTTCGCCTAAGTCGTCACTCCACTTAAGTCGTCAGAAATGTTTGGTCCCTTGAGTGACGACTTAACGAGGTTTTACTGTACTTTTTTTTTCTGTGTGTTTATCAATACTCAAGAGTAAACTTTACCTGCTGAAGACGGAAGCCACTGGTGTACGACTCTACCGTGAATAGAACGTCCATTATAACGGGAACACTGAACCTGACGAAAACTTGGTTCATCCTTTGGACAATCCTGAAATTAAGTTAAATAAAATATTAAATTAAAAAGAAAAAGAAAACGCTTTTAGACGAATCCAAAGCAAAGTATCTTCTCCTGGGTATCTTTAATGAGTATTTTCACTTTGTTTTAAAGCATTACTTTTATAGGACAACGTGTTCTCCGCCCATATACAAAAAGCTGCTTTATGTATGTATGTATGTATGTATGTATGTATGTATGTATGTATATATATATATATTTATATAGAATAAAGAGATTTCCATGTAATAATTTATTTAATTGAATATTATATGGATTCCGTTATAAATCCCACGCTATCGTTGGTTTTTTCATAGACAGACAGATAAGACAAAACATTAACATTTTTGGACTGCTAATAAATAGCATTCAACTCATTCATAGAACTCACATTATTTCGGAATAACGTTTATTCTATATAACTTATTCTGTAAATTATTGCCCCTGGACGATAATCTGAGAACTGCCTACAATCCACAACACTATGACTAAACTCCTAAATCTGAAATTGGATGTGCATTACTATGTATGTTAAATATAAAAGAAAAAGTTGTCCATATCTACTTTGATAAATGGAGATCAAATTTTAATGTAAAGTAAACAAGTAATTGAACTTTAAATTTGTTTAAATGCATTATGATCTAAGTTGAGTTAACACAAAGTTTTAAGGCATCAGCAAAGTGTCCATTCAAGTACCAAACTATTTACAGCAAAGATAAACTTCCTGAAACAGATTAAAGGGAGGGATTTCTTTTCTTTTCTTTTTTGTATATAAATTGCATGAAATATTGAAATATTGAAAAATATTTCACGCAATTTATGAAAAAAAATGCAGCTTTCTTCATTTAAACTACATTTTTTTTCAAACATTCGATCATAATTAAAAATTACTATTTTTGATTTCAGAGATTCGTCAGAGATATTTGTTTTTGTTTTTTTGTTTTGTTTTATTACGATTTTTTTTCTACTTTAAATCCTTCAAGCCATGATGGATTGAGACAAACAGACTTTAGATTCGGATTTTACCCACTCTTTTGAGATATAATCTGAATCTGAAGTCTATTTGTCTCAATCCACCACGACTCCAAAGCTTTAGAATAAGAAAAATAGAAAGTTTCGAAGTAAAGTTACCGTACTTCGAAAACATGTCTGAAAAATAAAAGTGCGAGTTGAGCATTCTGGTTTTTTTTTTTTTAATTTTTTGTTTGTTTTTGATGGGGAATCTGAGTATGAGATCCGTCTATTCTATCTGACACGGTTTGGTTTTGTTTTTTGATTATAGCTTTGTCAGATTCGGCTGATGATCGTAGTGTCTCTCTAACTCCTATGTTGCCGAATAAGGAAGGGTATAATGCTTTGATCTTTTGTGACTCTGTTCATTTCTATTGGAATATTTAAGCCACATTTTATCAATGATTCTCAAAAGGATACTTTAGTTGTATCTCTTAATTAGGAGGTTTTTTTTTTTTAATATTAAGGAAAACACATCTAAATTTTAAGTTAATGAATTCCTTGGAAGAGAAGGATTTGGACCACTTTGAATTAAGGTTTTCAAGCTATCATCAGCCTATTTGGGAATAAAGCAGACTTAAAAAAAAATACAAAAAAAAAATACATAGACAACAAAATGTAATATTTCAGTAACAACTTTCAAACGGAAATATAAGAAGAAAAGCATTTATATACATATAGAGATTTTTTTAACCCAGACTCAGTTTCCGTAGGGAACTAAAGCAATTGAAAAGTGTTTCAATTAGGAAAAGGACTTCAGAAGGTTATCACAATGAAACAAAACCGTCATTTGCTTTCAGCTATTTATAATTCGTAGAAGTATTAATTGAAAGCTAGTAAAGCTATCATTAAGATTTTCTAGAATAGATAGTTCCTCTTACTAGGATAAATAACTAATCACGATTAGGGAATTTTAACGATTCCAAATGAATATCAATTTCATATTTTGTAGCTTAAATGAACCACTGAAACTTTTACATCCTATGAGATTTCATTTTTCCTTTATTCTTACAATCCTGATGTAGTAAATGCACAGATGATTTTTACTCCAAAAATATTTTAATTATTTTTTTTTTATCTTTACAAAACACTATTGTATAAAATAGTGTAGTAACCATACAAAGTGCTTGTGCCCCACTTAAGGTCTATATGTCCTCTAAAAGTTCCAACCCCTCGTCCTCGTCGTAGAGGGTGGAAAAAGATGTAGTAAGGAACTCCCGGTTGGAGGTCCCGAAATATGCTGGCTAACGGGGCTATGGTTCTACTCAAGTTAAGGTGGGAGATATCGTACCAAGGACTATTTGGTACAAGAGTAGCAAAAAATGTTGTGCCGTAAACGATCCCTTTGGAGCGCCCGGCGAGTACCCCATCGAATGTAGCTTTCTGCTTGGAATAGGCGGATAACCAAGTGGTGACTACTAATTCCCCCATTATTAAAACTTACATGGATAAAAATAAAAACAAAAAACAAGGGTTAGGGTCGCCTTCGGGAAGTACCCAACCACTAAAAGCAGCTACCACGGTAGCTAAATCTAGGGAAGAAAACAGTAATACTGGAATACTCCAACAAGCAAGAGCTTCTAACACAGAACTTAGCTCCCTGAAGTTAACAGGCAGTTCCGAGTTTCCTTCAGAAGCTAAGGAATTAAAACATACTGCTTCAAATATTAGCAGGTTGCACTTTGACGGTTTAACCTAAGGTTAAACTATTTAGGCCAGGAGAAATATGAGGAGGAAATTGCAAAGGAAGAGGCAAGCAGGTAGTCCTGTAGTCGAACGCAAGCAAATACACCCTAAGAAAGTTACAAAAAGACAGCGCTCAGATACTTCGACACCGTCACCTCTGAACCGAAGAGATCAAGACAGGGAACTAAACCACAGACCTACAGTGAGGCCATCTTTAACATTAAGATGGCCGTCATTAAGGATAAATTTCCAGATGAAAAACTGGACAGTAATGAAATAGGTACCATCCAGATGGACCTTCTTAGGCGGGTGGACGGAACCCCAGAAGAGGAATCTCTATCACTAGTGAAGAGTTTCAACTTAAATGGAGGGATACTATTTTATTTATGTGAAGATCAGGCAACTGCACTTTGGTTGACAGAAGCCTTTAATAGCAATGACAGTGTTCTGCAAGGCACGAGGCTCAGGATTCTGAAAGCCAGTGACCTGCCAAAACCTGTCAAAGTAGCTTTTAAAACAAAAGACATATGGACAACCGATTCAGCTGTCCTACTGCGGAGATTCAACGCCTCAACAAGAAATTTAATATCAATTGTTGGCGAGTGTTGAACCGCATCTCAGACCCTCGAGCTGATGGATCTTTCAAGTTGACAGGGAATCTGCCACGGCCATCGTTGAGACAAAATGCTTAGCATATACCGGGGTCGATGAAGGAATCTTCAAGATCCTACACGACCAAGAACATGTCAAACCCGAGGTTGATACCTCGGCACCTGAGCCCTCTACTTCTAAGGAGCCAGCAGATAGTTTCACACCTACAAGAGTAGAAGATCAGGCAGTTACAACTATGGATGTGACGACAGGGGAATCGGACATGGGATCGGCTTTATCCGAAAACATGGATGGTTGAGATGGACGAGGGTGGGAATCTCTCTGACCGACATCCACAGTGAGGAAAACACCTAATCGTTTCATTCTCAGCCTCTGATTCCCTAATGTCACCACAGACATGTTGAACTGTGTTCAGATCAACCTTCACCACAGCCGGTCTGCTTCTGGGGCCTTGTGCCACAGACTGGCTGAGGATAGTATTGATTTAGCCATTATCCAAGAACCTTGGATTTATAAAGGTAATATTTTAGGATTACCAAGATCAGGATGGTCATCTGTGTATGACACCACCTGTAACAATATGAGAACCTGTAATTTTAGTTAGGAAAATTCATAAACGCCATACTCCCTTACAGAATTTCAATCAAGAGACACAACTGTAGTTAAACTTTGTCTGGAGGGAAGTAAAGTTAGTGAACTCGTTGAGGTCTCAGCATATTTCCCCTATGAGGAGAATGGTAACTTTCCTCCTCTGGAGTTAAGGAATCTCACAAATCACTGGAAAGCAATGGAACACAACTCATCATTGGATGTGACGCCAATGCTCACCATGTCGCCTGGTGAAGCACTGACTGTAACCAACGAGGAGAAAACCTCCTGTAATTTTTGATAAGTACCTTCACTATCAGTAATAGGAGTGAAGTTATTGATCTTACACTCTGTTCTGTTAATTTACTTTGTTCTATTAATAATTGGCATGTATCTAATGAACCTTCTCTTTCAGAGCATAGGTACATTTGCTTCTATGTTGCAGGTAAAAAACTACAAATGGTATTTCCCAGGAACCCCAGAAAGACGAATTGGATCGGCTTTAAGGAGGATCTAGAAATACTAACTGGAGGTATGAGCTCTAACATATCTCGGTGTTAGATATTGAATTAGCAGTTGACCAGTTGCAACAGGCTATTCTCAATTCTTATCAGCAGAATTGACTAGTCAAGGTTGCTAGACTACCAAGACATATTCTTTGGTGGAATAATGAACTTATGGACATAATTGATTGTTGAAAAATAGTGAGTACACATGAATGGTATGTACAAGTTAAAACAATTAATGATAAAAATACTTAACGAAACCGGACAGTTTCAACCCCCTAAACGGTGGGTTATCTTAAACGGTTTCTCCTAAAAGGTTCAACCCACCGTTTATGGGGTTAAAACTGTCCTGTTTCGTTAAGTATTTTTATCATTCATTGTTTTTAGCTTGTACATACCATTCTTTTTTTAACGTATGTGCTCACTATTTTTAAACAATCAATTATGTCCATAAAGAATTTCAGCCCTCATACGTTAAAAGGATTTTCTAAATAATGAACTTAGCAACTTAAGATATAAGACAAGAAGGCTTTTCAACAAAGCAAAAAAGACAGGTGAATGGGAGGAGTACAAAAACACACTTACCTGTTACAATAAGGCCATTAGAGAGGCTAAAAAGACATCACGGAGGAAGTTCTTGTGAAGATGTATCTCCAGTACTGCTAAGCTTGTCAAAATCTTAGATAAAGGTAACTACAACTAACTAAGTTCTATAAAACTTGAAAATGGTAGTTACATAAAATCTGGAAAAGAAACACTAAAAGAAAGGCTAGGAGTACAATTTCCAGAATCTAGAGAAATCAACACTGATGACATACACAGATCGGGTCTGGTTCCACTCAGAGGTAACCGTACAGACTGGTGTATCTAGAAGTATTGTTAAACACTCTAGAATCAAATGGGCTATTTCTACGTTTAAACCTTTCAAAGCCACAGGTATGGAAGGTATTATCCCAATGCATTTGCAAGAAGGATTGGATATCGTTACACCGATTCTTTGCCGGATTATTAGGGCAAGTATAGACTAGGGTATCTCGCGTTGCAATGGAGACAAACCAGAGCTATCTTTATTCCTAAACCTTGCAAACCAAGCTATATGCAAGCTAAGTCTTATCGACTTATCAGCCTTACCTCTTTTCTGCTTAAGACCCTAGTGAAATAGGTTGATAGATACATAAGAGATGAGATTCTTATACATCCTCTACGTCATCAATTTGCCTACCAGCAAGGTAAATCGACTGAAACGGCCCTTCATCGTATTACAATACTTTTGGAGAAAGCCCTTCAGCATAAGGAATTTGCTTTAACTGTTTTCATGGATATTGAAGGGGCCTTTGATAGAATCTCTGTAGAGGCTATTGATGCACCCACTCATAAACATGGAATTAACTTTACCTTACGGCGATGATTGAGATCAATTCTACGTGAACGTGTGGTCGTATCCTCGCTTCACGGAGACACCTTAGCGGTCGCTACCAATAGGGGTTGCCCGAAGGTAGGGTTCTCTCGCCTTTGCTGTGGTGCCTTGTAATGGACGAACTGCTGGTGTCTCTTGGGAGGTTTGGGTGTGGCTGCATTGGTTATGCAGATGACATCTCAATAGTCGTTAGAGGTAAATTCCTAAAGCCATATCAGAAGTTAACCAGGACGCTCTGTTACTGGTTGAAAAGTGGTGTAAAAAAGTAGGTCTTTCAGTCATTCCAGACAAAACGACCATGGTACCTTTTACAAGGAAAAAGAACTAGCACGAGTTGCAAGCTCTTTGAGCTTGATAGGATGCTTACCATCTCTTCGGAAGTCAAGTACTTGGGTTGTACTTGATCAAAGAATGACTTGGAAACAACATTTGAAGCACTCGATTATGAAAGCAAAAGATTTTTCTTGGTCCTGTCAGGGTGTTGTTGGTAAAACCTGGGGTAGCACCCCAAAGGTTACGCACTGGATCTACACTATGATCATTAGACCCATCTCACTTACGCTGCGGTGGTATGGTGGCCAAAGGTCAAACTTAAAACAGCTCAATGCGAGCTTAATAAGCTACAAAGAACGGCGTGCATAGGTATCACATGGGCAATGAGAACCGCATCCACACCCACGGTGGAATTGCTACTGGAATTCTTGCCTCTGCTTTTACATATTGAGGCTGAAGCCACACTAGGAGCTCTTAGGCTAAAGACTGCAGGTGAGTGGTGTTACATCCATTCGGCAAGCAGCCATACAAAGCTTTACACACAGCATTCAAGTCAGGAGTCTGTTTTGCAAATGACTACTGATAAAATGCTTCCTTTTTATTTCTTTAAAAGCCCATTCAGCATACACTTTCCAAGTAGAGCTGAATCGGATTCTGAATCAATTCTTGTACTCACAGACGAGTCTGTTTGATATACGGATAGATTCAAGTCTGCCAATGGCTCCGGAGCTGGTGTGTGTTACCTAACTGGCAGTATTGGTTTTTCTTATAACCTAGGGAATTTCACAACTGTCTTTCAAGCAGAAATCTTCGTAATTCTTGTTTGTACCGGTACCTGTTTGGACAGAAACATCAGGAATAAGAAAATTTACATTTTTTCTGATAGCCAAGCAGCACTGAATGTTCTGAATCAGTGCCGCATTACTTCTAAGATCATTTTTGACTGCCTCAAAGCTCTGAATTACTGGCAAAATTCAATAAAGTTCGTCTTTTTTTGGGTTCCAGGACACAGTGGTCATGACGGCAATGAGAAAGTCGATTCTTTTGCTAAGATATGCGCTGAGTTGACTTTTATAGATCCGGAACCTGTTATTGGTTTATCCAATAACATGATTAGAAAGATCTTTCTTAAGAAAATGAGAGCTTTAAAGCTTAAGTTATGGCACAGGCTTGATGGTGAGAGGCAAGCCAAGATGCTAATTCAAGGACCTAGCAACAAACATTTAATGTTAAGGAAAAAGGAACTTGGTATTTTTGTTGGTCTACTTTACTGGACATTGTCGTCTTAACAAGCATTTATGGCTTTTAAACTTAAAAGACAACCCTGTCTGTAGGAGTTATCATTCAGAAGATGAGACTTGTTCACACGTCTTATGTAACTGTGAATATTTCACAGCTTAGATTAAAACCCTAGGATCTTTTTTTCTTAGAACCAAAGGATTTGTTTACGGTCCCTTTAAGTAAACTACTGGCGTTTGCCATAGCTACTGGTCTTTTTGGGAATTAAGGTTGGGGGAAGTACAATAGATCTTAGGTCGCGATGCTAGCTATACTTACCACCCATCTTCTACATTCACATTAACGATCTATAAAGCACATTTAGCCCAAATTTCTACTGACTTCGCCATTAGAATCTTGTGGGCGCAATAACTTAAAAAAATACTATACTAAATTCCATACTTAAAAGTTTAACTACTTCTAATTTTCTGCTAAAAGACTTCTAGATGCATTTTATTAGTCACTTTAGGACAAAAATAGGTAAAGTGGTTATTTGTTTGTTTGTATGAATGTCCGTAAGAGGAGAAATTGCGCTAGGAAGAAGATATGAAAGTAGGAACAAGTCGTTGAAAGGAAGAATAACAAATACAGAAGAAAGAAGGAAATATCCAAACTCACGCCGGGATTCGAACCCAGGCTCTGATGTATCAGCCGTAGTCTTGACCACTCAGCTGTGCTCGTACGTGTTACATAAAGTAAATAAATGTTTACAGTAACTTTAATAATTTATGTTTTTTATGTCTACATTTTATCTCCATCTTCGCACAAGAAAACAATAATATTTTGAGAACTCAAAGGAGTAGAATTCATTAGAGAAATTATTTAGAAATACTATTGGTACTGAACGGATATTTTTAAAAAAAGTAGATTCTGTTTTACGATCTTTAGGTAATAAATAAAAAATATTCAATAAACTGAATTTATGTTATATTTTGGTATGGTTATTAAACAATATGATTTTAATTTAAATTAGGTTTTTTTTAAGTTTCTCGTGAAAAAAAACTAAATCTAGAAGCGAATCTCAATCCATATGAAACGGAATTGATTAAAACCACATTATCAAACGAAGTTTCATTCCAATTAATGTTTATAGTTTATATTAATACTATATTCTTCTTATAGAATACATTAATGGATATTTATGTTGTTGGATATTGATGGTTCCAATAATAATAATGCTCAATACATAATTTAAAAATATATCAGATTAAAAGTTTTATTTATTTAAATAGTTACTTTTTTTTAGAGTTATTAAAGCGGGGAGGGGGGGGGGGGAGACAGGAAAGCTTTTAAAAAAGTTCTATCTTCCGTCAACCTGTATAAGTCATGCAGACATGAGTGAAATCTTATTGGAAAACTTATGACTTGTAGAGGAAACACGAATTCCGGTCAGTGGTCACTTCCTGTTTCAAAAGTAGTGACCGAAGATGAAACAAATACGGGATTACTATGGTTTCGTTTCCAATTTGTTTGTTTTTTTTTGCCTTAAATAAAAATTAAATATTAAAGTTGTAATTTTCACACTTTCAATTTTTTTATAAGTATACATACCATATTTCTTCTTGATTCCTTCTCTTTTAGAGTTCATAATATTATAAAACATCACCACTAACACCAATAAATGTATGAACTTAAAATACATTTATTACAAATGCAAATTTTCGAGAAGATAAATATCTTTATCAAGCCTACAAAATAATTACAAGTTACGAAAAAATAACAATCTTTAGAAGCGAGCATGAGAAATAACATTGTTGGATTGTTTTAAAAAAATTTATTGTAAGGTTTGTTAAAACTTAAACAATTCCTTAATGTTTTTTCTCATGCTCGCTTCTAAAGATTGTTATTTTTTCATAACTTGTAATTACTTGCTTGATAAAGAGAAGACGTTATTTATCTTCTCGAAAATTTGCATTTATAATAAATGTACTTTAAGTTATACATTTATTGGTGTTAGTGGTGATGTTTTATAATATTTCAATTTGTTTTGTTAAACTTCCTCTTTAGTTTTATTAAAAATTGTAAAATTCAGAAATATATAATATTTCTCTGATTGGACTCATAATTTTTAATTTCCAAACTTTTGAGTAAGTTTATCTAAAATTATAAAAAAGGAATAATATTTAATGCGTAAGTTTACTATTACTATTATTACTATTGTTATATTATCAATAATAGTAAGTCAATTACTATTATTATAATCAACAATTACAAATTAAAAGGATTTTGAAATTGATTTCAAATTGATTGATGATTTCATTTCTACAACTTTTGAAATTTTTCATCATCGTAGTACTCACGATATCAGAAAAAAAATTTGTTGCATTTCAAATAAATATTTAAAATGAAAACATTTTTTATAAAATTTACGAAAATAATATTTAAAAGATTTTTTTTTAATAGTGTTTTTTTAATAATAGTTTCCACAGGAACTTTCTTCCATATGTATTTCTTTCCACTGAAGTTTTTACATTTACTTTTACTCCTCCTAATTTATTGGGGATGGATCGTAAGATAGCATAAGCAAAAAAGCAAGTTCATTCTGGTTGAATAGGAATGGGAGTTACTAGAGGATTAGCTGGAGTAAAATTTTCTGGGTCAGCTAAAGAGTAGGGAATAAGGGAGGAAACTACTATTAATGAAACTAGTATAATCATATTATCTAGTAGATTAGATTAGATTACTGGTGAATGTGGATGGCTTGACAGCCGAGCACGTCGACCTGAAAGATCTTTTGTGCTATCCCACGTAATATCTAGTAAGTCTTTTAGAGAAAAGGGGTGGAAAGGGATTTTGTCAGAATTTCTGTTAATACCTCTAGGAGTATTAGAGCCTGTTTGATGAAGAAAAAGTAAATGAACTATAACTAGAGCTGCAATAATAAATGAAAGAATGAAATGGAATGAGAAAAATCGGGTAAGGATAGGATTATCAACTGGGAATCCTCCTCACATTCATTGAACTAGAGTTGAACCAATATATGGTACTGCGGATAGTAGGTTAGTAATTACTGTAGCACCTCAAAAAGATATTTGTCCTCATGGCAAGACATACCCTACAAAAGCTGTTATTATAGTGACAAGAAATAAAATTACTCCTACATTTTATGTATAGTGTAGTTTGAATGAACCATAATAAATACCACGGCCAATATGAAGATAAAGACAGATAAAAAAGAAAGAGGCCCCAGAAATGCTTTTAAAAATTAAAAATATAATGTTTTTGCATCTTCTATTTAAAATATCAAACGTTTCACTACGGTACGTTAGATTCAGATACTGAGAAACGAATAACAATTAAAAACAAAACAAGTGGTATTTAGCGCCACCTTCATTTAAAACATGTCATGAACTACTCGGAAAAGTATAGGTAGTTACTTTCATTCTGAAGTTGAGTCATAAATTAATAAATATCAAAAAATATTTTTGTATTAAATATTAGTTTTTAAAATCATTCTTCTTTACCTGTTCGTTACAGATGTGGTAACTGGTGGGTTGTCCGTGACAGCCACTGTTCCTAACGCCCGCAATACTGTAATTATTAAATAAATATTATTAGAAGACAGTTAAATATCAACAGAGGAATGAATAACTTCAGCTTGAGTTTAAGCCTTCTCTTGTAATTTTTTTTTATTATTTTTAAATCTATATTTCATTATTACTTTTATTCTTGTTTTTATTTGCAATAAAAAACATTAAAAGAAAGGACAGGAACTTTTTCTCTCTTACATAATTTTCTAACATCTTGTCTTAATAAAAATTCTTTAAAAAAAATCTTTATAAATTCTTTTTAAAACCTTAATTGAGACGAGTTGTGATTGTGCATTCATTTGTTTTTTAAGTGATCCAAAGAGATACAAGAAAAGTCAATTGAGGCGTTGACATGGGAAAGGTATTAGTCATGAAAAGCAAATTTTCCAGGGGAAGCAAAAAACAGTTTTGCCAGCTCATGTATACTTACCATAAGTGTTGTCTTGTATCGTTCGTAGGAACAACATCACTCAAAATTTTGACTTTCAGCCATTGCTACGCCATTGGCGAAATGTCTTACTATCTTTTCAATAAAAAAATCTGAATAATGATTTTTTTTTTTTTGACTTACTACCTTTCCCATGACAACGCCTCAATTGACTATAATGTAGAAAACATCCTTTCTAATTTCAATTAGAAATTAAAATTATCAATATGCGAAACAGAGATTTAGGAATTGCTATTGCATTGACATCCTCATAGAAGTTTTGGCTGTGAAAATAGTAGTTTACAAATTTCGTCAGTAGATGGCAGCATTAGACAGGCGAAGAGAGTCACGTGATTACAGCATCATCTCCTGAAACCCGATGTCGAAGTTTTCCAAACAGGAAGTTGGTATTTACGTTTAGGATGGAATCTCTACTGGTCGAATCCATATGGGTTCTTTTGAAAATTCCGAAGCACATACCATTCTTGCAAGAATCAATAAACACCGGTGTATCAAAACTCTTCTTTGAAATCATCTCTTATCAAAGAAAATATCAGCCTAAGTTGTTATTCTGATATTGTTGTTTTATTTATACATAGTTTTTAATTTAAAATAAGCTTTTTTTATGCTGCTTCTAATTTTTATTTTTAAATAAAATTTTTAAAAATTAAATAAAAAATTAGATTACATATTAAATAAAAATATTATTAATTCAGTAGATATAAAATTCAATAGATATTATAATTATGGCATATTCGTTTTGGGAAAGAAATATTGTAAAGTACATATTTATAACATCAATTTACATTTGAATTAATATCACAAAGATTTAGAAAAAATTAAAAATTAAAAATTAAAATTAAAATTACTGCGGTCGGTTTCTACATATGTATGATATTATTTCTAATATAAAATAACATTATAAATATCTTTTTTATATCCAATTTTAAAGACAAATATAAATACTACTGTATTTATTTAAAATAAGTATTTAATCAAGGACTACTTTCTGATACAGAATGACAAATTTGTAACAGGCACCTGTATATTGACTATCATGATAATAGATGCAATGTAGACTTGCTGGAGTGTAATTGTAAATCGAGAAATACTGAGAAAAAAAAATCTTATCCAAAATTTTAAAAAATATGTATGTTAGAAAATGATATAAAAAACATAAAATACGTTTTTTTCTTTGAGTTTCTGCGGAGACAATTTCGTTTTTAGTACTAAATAATAAGAAATATTCAGAAAAATATTTATTTATTTAAAAAATTGGTGTACCCGAAAACAAAAATCTTATTTTTATAAAATAATATTATTAAAAAATTATCATCATTTTTTGCTAAAAAAATATTATAAATATTTTTAATTGATACCTTCAAATGAAGAAAAAATCTCAAAAGAATTTGAAAAGGTATTAGGAAACCTCTTATTATTATTAATTCACGTCTTTGACTACAAATCTTAAAACTAGTTGATAACTAATTATTTGTTTTGTTATTTTTTTCCTCTATGTCTACAAATACAGAAATTTATTTTGTATGTCATTTAGTTTTACAGATTCCAAATTTATAAAATTTAAAGCATATTATGTAAATGTAATCTTCCATTTCAATCTAAATAACATTTTACATTTTTGTTAATGAAACTGTAAACGAAATGTAAGTTGAGACTGTGTAAAATCTATTGACTTTTTTCCAAGGGTGGTCTTCTGTCTTGCAATGTTTTCAGTAAATTCATTTTCATTTATCTTGTTTCCTGGTGGAATGTTGTAGTACACGTCATTTACAGGCTCTTATCTTGTCTTTTGGTGGAGTCTCATTTTCCTACCAGTGATGGTTTAAAGTTCTACACGTGAATGAGCCAGTTAATATCCTTCCTTGTTAACATTTTTGTTCCCACGAGATGCTACCAAAAGCAGCTTCTTGGCGTTGACTCAGCCAAAAACATGCGATTTATCAACACTCGTAGCTCGTTAGGGATCACTCACACTTCAGAATGTAACTATTTCACGTTCCTTAACACCCACATAACAACCAGTCTTTCTTTTCTAAATTTAAACAGTCGTCAAACCTACAAAGAACAATTCACATACTGTTGTTTAACAGTTACTTATGAAGCTAGTTGTTCATTTATTACTTTTATTCTCTTTTACATAATTTGTTTAGGGTGCTATAAAGCATTTTGCCCAAGTTGCTAGCAAACATGAATGTGTTTATCATTTCTTAGTTTCTTTGCTTTTAAATACCTTTACAAGAATTTCGTTAAATATACAGTGCAACTTGGATAATTCGAACGACTTTAATTCGAAATCGTGGTTAATTCGAAGATTTCTTTTAGTCCCTTGAATTTCTTATTAAATCAATGTTAAAAAATCGTGGATAATTCGAAGTTCAACTTCTTTAATTCGAAGTTTTTATAAAAAATTTCGAACCATAACGACTTTTCGGTGTTTCATCGTTAAGATATTCGACACGTGACAACTGAAATCCCCTTCCCGCCACAGTTCGACACGTGATGCTTCAGACGCCACTCGAGCTTTCTGCTGTCAGTGTCACCATGTCTTTCAGTAAACCACGCGTGTACAAGAATTTAACGTTCGCTGAAAAGGTCGCCGTCATTCGCGAGGTGAAAAAAGGTGTGAAGAAGAAATGCCAAATCGCCAACGAGTACGGGATAGCGCCGAATTTCGTCGGTACATTGAAGGACAAACCAACGTAAGTGAAGCTGTTTTCCGTTCACTAAACATGCTGGATGATTTTGCTTACCTTAAGCGACTGAATTTTACAAAACAATCAGACATTAGACAATTTTTTGAAAAACTACAATTTTCTGTAATTCATGTAATATGTACTGTAGCTTATGTAATATAAATCTTATTTTGTCTACTTACATATAGTGTTTAAGTCTTTCATGCCATGATCTTTCTGAATAAATATTTATTGACAGAATGATCTTTTCAAGCATTCAGTGGACCTGAAATTAAAGTTAAAAGATGTAACTTGTTTAATTCGAAGTCTTGGATAATTCGAAGTTTTGTAGTGGTCTCTTCAGCTTCGAATTATCCAAGTTGCACTGTAGTTAGTTCATTTGCATTTATTTTTGCTGTTGCTACACATGTTGTAAAGTTATTATTGTAGCCAGGATTAATGATTAATGAATAAAAAAAAATGTAGCCTACAGTGAATTTTCTAGAAGACATACATTCCACACATCATCATCCTTATTTTCATTTATTTGAATAATTTATTTTCTAAAATTTATTGCAGTCTTGTATTTTGTTATAGAATTTGCTCGACGATATTTTATCTTCTATTCCTATTTAATAATTGTTTTCACCAATATCGTTATTAAATATCACAGTCTGTGTAATTATTATTTCAGATCATTTTGAATTTCACGGTTTTTCCTTCATTTTGTCAATTTTGATCCAAGAAAGTAATATTCTTAAGAAAATTTTGCTAGATTTACACTCGATTCTTTACTTTGTTTTATATTCAAAAAAAAAATTTAAACAAATTATTTTTTTTCTGGATTCGAAGATGGGATTATAACCGTTATCTATTAACTCATTCTGTAAAATCTTTTATTATTTTAATTCGGTGAGACCGTATTCACTTTTTACTAATGTCCTAATCACACGATCATAGTTTTCGCATTGGTTTGATCATTGGCAAATTCATTGAAGTTTTTGAATCGTGTGTTTTGCTTCTGAAATCATTTTTATCGTCAATTTCATCTATTTCTTCTTTCTATTAGGTAGCCGAGACAATGAATACATTAATTAAAATTCACTATTGCCATGGTGTAACAGAAAAAAGTGTGTTCAATGTCGTTGTTAGCCACATATCAGTGCCTCTTATATGTGAAAACCTTTTGGAGATTCCATGTGCTAACAATATTCTTTATTAAATCATTAAGAATACTGGGAAAAAAATAAATTTTAGTATTATTATGTTACATTAAAATAATAAAAATCTCAATTCTTTTCGAGCTTGGGCATCTTATGGAACACATTATATTTATAAATAAGCCATAAGAATCTACTATTTAATATAAATAAAACTACAAGAAAGTGTGCAACATATTTTTTGTTTTTATCTTAAAGAAATCTGTGTTGATATGGGTCTGCTGAACCTCCAAGACATTCATCGAACTACAGATTCAGAGTCACTGTACTATTTTTTCTCCTCAAACATGTTCGTAGTTTTAATTACAATCTAAAACTAATATTAACAAAGTAAGGAGTTTACCTGTCATAGTTTTGATTACAGGTGCGCGTCCGCAGCCTGATACCACCTCCACACGTGCGACTACAAGCAGACCACGCTGACCAAGAAGACCAGCCGATATCGGACGCCACTTGGCGACAAAAAATCTAAACAAAGAAAAAAGCCATTACAATAAATGAAAAATAAAAACAACTGAAGGACTAAAACTTGGAGGAAAGAGTTAAGGAAAGTAAGAAGATATTAGCAGGACAATGTAACATATTATAAGAAATGGAAAAAATGGAATAAACGGACATCGGGAACGTTTAGAATTTAAAAAGGCAAGTTTGAAGAGAGTTTTGAAAGAAATGAGAAGTTTACTCAGTTTTGTAAATTAAGATTGTCTGTTGATAATATGCATATAATACCGTGTTTCCCAACGTGGGGCGCATGCCCCACAGGGGGGCAATTTGATTGTTAAGGGGGGGCAATTCGAAAATGGAGCAATGTTGTTGTTTTTTTTTTGGTTGTGAAAGTAAAAAAAATGTTGGTAATTTGTTTTTGTTTTTTATTATTTGGTTGTGAAAGTTAAAAAAGTTTTTTTTTTTTTTTTTTTAATTCTTTTTGAAAGTTATACCTAATTTGGTGGGGCATAGCATACTTTAGATACTTTAGGTGGGGCACAGCACAAAAAAGATTAGGAAACAATGATATAACAAATTTGAATTAAAGAAATTAGATTAAACTACATTCACGCTAATGTTGCAACCTGTTATTCTTCTTTCAAAAAACAATCCTGAAGGTTCAAACAATGAAAGGAGGAAACGTACATTGCAGCACCTTGCTATAGATTTTTCAATCTGAAACCAATTATCAAATAAATAATAAGTCACTAGAAAAAAAAAGTTGGGCGTGAAAAAAGATGTTTTACGCAATATCAATCATTTTCCTTAAATGATATTTTATTCATCAATATGGGGAAGAGATTTTCGTGTAACCATTTCCTCTGAAAAGTGAGCCCTTTATTGGAAATTTTGTCTCGAACAACCTAAACTTTTTATCATTATAGATTGATTTGGTCACTAAAATTAAAAATTAATTTAAAATTAATTAAATTAAAATTTGACATTATGAATTCATTAAAATTTGACGTTATTTAGCTACAGAAAAAAAAAGAAGCACATCATTTTTATGGCAGGTCAGTGATGGTTACTTGATAACTTGTGCTAAGGATATCCAATGCTCCTCCATTCTAACAAAGACATTGGTTTAACGACTTTCTGCTTGTAAGATAGCTGTCGGAAGATTACTAGGTAGAACCTTCTCGAAGATTGAGATCGTGAATATTATATCAACAATTCAAGAATTCACTAAAGCCTGTCTAAGATTTTTATAGATCTTTATTAGATGATTAATAATGATATTTCTCCCCGCTTTCTTTCTATTAGAGCCACCAATAACATTGAATTTTAATCAACGCTGAAGAAAGGAAGCACATATCGGTATGTTACCCATCTTAACAATGACCCACAGAAATCCAAGACAAACTACAGTCACTTCAAGATTTTAAAATTAAATTCTACCTAAGATTATCTCAATTAGTTAATATCGTTTGGGATTCCATGAAGGATGTGTTCTCAGACAGTAACAATCAAGCACTGATTCACCTTGTTTCAGCCTTAAAACATTCAATTACTGATCACCTGTTCAGTACTGGGTCCTTTAGGGGAAATGTAACATCATATTAGTAGATTGATGAGAAGGATTAGCAGAGATTGACTATTCTTAAAGAATAAGCAATTAAAATATCCAACCTGAAATTCACCAATGGTATTTGTCAACGTTTAGATACTTTCAAAGTAGCACTGTTATTCTACAGCTATTTCTAAAGATATTTCTAGTTTATAGAAGAAAATTGCTTGTACTAGTTGAATTAATGATTAAAATTATTCATTAAAATATCTCACAATTTTTTTTTCAAGATGGCTTATAAAAAAAAAAAAAAAGGAATCGAATAACTTAAGAATTGTCTGAATACTACAATTATAAAGATTGTATTTTATAAAATTCATCTCTGTAAGTTCTAAACAAACATAGAAGGAATATTAGGATATTCATAAATCCAATTGAAGAATTTACTATAATCTTTTTTTTAAAAAAAAAAAGCTAAAAAAAAAACAAAATCTGTAAAAAAAAAAAAAATACAATGAAGGCTTCTCTAAAAGAAGACGTCATTAGTTTATTAGCAAGTTACAACATGGCTGCTTCCTGTTGAACGAAAATTCTTTTTCTTCAGAACAGTTTCACGTGCTTTTCTTTAAAGGAAATACAATCTCCTTAGTCTTTTCCGTTATATACACTCAACTGCAGTAGAACAGACTTTAATTCAGTCTACTAATTCGATGGACAGACACGTTAATTTTATGACTAATTTGGCAGTGGATCGTTGGCCTTCCGACATAGAAGCCTACAAGAACGCCTCATAGCGAACGGAAGAGGAAATGTCTTGATTTTGGTAAAACGAACTGCAAAGGTCAATGGCTTTTCGTGAAGCTCTTTTCTCTTTTGTTGATAAAACAGTTGCCTGGACGACGACGCTAGCAGATAGACCATTCTGATTGGACTGAGAGAGTTCGCTTTATCGGCCTCGCCCATCCAAAGGATTCCGGAATGCGTTACGATAAGTAGGTCCCCCACCTACAGCTGACTTCTATTTTTAACAACTCGTTCGCCTTCATTTTCGCGCTGTTCTTTATATAATTTTCCACTGAACTTCAAATGTGGCGCCGGAAGTCGTTTTTAAAAGCAGTAAAGGAGTGGTTCTTCCCAGAAAAAAAGTTAACTAAAGACCAATTATGTTCCGATCATCACATGCTATAAAACCTCGAAACCCTGAATTTCTGAGAAGTACAAGACATCAGCAAAAGTAAATCTAACGCTACGTAATGGTTCTTTCAGTGATCAAGACCAGAAGTGGTGGGCGTTATACTTCACTTTCCATTCTGTCTTACCCCATATTTGTGTGAAAAGAGTCCTCCTGCATTTCTATCTTCTTTCTTCTAAGATCAGTTTATCTGAGTGTCTCGAAATAAAATGTATAGCAATTACATTATTATCGTCATTAGAAAAGTGGTTTCGTCTTTGATTTAATTAAGAGTCAATTAGGGGCAAGTGACAACAACAGAAGAAAAAGAAATTGAAAATGTGTTTGTCGGAGTCCTAAATAAAGCCAGTAAATTGTTTTGGGTCAAGACATAGACCAAAGTCACAACAAGCCATGATGAGGGCAGTAATTTAACCAGTAATTTGCACTCAAGGAGATGTAAAAACTCCAGCTTGACAGACTTAAGAAGATAGTCTTTAGGAGACAGACTTAAATAATTGTTAGTGTTCCGTTAGACGGATTAAAATATACATTCAACATCACATTAGACAAATGGATGCTTTAATATTGTTAACTTCACCTGCTTAAGCACACCGGTTGAAATATGTAATTCATACCATGCAAGGTAATCATTTCCATTCTTTCGTTACTATGGTTTCAATTTGGAATCTTGTTGATGCAAAATATCTTTCCAAAGGCTATTCAAGGCAGCTGATTTGAGGTACATGGGACAGAATTCTAGTACTGTCTTGACTACTGCAAGACAATTACCATTATATTAACTACTATGAAAACTAATGCTTACGAATGGATAATTTGTTTTATTTGTTTGTTTGGGCTATCTTTGATTCTGAGGCAGAACTACTTCCACATCTACAGAGAATCAATAGCAAAATACAGAAATTAAAAAAAAAATGGAAAAACAATTACCCATATTTGACTGGATTACAGATTTGATAAAACATTTATTTAACACTAATCTCTTTTAAACTCGCTTTTTTTAACCATAACCAGTTAATTTTAAACCTAGTTCCCATAAAATCTCAGCAAACGAATCAGTTATGAAGTCACAGAATACGAATCACAACATTATCGAATCAATTATGAAACAGATTTAAATCTCTTACCTGCAACACTGCGATCGTTAGCAACAGAATGAGCCCAGACGCACGCGCAGTCATCGTGAGGCTGAAAACAAATAAATAGTTTAATTTAATAAAAAAAAACCATAGCAGTCATACATTCATTGAAATTCTTTAAATCAGAAATAATAGTAATAGTCTGCTGATAGTAAAAATGCTGTGTTAAATTTATCTGAAATATAAATTATTTTAAAGTAAATTAAGGCAATATTTAAATTAATCTAATTACTTTCAAAGAAAAATAATAAATAAAAATATTCTACTGACTTCTTGTTTTTATCCTTATTAAATTCTTAGAAACTCTTTCTTGGTAGAAAAGCAGTTACTATGGTCGCATCACAGTTGGCGACTTATTGTAGAAATGTGGATGCGTTCTTCTGTAAAGTTTTACATTACTTACAATCAGATTTCTCTTTTTCGTATTACTACTTGCTATAAAAAAAAAATATTCAACAAACTTATTTTCTTGAAAAAGAAAATCTTTAATATTTAGAATTTACCTGTAAATTAAGTATTTCTCCATCAATTTTCACCCTTCAATTCCTTACTACTACACGTTGCTATAAATTACAAATTGTTTGCTTCTATTCCTATAACCATTAAGAGTTTCAGATATTTTAAGCATCCCATGACAGATTTGTTTCAATAGTATCGCGCCTCATCAGCTTGGGTAGTTCAATAAGGATTTAATAAGGATGTATTTATTTTTTTATTTACTTATTTTCATTTATCTCTATTCAAAAATAACTTAGACAGGTACTTATGTACTATCGGGGCCCATTTTTTATAATCGATTTCTGGTGTGAATTTTAAATCATAAACCCCTCCAAATGTTAATTAAATAACATTAATTAAATAGGTACTTACGTATTACCTTATATCGTTTTGAAAAAAACAAAACAAAAAACAAAAAACAAAAAAACAAAAAAAACATTTTCTGTTAATTAACACTAGGTTACGTTAATTGAGGTGTGATCCTTTCCAGGATGTTTCGTTTAGAGTTCGACGGAAAAATAATACTTTCCATTTCGAAATGACCAGCGGTATCTTAAATAACGACAAGTTATGTTTTTTTTTAAAAAAAAAAAAACAGAAAATAAATGAAAAGAAAATACAAGAAATCGATTATAAAATATGGGTCCGGATAGTTCATAAGTATCCCTAGAAATATTACTAAAAAATGTTTGAAATATTGGAAATCATTGCAATGTGGGGTTGACTCCTGCTTATACTAAGAATGCATTTTATAATAATTTCAGGCAAGACTACTATTTATAGAAGGTATTTCTGTAACTAATACAAGTTTTCCTATTTTAAAGTTCAAGGATTACAATTATACAAAAAAAAAAACATTAAAAAAGGATATTAAAATGAAATTTGAATTAAGTAGTATTCCATTGGAAAACGTCAAGTCCACCATGTAAATGTATCATCATATAATATATTATCATGCATTATTTAGGTTTCTTGTTTTTATTAAGAAGACTCGTTAGATTCTATTGAAAATCAATTTAGAAATCATACAAGTATATAGTATTGAATCAGTGAACATTATAAACTGCATTACTCAGCCTGGAAACCTGTATTTTGAAGGAGAAAATAAAAATGTGAACGTTAAAAACGAATTTGTTTTAATTTGTTTTAAAATCAGAACATTATTCTGATTTTCTGACTACAGCTAAAAAAAACAAGCAACAATAACAACTAAGTAAGTCCGCTCTGTAATGATCCATTTAAAACATTATTGTTCAGTAGCTAACCATAATATAGTTGTAAGCTGTCCTATTATTGAGTAATCTGACAATGTAATTCATATGATAATCTGACAAATCATATGAATACATGATAATCTGACAAATGGCAAATAATCATTGTTGCCTTTCTAAGAATAGTCAAATTTTAAAAATTCAAATTAAAAGAAAAAAATCTTATTAGAAATTACATTTCCGTTCTGATTGTTAGAAGAAAAAAAAAAAACAGTTAGACAAATTTGTTTCAGCCTATAAAAGAGGAAGATCTGATTTTGTGGATGATGAATGTTGTTATAAAAAAACCTAGCACCGTTATCGGAAGTGGCGTTCAAGATTGCTTTATTCCGATTTAGTATAATCTTTTCGATCTTCTCTTTGGCTAATTGAAGATTCTATAAAAAGATTGAAGGCGGTGCGAGATACATTTCTGTTTCCTTTGAGTGAGAAAGCACACAGTCTTCCCCGACAACTATGACGCCAACCGCTTCAAATAAACTCGGCTTTTTCCAAGTCAAAGCAGATGTTGGGGCATTTGTCACCAGGGGTCACTGTGCGCAACATATGCGACCAAACAACCTAAAAACACACACCCAGTTGATAATGTTTAATGGATCGTGGATAAGGTTTGTCACTTCCGATTGCAATTAAATAAATCAGATTTTTAGTTTGTTTTTTATTTTATTTTTTTTATTTATTGATTTGCCTAAAGCTTCTAATGTTATTATTTAAAAGAAAAAACTCAAAAAGAGTCATTTGTTATTTTTTTTTTCCTTTTTTAATAATTGTGAAATCTTTTCTAAAAGTCATAGAATTTTCATATGGGCGACAATAACTCCTTTAACGATACGATAAGATATATTCCATCATTTAGTATATGAGTATAAAAATGAATATAAACAGTTCGTTTAACTGCGATATTTAACTGTGTCATTTTGCTAAAAAGCAAGAAATTCTCTATTATTCTCTGTTAGGAATCAATTAATCTGCTTTTATCTTGAAATTTTTACGTAATTAGAGACTGCTTTTTACAATAATATCAAGATAAAATATATAAAAAAAAAATACAATTCATCTTAAAAAACCAAGAGTATAATAATAATATAATAAATATTATTACATTCGAAATCAAAGTGTCTTTGATTGATTGACTTTTAGGCAAATTATAATACAACAAATGTCAATATTGCAAGGATCGTTTTTATGGATAGATAATCACTAACTACAGAAAGAGATTCATTGCATCCCAAAATGGAAGAAATCCAGCACTTTTAACTCTTTTTTTGGACATTTTTGGTTGGAAAGTCATCGTTTGATTGTAACCTCCAGTCCAAAAAGAAAAAGACTTGGTTGAACGCATAGAACCATTCTAACCCTCCCTTTCCAAATTCTGATTAGTTGAACTGTAGTCATAGATACCAATAGAAAATGGAGTAGGCGATTCATTTATTGTTTTTAACTAACAACTAGCTTATTTTTCAAATGTATTTTGAAGAGATTCCGTACATCACAAGATCGGTCATCAAGCTTATTTCCTTACGAGGTATTACTTACATTGATTTTCCATTCGATCAATTAGTAAATATTCTTTTTTATTTCCTTACAAATGAGATTTATTTTTTATTAACTTAGCATAACACATTAAGCCAGTTCCATTTTTAGCCATTTCTAATAGGAAAATAAAGATCACCAAATTAGTCAGTCTGTGTATGTCCTCCCTAATACCTTTTTGGATGGATCTACTTCAAAATTGGAATGCATATTTGGGACTGGAAATGATCTTTCTTTTACAACTGATGTTTTTTTGTTTTTTTTTCAAATTTTTGGTTCTTGTCGAATAATTAGCACGAGAAAACAACAAAAACTTCCCATGAAAAAGCATTTGAATCTGAACAATGGATATTACTGTTTTAAACAATCTATGTTATTAAAAAACAGCTTGTGTGTGTACGTCCACAACAATTGAAGTTCGCAAACACGTTGCCAGGCAACAGTAGGCCATATCAACGCTATGCACAACAATGGACTTTGACACGGCAACAGGGGTATTGTTGCATGGTCAACTCTGTCCACAACAATGGACATTCACACGTCGTTGCCAGGCAACAGAAGCATTGTCAACTCAACTGCGCCAATTCCCGACTGTTATCAATGGATTTCAATATTCTATTCCATGTATTCTTTAGAATTTAAACTTTAATTTATTTTTAGTTTTACTTGTAACTTTTAGTTTTTATTTTACTTGATGTAATTTTTTTTTTTTTTTAATAAAAAAAATGTTGTTTTCGGGTACATTTTAAAGCTTCGAAAAGAAAAGACAGGCAGCCGTCTAGTGAATATTAAATCTAATTCATCCGATTAAAATCAATCCGATTTATAAATTCAAGAAAATAATGCCAATTTAATTCATTTGTTTAAGAAAATGGAAAATTTTTACTGTTTTTATTCAGTAGATATTACAATTGAAAAAATAACGCAGGTTTTTTTTTTTATGTGTTTTTTTGTTTTTTTGTAATTTTTAC
>JAFIDM010009631.1:325739617-325764639 GCA_023159025.1 Thereuonema tuberculata | reverse complement strand
TAAAAAAAAAAAAAAAAAAAAAAAAAAAAAAAAAAAAAAGAATTTTTAAGAAATAATATTCTAAGAAAAGTAAGCTTTAAGTTCTTTTGAACTTCTTGTTTTCGAATCATAACTTATATAGATACTTAACTTTTTTTTTTTTTTTTTTTTAATAATCATTTACATTGGAAGAAAACAAATTACCCCCATCCCCTTTCTATGAAATATGTTTGTTTAATAGTATTATCATAAATTATTTTTATCTTTGACTCGAGCTACAATATTAATGAAAGGATCTTTTTAAAAAAATGAGAAATCACCATAAGTTGCTGTCAGATATATTATCATTTGTTTGATAATATTTAGATTTCATAAAGATAGGGTGAAGTAAACCATAATGGCAAAGATTTATGTTTTCGATATTGGGTCTTCGTGTGAATAACCCTCAAAAAAAATAGTAGGGGATTGAAACAGGAAAATTAAGAGAAGGGGAAAAACATATATAATTCCTGCAGCTGGCAAAACTTTCAATTTTATAAACAAATTGGTGACGAAGTTCAAGGCTATAAATAGTAGTCACAGACAAATTCCGTCTGTTTGTATGTTTGAACGAGGAAACGGGGGGTTACAAAGGGTTAGACAAACAACGTACTCTTCTTTAATGGGATTCTAATTGGTTGGTGGTCAAAGTGATTCCCACTCTTCGTTCGAGGCGTAATTGGCAGTTGCTGCTTCTTCTAATATTTGATAATCTTTCCTTCTCAAGGAACAAAAAAAAACCCTCGAATAACGAGAGATCCTTAAGCAAAACACACACGAAGCAGGTTTTTGTCACTTTTTAAATTTATAGAATCGCAATCAATGCTAGAGAAAAATTTCTTGAGGCGTACTTTATTATAAGCTTTATTATAAGCTTTGTTGTAGAAAGGAGAAAAGAAATGAAGGAAAGAAAAAAATTAAAGTTACGAGAATAAGATTTAATGTTATCGCAAGGACGTGGAGTAGGTAAAGAAAAAATTGAAATTCCTAGTCAGATAATAAGAAGCAGTAATCTTTGCACAATTATTATTATTATTATTATTATTATTATTATTATTATTATAGTGTAATCTCTCTACAACTATCTATCAGAATAAATCAAAATACTACGATACAAATTTCGCTGTATTTGAATTGAGCGGACTGGGAAATTTCCGTACATGATGCCAGCTATCCAATCGACCCCAAGCTTCTGAAGTAACCCTTATAACCAGTCTTGCATCAACACACTTCTCTATTTTAATGAGAGGATAACCCCTGATATAGTTATGGATTTTTCTTACGACGGGGGTCTGAAATTCCTCTGATCAAATACAATGCGACATTTCTCTTCCCTTATTTGAAAGAATGGAATTTTGCATTCCCGCATCTCTATTGATTTGGAACCATCACTTCACAGCGACTGATTTCACAGCAGATTTTAATGAATGTCCTTCTGATCACAGCATGGAAGACTGAAGATAGAAATCGAACATCTAACTCAGTTTGTTTAATATAAAGCTCCTTGTCTAGCTTTCATTTCTGTATCCATCGTGGTAATGGAACAACGGCTCTGGTTGGCATCAAAGAATTTTGTTTTTGGTTGAAAGATAAAACTTCACACTTCTGCCTTTTGTGCCCAAAAAAACCTAATTCTGCCCCTGTTGACTTATTAGTTTAATACGATAATTTGAACAATGCAATTGCCCTTTTCTTTTTGGAGACATAGCATATTAAACTATTAGTTTCCAAAATTCCCATATAATTCCTTTTACAAATAAAGTTTCTCTACGGATCAGCATTAGAAATAATAAGCAATGTTAATTTACAAGTGAAGCAATTTTATGTTAAGTTTTAATAGTTATTTCCATTAAAATAGACACTTACATCCATTTGTTTCAATAAGTTACATTTTCCTGGGATAACAGTTTGAATTACCACCCATCCTAAAAGGACAAACAAACGGACAGACATTTGAACAAATATTCTTTTGAAATTTTTACTTTCTAGAAAAATATTTTATCCTTAAGTTTTTTTTTTATTATTTTTATTATTTTTTATTTTTATAGCCAACGATTAATTTTAAATTATAACTTCAGTGCAACGAAAACTATAATAATATGAACAGAAATATAATTCATTGATCAAGCGAAGTCTTTCTTATCTACTTGGACATTTTTCCTCCTTTGTTTCTGTAATGTACGCGTATCACGATTAAACGGATGGACGATTACTTTAAAATTTGGTAGGTTACTTATTATGATACAACTTAAAACTTAGGAACATTTATTTGGGACCTTCACCCTTCCAATCCCTCATGTTAACCCCATAATCCTTCACTAAAATGACACAATGTGATTTCTTTAAAATGTGTACGATGTTCATTTATGGCCACAATTTAAAATAACAGCAAAATTATTTTAGTATCTCCTTCCCACGCCATTTACGACCCCCACAGATGCTTACTCGGTCGCCACTATGCTATCGACAGACTAAATATAAACAGTAATAATTTCCATTTTTGAAAAAAGTAAATATTTAAATCTTGTTACTTTCGTAACTTAATTAAATTCGATTAATTTGAATCATATCAAAGCTCACGAAAATTTAGTAATCTAAATGGATTCATATTCATTGGTGGAAATCAATGTTTTTGTGGAAATGTTTCTCAACTCGCCTATTAAATTCTCGACAAAAATCCCATATAGAAAAATTTTCGAATAGTACAGTGGTCTCTTGTCTTTAAATATGAATACCAAATTTCAAGAAGACCCATCCAATGTTTAAAAATCATTGTGATTGGAGACATTCACAAACACACCCATGTATATAGACTGACTAAATTGATGGTCGTCACTTTCCTAGGACAGAAGGCCAAAACCAAGGGATTTAGTTTGACTCTTTTCCTAAAGAAATCTAACTGCTATGTTCCATATGGTTTTAGGAGTTTTCTAATATTCTTGGCGATGTGTGTCTTTCTTGTTGGCATCTTTCCAGTGCGAATAATAAACAATGACACCTGTCTCTGATGGAGAGATACTCATGTCACGAGGACTCGACTGTAGTAATGGTTTAATATTACATGATCACAGACAACGAATTAAAACAAGTCACGCTCCAAGGTTCTCACGCGACTCCGATCAGTCCTTGTCCCAGACATATTACCAAGACATTTAACTAACCACTAAAACACCACAGTTTATTTATTAGGTTAATGAAAAAAAACAACGACCACAACTTGATTCTTTAATAAAAAGGAAACTGCGATGGAATCAAAAAGAAAATCTTGAACAAATGATGAGAATAAACTTTAACGAGAGCTACTTAACTCTAAAAGAAATTCTGTAAAAGAAAAATAGATTGTAATTGACATTTAAAGATCAGCAAACTTCATGTAAAACTGTAGCACTAGCTGTGAAGAGTTGTTTCAGAGCATAAATTCAAGACTACAATTAATCAATATAATTACATGATTTTCTTAATGGAATAAAGACTATATCTATCTATAAAAACCTATTCAAGGAAAATACCTTCTTCTTAAAACATTACAAGGAATTCTTGTATTATATAGAAATACAGCCTTTATTAACCACGAGGACATCTTTATGTCACACAGCTCCAAGATGTCGTATCAAATTTATTCTCTTAAAATTAAGTCAATCAATCTTAGGAAAATTAGTTTAATCATTAAGTATTATTAATTATCAAATGTACATTTTTTATATTTAATGAAATTTTAACATAAACATTTCAGAATCTATTGATTCTATGCTATGCTTTTTTAAGTTTTAATTTTTTTTAATATTTTTTCATTTCAAAATAAGCTTTAAATAATCAGTTTCAGCCGAATATTGTGCACAGCGATTATATCTAAGCATTTCATAAAACATTTATTCCTTCAATATACCAACACTCTTTTGCACTAAAATTTGATGATTTTGACATTGGTATAAAAAATACCAATGTCAATTCGTATCTCACCATTGTTGTTCCATCGTCTGCTATGGTTCTACAATTAGGAAGATTTTTTTTTTTTTTTTTGCTAATAGAAAGCTAATAATTGAAATTTACAAGCAAAATATTTATAAGGAATTTTTCAGTTCATTTTCATATTTCTTTATCGAGCAAACTCGTTGTAAAACATATAATTTCAACACTAACAATTAGAAAATATGTCTGACGAAGTCTTACAATATTGTTTTTTAAAAAAATACTTACAGATTTCTTTGGTTTTCCTTATGTATGGGAAATGAGTCTGTTTTGTCGTGAGTCAGCGCAGTGCCTTGAAGCGTGTGAGGGTGGCATTGAAATCCTCGTTTCCCACAGGAGAAGAGAAAAGAGGGGATAAGTGGGTCGTCAGGGAATAAGGAGAGGTGGAACGGAAGACTAATAAAAAAGGGTAGAACGAAGAAGAAATAAAATGAAGAATGTGTCGGGGAACAATAGGACAGAAGATTGATTGCCAGGATGAGTGGCACAGCAAGAGAAGAATAAAAATGGAGAAGGATGAAGGAAAGGGTGTCGATGATGATGATGATGATGATAATAAGATTTCCCACCCACGCTTTTTTTTATACATTTCTAACTTCAAATATCGAGAAATAGCTAAAAAAACTAAAAGTGAAATAAAAAAAATAATGCTAAAACGCAGTATTTTTCATTAAAACAATTAGTTATTCGAGATCATAGGAATTTAGTTTTGTTTATTTCATTATATTGTAAAATTGTTTCCTAATACACAATTCTTATTCAGATTATTATTTATTTTTTTTTATTTTAGTTGAAAATTTGCACAAAACGTATTTTTAATTTGAAGAGTTTTTATTCAGTATGAAATATTGATAATAACCATTGCGGAATAAGAGCTCCCTAATCCCTTCAGAGGCAAGCGTATTTTATCCGATATTAATCTATCAGCTGCGATTAACAATACAATTGAAGCCAAGTACGCTTTTGTGTTTATGCAAATTTTCTCATTTAGTTCATATTTGAGATTAGTATTAAATAATTCTTTGAAGAATTGACTGCTTGATTTCCTCAGATTTTATTATTAACTATTATTCTATTTACCTAAAATTCTATTTATTTTGTTCTAATTATATCAATCATAAATTAGGATTAGTTGGTTAGAATCCCTCTACCAGTAAAGGATTCTCAAGATGAAACAAATTCATAAATAAAATTCAGTTTCAATTTGATGAAAAGGAATGATTTTTAATTTCATAAAATATTACAAAGACTAAATTTAATAGTATCAAATATCTACATTTTTTTTTCAATGAAGTTGTTTGTTTTGCTTTCGTGAATAAAGAACATGATTTAAGGATCAGCTTTCCCCTTTTCACTAATAAATAACTCACTTTCATTTTTTTCCCCTTGGATTCACTTGTACCCCAGGATGATTCTGCTCCTTCCACTAACAAATCTTAAGACAGCGTCACTTACACTTTTTTTTTTTACAGCTTCCCCTCACTGTAAATCATCACGACTTCTCAACTCATTATAATAACAGATAAGAATTCTAGCAATCAATTTTTAATTAATTAAAATAATGACGGACAACAAATAAAAACTGTTACGAAATCTGTCGATGTGAAATACTGAAATTAGTTAAGTAAAACTTACATAAATGAAAAGATAGACTAAAAACCTAATGCCAGATTTAACTATAGCTAAACGTTACGTAATATAGTGGATTGAATATAACGAGTTTTTTTTTATTTTGGTTTTTTTTTTCGTGAAACACTAATTAATACAGAGATTCTACTGCAAGTAAAGAATGAAAAGTGAACGTATAGTAACAAAACGAAACTCAATACTTTTAATTAAAGGCTTAAATTCTAATAATATTTCATTTGCATATAAAAGGCGAACACACTAGACTAAAAATTTAAAATCTTATTTAAAAGGTTAGAACAAGTCCAGATAGTTTCGTCTCGATTATTATCGACGAGACTTCTTTGGTGGATCTAATAATATTTACTTTTTTGGTTCAGCTATTTATATTAAATGCAGTAACAGTGTTGAATAATACATTGCAATGCATGTTACAGCCAGCTAGTAACCCCCGAGTTCAGGATAAATTCAATGTTTTGTCCACAGTAGCTGTGACATGCAGTTTTAAAATCCAAAAACATTTTCCTTGATGTTTTTAAATTGCGTGCGGTGGGAACACTGTTTTCCTACTGTTTTCGGTCCTGTTCACCTTTTCAATGGTGTCTCAAGTGAAGTTGGTTGCTAAAGTTCTCATACAGACTAAATGCATAAAGGACAAACATTCCAAATTTAGTCAAGCATACATTTAAGAAAAAAGGTTTAACTAAAAGTATTCATTAATGCAAAGTTTTGTATCGAATGTGATGCACGTTTTCTTCAAAACATCATATTTATCATTTTTTTTTATTAACATCCACAACACTTTGGATCGTTCTTCGAAACATTTCATTCATTTTTAGAAATGCTAATTGAAGTACTTACGTTTGACTCCACTTTTACGCTAATGTCTATTCTTTTTTTCAATGCAATTATGTAATAACTACATTTTTTAACAAATTTAAGAATTTTATGTAAATTTGTAATAAATGCTATTAAATTTTTTAAATTCTAAATTTTCTTTCGTATATCAGTGATTTCGTCTAACTTTGCATGTTTCATTTGCAGCAAAAAAGTAAAATTCTGTCTTCAAATACTGTGTAATAATAGTAATATTCATCTAAAAACATCTCTTTTAAGCCTGTGATTTCTTATTTTAATATCTTTTCAATCAACTCCGATGCATGTCAATACAAGGAACATGATATAAAAAGAGATGTTGACAGATTGTCCGTCTAGCTATTTCCAGGTCTGCCTACCTTTTTTTTTAATCTTTTCGAATGATATGACATCACTGGGGAAAATCACCGGTCCAATGGTGTTGTCGGTCGCAATTTATGCAAAGCGATTAGCGTATCATTAAGCTGTCGTTCTCATCCTACCGCCAAACGAGTCTAATACTGCTTGACAGCTTCATTAGCAGGCCTATAATCATGTCCGCAAAATTAAGCTACAGAAGCTAAAGATTTAATCTGGCTTGATGGGTCTTCTTAATAAGAATATTATCTTGAATTAAAGTCGTGATAATTTACTCAGTTTGGAACTAAGTTCTTCTAATAATTTCTAACAGTTAATTTCATTTAAAGAAGAAATACTCAAGAAACCATTAACAAACATGATTAGCAATAAATATAAACATCTGAAAGAGAATAGGAACTTCATGGGAAAAAGTAGAATTAAATACACAAAATGAACGAAAGAAAACAGTTGCTTAAGGATCTGAGGTCCTAAAACCTAAATAACCCTTCAGTCCTAAGAAAGTGATATGATTTCATTGCTTTTATCTGATATTTCAAGAATAAGTTGTTATTAGATCAAATTGGTAAATTTCAAACGGAAACAAAAAAACTTGTAAAAATTCATTTTACATATATTGGATGGAGAATGCCAGTTTAGATTTATTCCTGAAAAAGAAATAATACAAAGAAAATTTACAAAACCTGAAGGACATAATTCAAAACATTTTTGTGAAGGAATGAAATAAGAACATCAAAAAGACAAGAAGACAATTGTCTGTCTCATGCTACATTTTAAGAAAAACATTAAACTGGTAAGTTCTGGAAAAATAAAAATTAACCATCAATTAGTGTGAAAATTATTATTTCTGTACTAGAAACAATTGCGTGTTCCAGTATCCTCATTATTATTATTATTATTATTATTATCTCGAAAAAGTTTAAAACCATTGGTTTCCCCAGCTACGACAATATGGCAGGTCAAGGACCAAAACACATATTGCCGAGTGTAAAAAAAAAAAAAATTATTATTATTATTATTATTATTATTATTATTACGTAGAACTGAACACTCAGTGCTGGGGCATTAATTTTATAGACAGGTGGAAGCCAAAAGAAATGGGTCTTTATTTTAAGTTGGAATGAACATAAGCTTCGAACTAAGTTTTAAGGAGCCCCTGTTGCGCATACAAAGAGACAAACACACAAAAAAAATCTTCAAGTAATATAGTAAGACTGCGCATGCGCAACCAATTGTGATTGCTAAAATTTTACACTATGAAAGTGGTCGGAGTGTCTGATCAAGCAGAAAAGATAGGACCAATTTAATTATTTAGAATTTATTATTGATGCATTTGAATGGTAAATTATATTGGGTAATCCAATTACAAACGAATTATTAAAGCTTCAATAAACGTACAATGAGCTATTATTTATGTTAAGATATTTATTTAGTTCACAAGTCAGTGTCTTACACAGTCTGTTTACTATATTACTTCACAATGGATTTATAATTAAGAATATCTGACAAAATTTCTTGGTTAACTCCTAGCAAATATTTTCCGTCATTAGTAATTCAATTTTTAGAACTTTCCATTGCGAAACAAATCACTCTACCGAATAAGTTGTCTCAGTAAAAGTAATTTCTTTCTATATTATTTCCTTTTCATCAAATCCTTACATTCCATTCCACCCCCGCTCTATTTCTCTTCAGACGCATTTAGTTCAACCATCTGTTCCTCTTAAATCGCCCCCAGACGGAAACTTCTCCGCATAACTAAACTCAAATCAACTGAATCATCTAGGAAAATGGCGGCGGCGATCAGTGGAGCGCTATTGGCTCATTTTGAAGAAGACGATGACGTCAGCAAAGGTACATTTTTAGCTCTGTTTTATCGTTCTTAACATGTGCTATCCTTATGACAAACGAACTACACATGGATCAACAGAAAAAATTAAAAAGCCTCATCACTGCTTCCAAAGGAGAATACATGTCGAGATGTGACCTACATTTATTTTTCTTACTATTCAATGACCTAATAGTTTTTATAACTTTGTTTAAGCAAACTAGCAAAAAAAAAACTAATACATTCCAAGTATTCTTAATCTGGTTTAATCATAAACATTATAATTTAAAGAAGTATAAAAAAAATTAAATTCTGCATAATTACTATAATATCCATTTAACTTATTCATGTAGTTCTTTTTAAAACTTTTGGTTTTATAAAGAGATCAATTAAACATAACATAACATAACAGAAAACAGAAAGACGATTGAATTTGAAAAACCATTTCAAATGTTTTTTGAAAATCTTTGTAACGTCTTCGTCATATTTTAGGAAATAGCTTAGAAAATATAATTCAGCTGAGAAATTCAACATTAATAAACTAAATAAGTAAAGAAAAATGAAAGCATCGTTTGTTGTTTTGTTTCTGTTGCCTACATTTTTATAACTGAATAAGAAAACTATGTTTTGATTATTTTTGGCTAATTAAATGTTGTACACAACGAAATCCCTTGTTTTAATTAATAGCGATAGTGGATTTTTAATAATAGAAAAGGAGGCAGTTATTTTAAGGAAAAGTATTTTCATATAAACTTAAAAGGATGCTAATATCTTTAGGAAAAAAGTATTTAAAACTTAAAATAAGCTACCTATGTAACAGTCCTACTTTTCATTACGATAGTGTAACTGCATCTTTTGATTTAACACATCTAAAATATGTAACTGATTTTCCTGCAAAGCATCATTTGGATTGAAATACTACAATCGGCGAGAAAACAGCTTCAGAATATTGTTTAATCTCTCTAGGATTAAGTCATTTACATTACATTTATAATATCAATGTAGTAATCATTACGTACACAATAATGCATTACCATCATACAAGTGAAAGTCAGCTATTATAGCACGACTATTTTATGAAGTTTACTCAGTTGAGGAGGATCTGTAGTTATAAAAATTAATTGTTCTATAAAGTTTAGGATTTTCTTTTCAAACAAATCTCTCAATCATCATAATTTAAGAAAATGCTCAAAAATTTCCTTAAATTAAATTCTCCAAATTGGTAAATATTAATCTTTCTAAAAAATAAATTAATGACTAACAAAGTTGTGTTTTTTTCAAAAAATCCATTATTTTTTGTATTTTTCACCAAGCTAACACTTTTCCAGTTTTTAGTAAAATTTATGGAAATCATTAAATATCTTTTTTTTTCTTTTTATAATTTTTTTTTTATTATTTTGGCAATGTACTTTTATCCAAATTACTTTTTAAAGAAGCTGAAATCCGGAAGCAATTTCTCTCCATTTTCTTTTCCACGGTTTCTCCAAATACATCATTAACTGCATCTGATGCGTCTCGTTAAGCAAAAGGTTTCAAGTTTTTACGATCTCCACAAAACTGAATTAAGGTATTTGCTCAGTTGAGGAACACAATCCGTGTTTGTTGTGAATGATGTCGACCCATTCGGTCACTGACCCGAGGGTTTTCCCCACCCTAACAAGATGGTCATCCTGTTATCCAGCTCAAAAAAGAAATGAGCCTTGTTAACCCAACAGAGGGAATTGGTAAATGAGAAGAACAAGACGCTTCTTTCCGGGTGCCTTTTTTTTCCCCTCTTCTCCTTCTTATTCTTATTCCTTGTCTTCCATAATGAGTTTCTTTGTGGTGAGAGGTTCAACACCCCAACATTTAAATGCATTTTTTTCCTCCGAAAATTCAAAACTATAAAAGAACAAAAAGGCCTCTTCAAAGATTGGTCTTAAAATTTTCTTCAGTCTTTGCATATCGATGATAATACGAATAAAAAAGCAGAAAGAAAAATCTATTAGATATTTCAGTATGTATTTAAAAGATCCTATTTAGTAGTAAGAAAAATATAAGAATATATTAGCCAAAAGTCGTTATCACTGTTAGTATTGAAAATAAACAAATTATAAAGGAAACTATTTTTACATTAACTTAACTTACCTTAACTTAACTACTTTATTAGACATCGTAATATATTGCTTCGCCCGTGTTTTCAATTAATTAAAATCGATCGGATTTAGATAACTCTTAAATAATTCATTAATTTTTTTTCAGAAAACGGATGAAAAAGAACAGGAATCACGACAAAAAAGAAAAAAAAAGAGTTAACAAAGACCCATTAATTTTATTTTTTTTTTTGAAAAATAATTAAAATTAAATAATTGTAGAATAAGAAGCATTTGAAAAATAGTTTTTTTTTTTTTTTTTTTTTTTTGAGCTATCAAACCAATACAACTGAGTCAACAGATACATCTAACTATAGAAACGACTGAATTATTAGAATTCAGTTATTTTTTTTTCGTAGGAGGTAAGGTAGTGGCTCGAAAGACTAAAAAACAAAAACTATTAAAACCTCAAAAGAATTAAAGTATACCGAAAAAAAAAAAAAAAAAACAACCTTAGATTTCTCAGTTACTATCGAGTAGTCACCGATGACTGTTCTGTTTAAGGATCGTCAAACAGCTAAAATGTCTCTTGTAAATAAGTGTTATTTATTGGCATTAAATAACGCATGCGAACAAATAATCTTTATTTATTTTCAGCTGTTTTATTTACTTGTAGGTTTTGCTTTGTTTTTAATTAAAAGGCTGTGGATACATCTCATTAGTACTGCGATGTTTAGGTCTCTTCTGCAGACTATAGAGTTTAGAACTGATTCTAGACATCAGAAGGAGGGAAAGGGAAGATGCAGAGAAGTACAGGAAAGAAAGGAAATATCCTTTCAATGCTGGCTCCAGGATTCGAATACAGACTTAGGCATATCAGCCAAGTTAGTATGCATCCCCCCGGCTAGGCCTAAACGCCTATTTTCAGTTAACTTTAACTTTTATTCTATTCTCTACATTAATTGTTAACTCTGTTTATGACATGACAACAGCATCCAAATATTTGTTAAAGAATTCTTCACTAAATTGGATTTTCTTCCCAAACTATTAGGTGCTATCACGTTTTCTATAGACTGATAGCTCCCCTTTTAACGTCAGACTGGAAGGTTGAAATATAAATCTTTGCAATTATTATATGCAGATTCCTCTTGTAATCAACATAAAGTTCTTCCGGGGATTGAAAAGCATTTGAATATTGTTTTTTAATATTTTTTTTTATTTATTTTAAGAGAGGTCATCTCATTTTGTAAAATTTAGAAGTACCTTTTCCATTATAGACTTCGTGGTTCAAAGACCTTTGAACTATGAATAACCCTGCTTGATGAAAGCTTGTTGTTTCGAGCTTTGAACCAAAATTAATAAGCTGCAAGTCGTCTACATCAGTACGAAGCTAAATATAGAATCTAATTTCATACATTCTTAAAGATATCACTTCAAATATGTTATATTTTTAATTCGCTAGACTTAGTTATTATGCAGTTTTAGATTTAATAATTTATTTATCGATATCATAGATTACTTTTTATGTGTGCGTGTGTGTGTGTTTTTTTTTTTTTTTCCTCAATACAAAATTATTTACAATGGCTAATTCACACTGAAGTTAACTTCGCAGTAAATAACAGATGAAAAAAAATAATATTCTTAAAAAAAAGGTGATTATTTATTGTTCATAAATCGTTAGCTTGCAATTTATTTCAACGTTTCTTTTTTTTTTTCCTTTTGAGTTTCCATGGGTGGAGTATGAATTCTGAGTTCAATCATCGGTCGGTTAAAACAGTCGACTCAATTGTGGTTCTAACAACAAATCCAATCAAATGGACCAACAGTTGAGCATCACCTGAGGCTCCAAAAACAACTGTTACTGCGTTTCAATTAATGGCTTCAACTACGGTCTCAAGGTCTTCACAGCAAATCAAAAGTACGAATTAGAATTGAACAGTTCTTACTTATAACAAAACAAAAAAAGATTTTTTTCTGTCAGGGAGGGATAAAACGAGGAAATAAAGAAGAGTTGGGTTCAATATTGTTACTGGTCGTATTAAATTGCATAGTAGATTTATAAAGTAATTCGAAACTCTATTTATTTCTTGATATTTATTTTATTTGTAATTATTAATATTTTATTATTCTAATTTTGCTTATTTTTAATTTATAAATAAGTATGTACTTTAATTTTATTTCTAAAAAGTATTTATTTTAACTTTTCTTCAGAATTAAAAATATAAGAGGAAAAAAAAAGAAAGTAGTTTTAAAATGCCTTTTTACAAACTGATTAAATTGAAAATTGTATTTTGAGAGTTCTAAAATATATTAACGAAGGCCAATCTACAAAAAATAGAACAAATTAACTAAGAATTAGTTTTGTGTTAATATCTACAATTGCTACTTGCAAACAATATATGTATCCAACATTCTTAAAATTGTATTAGCTTATTAAAAGAAAAGAAAAATAAAACTTTTCTTATTTTTAAGATCATTAAAATTCTATAAAACATTTTGTCATTTGTGATGTAGAGATCCGATAGTTCTACATCCGGTTTCCAGTTTAATTACAAAGTCACTTGTAATTTATTTGTTTTCTTTGCCTGACGAAAAAGTTCGAATACTGGAACTTTGAAACGTCGCCTTGTTTTAATTTTAATTGTTAATAGGTGTAAAGATGCATTGATGGTCTCTACGTTTAATTGGTTTTTACCTTGCACGTTAAAACAGTTTAATTAATAAATACCTTAGCTCCTTTGCTAAAAGTACTGTAAGTGTCTAAAAGATATGGAATCATTCCCAGCTTTCCTACAAAGTACTACAACAAAACATATTCAATCACTTAGTAAGTATAAAGTACAGAAAAGAGAAATTCAATTTAGTGACCGAGTTATCAAAAAATGTAGAGAAAAAAAAATGGAATAATAAAAACTATTTAAATTATAATCAGCAAATGCAATCAAGACAAATAAAATCTAGTGGGAACTGTATGAGCAATTTTTAATATACAAAGAAGCAAGGTCATATACAGGAGGACTGCCCAGAGGGTCCTGATTGAATCCCCCCCCCCTACTTTCTTTTTCTCTGAAAAGAAGTAGCAAAAATTCTTTTGTTAAAAACAAATTTTCCTTTTATAATCTGGAACAATTTCGAAGTTATTGATGCCGATATTGATTTGTAGTCAGTGTTCGTGATAAATTCATAAATGTTAAAGAGAAAATTACAAAAGCTTTTATGAATTTTAATTCATGTTAAGTTGATGTTCTTTCTATATCTTTACCTAGAATAGTTTTGTCTGTAGTTCATTGCACTGTGATAACTAAATCCACGTTTTGTTTGGAAATTCTATATTCCTTCCCTGTCGTCCCAAATCACGCGATAATCATAGTCTCTGGGGGGTAAACAGAGATCGGCAATGGGAAGGTAGTTTTACGTGTTCATCGAAGGGGGATGACACCGTAGCGAGGGGCGGTGCATGCAGATAAGACGCCATTTTGTTAATTCATCACAGACTCAAGCCAACTACTCATCACGATGCCACGAACTGATTTCCTCCAGCCATAAGTATGCAAATGAGACAAAACAGCCACAAGATAATAATATAAAAAAAAATTCCAGCTGTGGGAAAGAATTAAATAACCTTACAATATATGCTGCAGAAAATTCTAAGCTTTCATTTAAGATTAATATAATTTTTATTTATTTATTTATTTATTTATTTATTTATTTATTTATTCCGTTAATCAATCAATAGTCAAAACTTGGACATTAAGTTAAAAATTTATTCTCTACAACTTCATAAAATGGTTGTTAAAACTTCGTAGTAAACAAAAGTTTTTTATATGGAATTGGCTAATATGGTAGGCGGAGGATATCCCGAAATCTCAGAATTTAAAAGAGATTTTCTTTAGTTTACTTTGTTGGAGGGTCAACTGAAGGAACAATGAAACCTCCCCTTCCAAAATTTTGTGGACCTTTGGTTTTGGAGGGGGAATTGGAGATCTATTTGGGAGTTAACCCTCCTTCTGAAATGAAATCCTATATATAACTGAAATATAACTGGATAACTTAATAACATAAAAATTAAATAATTCAGTGCTAACGGTTTTTAACTTCAACTAAGATGCAGGTAGTACAAAAAACAGAAAATATTTAAATATTGCAGTATTACAAGACAGTGCGAGTTGTAGATCTAAATAGCACTGTCAACTTCAGTCATAAGAACAATAAATCAACAAATCATCGTCTGCTTTTCAGTTCTCAATTTGCTGTTCGCTTTCTTTTCTGAATTTTTATTGTTTTTTTTTATTGCGTATTATTTTGATAAAATCAACACTTTTTTTCTTATCTTATAAGGTGTAGATCGTTATTTTTATTCAACATCTAACTGTATCACATGGTGATCGGAATGTTTAGCACATTTACGCCATAATATGTTTGTTTGTTTGTTTTAAGCCAAGGGCAAAGTTAATTGAAATACCCAACAAATTTGAAACACTTACATAAGATAGACAAGGAAAGTTTTCTTAACCTTCGACATTTGGTTTTATTCTCTTCATTGCCTAAAACTAGATCTTAGTAAAAAATAGAAGGAAATAATTTTAATATATAGTTTAAAACATTTTCAACTCTTCTAAAACATTTACATTCGATTAAGTTCTCAGTTTCAATTCTTTTGGCAAGTTTTTTTTTTTATTACCGTACCATAGAAGAAAGCCAATTTTTTTTATTATTTTTTTCAAAAAATATTATTGTTATTAATTCCAATAAATATTAGTATTAATTTAACTTTTTATATTTTTCAATTTATTTTTATATTTAATTTAAATTTAAATTTAATTTTAATATTTAATTTTTTTATTTTATTTTTACGAAAAAAAATTTGAATTTGAAACTGATATTTGCCACATGTGAATCGTATACTAATGTCTGGGAAACAGTAATAAAAAGCCTTAAAAGTAACTGTGACTGTATTATCGAAATCCAAGTATCAAAGAGAAATAAGATACGTTCGTCTCTAATTAATACCAGTCACTTCTTAAAACTAATAGACTACAAACAACAAGAAAAAGAATGTTTCAGCATAAAAACAAAAAAAAACACAACAGGAAAACAATTTGGAGAAAGAAATTCGCCAACCAGACAATAAATATGCCTTCGCACATTGAGCCAACATCAACGGGAATTCTGTACAGCTGTTCCATCCTTATTAGGAATCATCAGCAGAATTTACCCTCGATGTTTGGCTCAGTTGCGCAAAAGCTTTACCTAAAAGCATTCTCGATCCCGGGAATGGGCCGCCGAGATAAAAAACAATAAAATAAAAAATGATCCTGAAAGATCCAAAGTGTTAACCCCTTGTCTCTTCACTGAAAGGCACTAAGGAAATTAATTACAAAAAGGCAACATCGTAAGTTCAATTGAAAGCAAGTTTAACGTCCGTAATTATTCATAAATGGAAAACAATTTCAGGAAAACAATTTCTTCACCTAATCCTACAAATTGCCCTGCCCAAGGCATCTACTGTTGCTCATTCTAAAGTTACAATTAAAATCTACTAATCTTTTGTTTATACATTCGTAGTAATGATTCTAATAGTTTTTCAGGTCATCCGCTATCTGTAGCTGGCAGTTACTCACGTATTGCATTATAGAAAATTCTTCGCGAAAATTCAGTATCGAATAGGTAGACCTGTATTAATCTTATTATTTATCTATAGTATTTGGGAATAATAAAGTCAGTCGATCCACAGCAAGCGCTAATCCCTTCAAAGTTCTCGTCACCCATTTTCCTCAACAGCAATAATTCTTCTACTTTCGTCCACTTTCATTAATTTTATGTTTCTCCTCTTCATCCCTGATTGTCTTTCATTTTCTTATTTTTTAGGTAAAATTGTGCTGAATTGTTTGTCAATAGATTCACACTTTATAATTAAAGTTCCTCGTAAAATCTAATGTGAAAATAGAATCTTATCGAAAAATAAAATGTTTTATTCTGTTTTTTTTTATTGACGTCTATGGTCTGTCATCAAACATTTTGATGGTTTTGTTGATACTTAAAAAATTTCCCATTTTCATTTCATTAATGTACAACCTCAAATTTTGTTTGATATGCTTTTTTGATAAGACACGAGAAAAAAAATAAAAAATAAAATGAATAAATATATCTTCAATTCCATACTTAATACTGTTGTCTTAAATTGCCGAGTATTATAAAAAATACGTACAAATATATTATTTTTAATAATCGATATCCTACTGTTCCCTTGGAAAAAAAATAAGAAATGCAATGGATACTGTTTCATCTTATTTATTTATTTATTTATTTATTTACTTATTTATTTATTTATTTATTTATTTATTTACTTATTTATTTATTTATTTATTTATTTACTTCTTTTTTATTTATTTTTGTACCTTCCTTTTATAGAAATAGTTCAGGGTTAATAAAAAGTTCCTTTATTCAAAAAATAAATCTTTCTTCACTGGCTAAATAGTTGCGAATTCGAAAAATAGATGAAAATGGAAATCATGGAAATCAAAATTTTATAACCGAACTGTTGAATAACAATCTTTTTTTTTTTTACACTACAGCAATTTATCGTACAGTTAATAATAATAATAATAGTAATAATAATAATAATAATGATACAATTGATCGTAAATAGGAAATTATCCAAGTAATGATCCATAATACCAATTCTAACGGATTCCAGCAAGCCTTTTAATTTTTATTTAAAATTCAAAGCACGAAGCTTGTTACTCAAATAATAAAAAATTAAGACACCTAAAAGATTAAGACAAAAAAAAAATCACTTAAAGTTTTAAGTGCTGACTTCAGATCAAACGAAATGTTAATCTACTTCCCTAAGTTCAATTTCTATTTCATTTCTTGAGATGTTAGTTAGTTTTATCGAAATGTATTGATATCTAAATCTAAATGTAATATTTCAATAAAAAATTTTCTTTAGTAAGTTCAAATTATGATTATTATTTGATAGATTAAACATTCAGACATAAAAGAACATTTTTTTTAGCAAAAAAATCTTAAAAGTGAAATTTCCTTCTTCGTATTTTAAAACTAGTTCTTTTCGAAGTTAATAATATTATCAAACAATTATTTACTATAAACAAATGTTAAATTTCTTCTTAAAATTTTAAAAGAACTTTAAATATGTGTCAATTGTTTTCTGTGAAGAGATAAAAAAAGTCTGTATAAAATAGAAAATATCAAATTAACTTATATAAAAAGATTACGCTTTGTTATAGAAATACATAAATACATGATATCTTTCATTATCTGTTAGAATCTTGCAAAAATGGAGAAATTAGAATAGAAAACGTAAAGATTTTTTTTTTTTTTTTTTAATGAATTTTTTGATTTCCCCATTCTATTAGAAATCACAGATGCAGTATATAAATGCGTATTTAACAAGGAGCGTGTTATTCTTGCTTAATGGTATTCTCACGACTTCTTACGAATAAACAAAACTGAAGATAGTAAGAGTGGTTATCACTTACCTCCTCTCGCCACTGCTGACAGCATTCTACTAGACCAACCACCGGTTGGTAAATGAGAGGCAGAAAACAAACATTAAAGATAAGGGCAAAAAAATTAAAATTAAAAATCCACAGACACGTCCGAAACAGGGAAAGTTATAGCGCTCCACGCCACGAGATTACTCCATCTGCTTTGAAAAGGTAAACAGACGCTGAAATTAAGAGATCACTCACAATAAATAAGCAAAGAAGGAAAAAAAAAAAAGACTAAAAAAAAGTATCTACGTAAATCCTCGTTGGTTGTGCGAGAATCACGTGAAGTTCCAGACTTAAACTTACAACCACGTGATCTCATTTCGCCTATCGCAGCAGATCGATGGCGACATGTCGCTGACTTCCAAAGAAAGAATTAAAGACAACTTTTGGCGGGACTCCTCGTTAGCGCTGGAGAATGGCAGCGTCGCCATCGGCGATGGGAAGACGTTTCCCCAAAGGAGATGTCGGAACTGAGGGCAATTACACTGCAAATGAATTGGGCAGACGCAAATGGGTGGACGAATGGATTAAAACACGCCGAGGGAACCTGTCTAAATTAAGAAATGCAATCATAGGACATTAACAGAGATTCAAGGAAACAAACAGCGCAAAATGAAAATAGACAAATCAACAGTGCAATCCAAAATCAGGTCAACTTAAGAATAAAGCCATTAGTGAAAGCAATTACGATTTTAACGAATTTTGGCGTGACTGGTATAGAGACTATTATTCGAATTATAACTGGGTTCTTAATCGAGAAATGTTATTAAGCTGATCCACAATAAACTAATTAGCCTTTTTTTTCTATTTTTTTTTCTATGTTATCTCCTCTGTTATTCAAATCAAAGTGTTATTATTCCCAGAGAGAAACAGGAAATGCAGAATAGATGGTAATGTCTAACTTACGACTAACAGTCTGTCCAAGTCATTGCGAGCTTATAACAACCAATGTATTCATTTTTTCTTTCATTTTATTAAAACGAATACTGCCGATTTGTATTTTTTTTTTATTCTTCGTACTTTGATTTCTTTTTGTTTATCGCACTGCAGTAATTGAGAACAGTAAATACTTGTTTTAAGATTTAACTTTGGCGAGTTTATGTTTATCATGGTAGAAATCGTACACAGCTATTTCCAGTTTGTGATCCAAGACTTGTTTACTCCTGATTGTTTGATGTTTCTTTGCACTTGATTGCAAACAGATCGATCACCAATTGCTATCTTAGAAATAAGTAAATTTTGTACCAACAACAACAGTCGTGTTTCCTGCCCCGCTTTAGCTACTGGAAGTATTTTTCAGCATTGTTAGATTCTTCGGCTAAATAGTCCACAGTTTCTGTCCATAGTTGAGGCAAAAAGGCGTAAGTCCCAAGAGTCAGGACATTGGGGGAAAAAATAATAATACATAATATGTTGTTCACGTAGAAAAACATACACAAATATTAATGTAATTTATTGAAAAAGGAAAATCTTGAAAATTACCGTAGAAGGGAATATGACAGCTAGGAAGAGAAAACACAGGACAACTGGAAGCAGAAAAACGACAAAATGCCAGCTTACTTACCCTTTGTTTAGATTTAATCCTGATATAATTAATACGGAAATATTAGATTGGACAGTTCAGTATCAAAATATCGTATCCAGTTTAATAAAGCAATAAATGGTAAATAAAAGAAGCAATCACTATGTTTGAAATCAGTCCATATTTTGCAAAAGTATTCCATACTTGAACTCACTCGATGAAGATCCCCCGACTTTGAAGGACACTTGGTCTTTAAATTTAGAAATGAAAATAAAGAAACAGATTTGAACTGGAGGTTCAGAATTGACCCTCTTCTGAAAAGATTCTGAAACAAACTCCCAACGAATTATAAATAAGAACTTTATTTCAATCTTCTCACTTTTTGAACCTGGTAACTCAAGTAGAAAGGTGGGCGGCTACTGATTGGAGAAGCAAAATTCTATCCCCGACGATTTTTACTTTAATTTCTTCTGCTCCAGACAAATTCCAGGATTTTCAAGTAAGTTTCTGTGGGTAAAATAATATAAAAACCTAGTAAGAATGATTGATTATTCTTTAAATTTTGATGCAAATTTCCAAATGATTAAACTTTGGTGTCCAATGAATGAATAGCGAGAGCTATAGCGCATCGGAACTGCGCACTCAGCAGGTGTATATAAGAAGCGATTCTCAATCTGATAGTCAAACTTTCTGTTGCATTGCGAGTTAGGATACCTTTCAACGACTGAAAAAATGCCTCGCCGCAGGATTCGAGCTCATTACGTGCAACTGTCAGAGTTTGAAAAAGAGGTCGTATCATTGGATTGAAAGAGGCAGGTTGGGCAAATCGGAGAATCACTCGTCATATGGGTCGAAGTGATGTAGCGATTAGAAGATGCTGGCAGGAATGGGTGGACAATGGCAGATTTCAGCGTCATGAAGGTAGCGGTCGACCTAGGGCCACAGCAGAGCGGGAGGATAGAGTGATTGTCAGATCAGCAGTCACAGCGCCTGAATCATCGTTATCAACCATCAGACGTGCGACCCGCACACGAGTGTCCACCATGACCATTCACAGACGGCTGAGAGAGCGACATCTACGCTCGTACCGACCGCTACGCCACCTGCCACTCACGTCTGCACACTGTCGGGCCAGATTACAGTAGTGCTTGGCTCGATCCGGTTGGAATGATGCTGACTGGGGACGTATAGTGTTTAGCGACGAATCCCGCTTCCAACTGTGTCCTGACGATCGTCGCAGACGTGTCTGGAGACGCCCAGGGCAGCGTGCCGATCCTGCTTTCACTATTGCATGCCACACAGGCCCTCAATCAGGAGTTATGGTCTGGGGTGCCATTTCCCTTGATAGTCGGACCCCTTTGGTCGTCATTAGCGGCACACTTACAGCACAGCGGTACGTCGACGACATTCTGAGATCTGTTTTGCTACCCTTCCTTTTGCAGTACCCTGGACTTATTTTTCAGCAAGATAATGCCAGACCACATACGGCACATGTTGCTATGACCTGTCTTGCAGCTTGTGAAACACTTCCTTGGCCAGCCAGATCCCCAGATCTCTCTCCAATCGAGCATGTCTGGGATATGATGGGAAGGCAACTGCATCTACCAGGGAATGTGGATGACCTAGCCCGACAATTGGAGCAAATTTGGCAAGAAATACCGCAGGATACCATCAGGGAGCTTTATCACTCTATGCCACGTCGTGTGGCAGCTTGCATTCAGGGTAGAGGTGGGTCAACACCTTATTGAGCTCGTTACTTTGTTACTCTGTAACTCTGAAATAAATCCTTCAATTTGTCTGAAATTTTAATCATTTTCTATTCTGTACATAATCTTCGTCTCCATCAATTTTTGTCTCCATCAGACAACTCCTTCTAGGTGCGTCGTTTTTTTTTTGTTAATGAGTGTAGTTTCCAACTACTCTTGATTAACAAAACAGCCGATAAAGCTGATTGAAATTTAAATGAGCAAATAACTTGAGTTTATTCGTTCCTTGATTCACTGAAATTAGAAGTATTTGAAAAGGATAATTTCGTTTTCTTAAAGTCTGTCCATACCTCAGATTGCACTACATGCAATCGATAGTAATGGTGGAAATGATAGCCCAGAACAATTAACTTTACTAGAAAACACAATTTTTACACAATATCCTTCATAGGATATTTTCGATATGAGAATATGGCATTTAATAGAAAAGTATTTTACCCCGGATACATAAGATATTTGTGATTCTGTCATTATCACGAAAGCATATGCAATAATCTTTCCTTTCAAAGAAACTTTCAATATCATTAACATTGGTAAATGGTATTCGACAGATGATTTATGGTTTTTCTCATTTCTACTTGCTTTCCTTAGTATCTGAACCAATAAATAATTGCCTCAAAGTAACAGATCGTTCCTTGAGGTTTGGTAATGATTAGCACACTCAATAAATAACTAAGATCGTATATCTAATACTGTATCTTGCATCTCTCAAACCGATCTATTTCGGTTGTTTTTAGTACAGGCTCTTACTTTCTGTTTTAATTGCGTGTGAAAATCACTTCCGATCATCTTAGCGGATCATGTAACCTCCTGTTATTACAACAGATGCCACTTCCTTCATTTCCTCCTATACATTAGAATGTCAAGTAATATATGTTTTTTACTACAATTGCAGTCTTTATAATCTTTTGCATCCACTAGACTCCAATGTTAACTGAATTCAAAAACCCAACAACTTTAAAACTTATGTTATTGCTAACTTGTCAAATCGTATCAACTAAAAGGTATTATGTAAGTTTAAAAATGTTTTTATTCTCTTCAATCATTTTGATAGTAATTCACAAAATGCTTAATAATTTAAACAGAAAGAAATCTGTGAAGTTTGCTCTCATCAGAACATCATCGTCACGTAATAAAATGCCTGTGAAAGTTTACCTGATTTCAAGACTCCGGTTTGTTTGGCGACGGTATTGTTATATTTCTATCCCAACAGAACAAGTAGCTTATTAACATCTTAAATACTAAAAACACATAATACGTATATTCATAAATTACCTGCATGGTTATGTCAGTTCAAAACATTTGCTTTCTCGCATAACTGTTCTATTTTGGTCGAGTAGTCTCTTCATAGAAAAACATTTTTTTTTTAGTTATGTTGGTATTAAACCAAATCAATCAAATTTACGTCAAAATTTTTCCTGGTCTTTTTTTTTTTTTTACTTTCAAGTTGTGATGAACAAGAAGAAACCAGTTCGCTAAGCAAAGTCGCTACTGTTCTGTCCAGATATATATTTTTTTTCAATAGCTTTCAAATAATGCGAGATTAGCATCGTCACACACAAGATTTTTATCCTGCCAAAGCCTTCATTAATCAACTTGTATCTTGAGCTAATCTCTGCAACCATCTCACGTCGCCAATGTAACACAAAAGACCCAGGAATTACTTGTGAAAGAGCAGCTCAGGAATGATTATGACCACAATAAATAAAAGGACATCAATAATGAATTATTTCAATAATAATAATAACAATAATTTAAGATAGAAATATGGTTTAATAACATAGCTATCAATCAATGTTATTGCGAATAAAATTTAATGCAGCATTAAACTGAACTTTAGAATGTTAATAGCATTTTAATTGCCGCTTCACCTTTAATAAAACTCGAAATAAACAGATGAAGAAAGCTATCAGCTTAATCTTCAATAATTTCTCAAGGATCCTTTTCTGTAATGTTAACAATATTTATCAAATATCTAATCAAAATTTTGTAAGTGTTTTAAAAATAAAATAAAAAAATTAATATGACATTAATTTAAGGTTCATAATGATTATTTTTTTGTTATTAAATTTACAAAGTGAGGGCTCCTATTATCTTATCAAGAACAGTCAATGCAATTATTTAAAAACTATCAATCAAATACTATAAAGCGAGCAATTCTTGTAAATTTTATCTTGAAAACGGGCCTAAGGATGAATCAGGTGAATCTACCGTTTTCGGGGGCGAGAAAGCGATTTAGCTAGATCTCGACTTCGGCAAAACTCATTTAGATTGTAAATGATTGATCTGGAACCTGGGTACCAGGTTATTGTCTGCAGTGTTCTTACTTTATTTTCGTTTTGTTTCATTCTTAATAAATTCGTGTTTTGTGCGTTTTTACTTGTAATAAAATAATTTGTAATAAAATAATTTACTTGTAATAATAATTTTATTTTTACTTGTTATATAAATAATCTAAATTAATTGAGTATTTTCTTAATATGACAATTTCTGTTAACGTATGTTAAAAGAGTATAAATTAATCAGATTTTATTTGTTTGGTCGTTACAAATATTTACCTAATTAAACAGAGTATTTTTGTAATTTACTATTATCCTTTGTTAATGAAATATATATATTCATTGAAAATTATATAGAAGTTGTATAATTTATTGCACCTGACTCCTTGTAAAAAGACTAATAGTATAACAAGTAATAAGTTTATTATTATTTAAGGTTTTTAATTTTCATTCATTTTATTAATTAATATCCACTAGGGAAAAAACAGTGCTAGAGCAAAAAAGTTTTAAAATTGGTAATTTGATGTCGAACTAAGGGAGCCGTTGTATAATCAAACTACATCGAAAACTATTATTTTTAGAATCAGAAACTTAGTGGTTTGTACGTTTGTATTCCAAATTTTTTTTATTCATATTCATTTTGTAATGAATATTTATTTGATATGTATTTTTCAAAAATTAACAGGAACACAAAACAAGATCTAATTGAATGCTTAGCTAACGAATTCATGGAGGAAGGGGGGGGGGATCACTTCATCACAATTAACCAACAACTAATTACTCGCAAAAGCTAAAAGTACTTTAATGTTACTTAATCCACTATATGTTGAAAAACTGGTTTGTTTGTTTTTTATTTATTTAATTATAAATATTCGAAAGTTGACATAGCAACTATAATATCCTCATTTTCTATTGACAGTAGCTAAAATAGAATCATCACACAATTGAATAACTGCAGATAAATCCAGGATTTATTTCAATTGATAATCGATTAAGTTTTATATCTAAAAAATTATTGAATTCCACTCAATTTCATAAAAAAAAAAACAACAAAAAAAACCAGTACAGAGCTTATATTCTAAAAGCAGTGTTTGTTTTTAGCAAAAAAAATCATGTTTCGTCTATTAATCACAAATTATTGCACGAAATGCTTTAGTGGGATTAAAATTTTTAGATTCTTTTTTCCCTTTTTCTA
>JAFIDM010009631.1:325719425-325739217 GCA_023159025.1 Thereuonema tuberculata | reverse complement strand
TAGAATTCTAAATAAATTTTATATTTTAGCCATGCAATTGAAAACGGGCTTCGTTTAATAAGTAATTGCCAAACACTTTAAAAAGAAACGATTGAGCCTGGTTCTTTTTAAACTCAATTTTTATTTATTTATTTGATTTATTTATTTATCATTTTTTTTATTATTTGATTGAAGAAATTCGTACATCGCAAAGTATTTGTGAAAGCAAAAATTAATTTAAAATTAAGTCTTGCTAATTCCGAAATTAAAAAGATTATGTTGTGTATTTGTATTTTTTAAATATATTTTATTTTAATCTTTACGGTTCACTTTATTCCCACTTACATTATATTGTCAATCTCTAGGTTTTGTTTTTATAATTAGCATTATTTTATTATTTAAAATATCGAACAAAATTTATATTTTTGTTAGATATTTTGTATTAAGAAGATATTATTAACAGCTTTTTCTTCAATTATTTCTTGTTATTGTTCTAAACATCGAAATGATTGATAGTTTAGATACAGTTAATTTACGAAGAACAAATTCCTTGGTCTACTCCACTTTCTTAATTACCATCCAAGTCTTAATTGCACGAGCAAATCGTTGTAAATAAATAATTATTAACAAAGACTATAATTTTTAGCGATGAAATTTCTTTTTCTAAGAGTGTTCGTATAAACTCCTTTTGACCAAATAAGAACCGTAGCCAACGCATAATACAGGTTAAATATTTCGTTGTAAATTGTTGAATGCTTACCTGCCGCAGGTGGAACAAGGGCTTTCTTACCTTCGATTCGTCTTGGTGAGCCAGGGTCAGCCCAAACGCGTGCTTACGCATTGTTCACACATTCCTGTGGGCTTTATTTAAGCGACTGCCACACACTGACGAAATCGATTGACAAGGGGTCACTCGACTTCCACCACTACGTATTCAACCATTTTTAGTAGCACAACTTCCAACACTTCCTTTACTTTTTTCATTTATCTATTTTTGTTTAACTCTTTAAAGATGGTTTGATTTTTGATGTTGTTTCTAATCGATATTAGAATTCAGTTTTATCTAAGAAGATTTTAGACAGCTTCTGTCTTTGTCATTCTTTCAATATTCTACAACTACAGATTTTTTTCTCAGAATATCAGAATGCAATTTAAGTGGTCCACAACTTAATCTGTGATTTGAGGGCAAAGTTATGATTTGAAATTAATTGAAGAAAAATAAAAACATAAAAAATTCAGCGCGCATACAAACAGCGTAAAAGTCTAAAATTAAAAATTTAAAACATTAAAATTTTTAATTTTTAGACTTTTTATGCTGTTTGTGTGCGGGCTGAACTTTTTATCAACATTATTGGCACACGTAAAAAACTTTATAAAAAATAAAAACAAAATGTTATTTCTGCGTAGATTGTCGCACACTTCGTGGCATCATTACAAGAGAAGTTACTTTGATCACTTCAAGGAAAATCAGCTGAATAAATAAATCAAATTTGAAACTCATGAATCGCTTTTCTTTTTTTTTTGATGATTCAATTTTTGTACAATGTAGGGTTAAGTTTTTATTTTTACACATTTCCGTCAGAAATTTTCATATAATAATAATAATAATAATAATAATAATAATAATAATAATAATAATAATAGCATCAATCGTTCATTAACAGCTAACACACAAACACTCACTTATTAAGAACACGGTCCCATACTACAAATACATACCACAAAGCATACTAGAGTCATCCTCACATAAGCTGTACTGGGACCGAACCATTCACACAGACAAAACCATACATCACAACAGACCTGACATCACACTTGTTGATAAGGTCAACAAACAGATCTATCTCATTGATATTGCAGTGCCTATCAGCAAGAACATGCAGAAAACTCAGGCAGACAAGATCAGTAAATACACCGACCTAGCACACGAGCTCCAGAAGCAGTGGAGGCAGGATCGAGTACGTGTTGTACCCATCGTTCTGAGCTGCCACTGGTCTGGTACCTCACACATTGTACCACGGTCTCAGCACACTAGGACTTCACAAAAACACTTATGCACAACTGCAGAAGGCTGTGGTACTCAACACAACACACATAGTTCGGAAATTTATGGACAAAACCACATATCCTTAATTTTTTGCACACCTTTATTTATACTTGGCAATATGTGCTTTGGTCCTTGACCCGCCATATTGTCTTTGCTGAGGAAACCCATGGTTTGAATCTATTATAATAATAATAATAATAAAATGGGATTGTTTACAAAATTTTGAAAGTAATATCTTTTCTTTGTGCTAATCTTAATGAAACCCATAAAAATGAATAGTTCACAACAAGAAAAAAAAAAAAAGCATAAAAACGCACACAATTAAAAGTTCACTGAACTATTTTTGGAAGTTTCGTACCGGGAATCCAAAACAGACTGTTTCTAGAACTCGTCAGTTGGATTCGCCCAGTACTCATAGCTTAGTGGAATCAAAAGAAGCATAAACAAAGGACAATTAAACAAAACGATGACCTTAAGTTAAAGAAAACACCAAAATACAAATTAAGAATAAAAAGGCAATAAATTAATCCCCTTTTTGATTCCACTGAGCTATGAGTACTGGGCGAATCCAACTGACGAGATTTAGGAAGCTCGAAACAATCTGTTTTGGATTTCCGATATGAAAATTCCAAAAACAGCTCAGTGAACCTTTTATTGTGTGCGTTTTTATGTGTGTTTTTTTTTCCTTATTATATTTACATAACATACGGTAAATTTTGCTGTAAATATGTATGTTTCCTTTTCAAATTAATCCTTTGTAAGCTAAGCATTGTGCTAGAGGGGATTAATTTATTGCTCTTTTTTATTCTTAATATGTTTATATGCTTATATTTATAATCCGCACGTTAAATTTTGCTATTAGATCATCTTTAAATTAAATGGAATCCTGTATGTTGTTCGAAAATTTCTGTAATAGATGTTAAAAATACCGTAACACTGTATATTTAAATGGATATTGACTATCCGCAAATATTATAATGTGTGATAACACAATGAATAATAATAATAACAACCATAATATACAAAAAGAGGACATCACAGATATATAATGTAGATTCTGCAACTAAACAACAACAGAAACTATACAAAATATCACAGCTGGATGTACAATACTAGCAGAAACTAAGTACCTTCGTAGATATAACACTGTAGCCAAAGGAATTTATGAAGCCAACGCAAAGCATTATCAGTTATTAGGCAATAAAATTATTAGGCAATTAAGTGTCTTAATCGATATTTACTGTCTAATTGAAACAGTGGAGCAAAATCATTCCATTTTGGAATATTTTTATTAAATACTTTGGTTACAGAACACATGGAAAGAATAAGAGACGAAGATTCTACGAGAATGCAAAAGACGGGAGAAGAAATCCAGGCAAACGAGATAAGAAGACATCTGCAGACGACTGTGGAAAGGAAAGGCGAGAAGCAGGGAAGAGTTGAGACGTCTGGGGAGGCTTTTTCCTGACGTTAAGATTATTCAGGGTAATGTCAGCATGATTTATTATGTGTGAATTATGCATCATGAGAGCATTTAGCTTAAGTATTAGCTAAGACCAGCCTAAGATACCAATTAGAAAATTACTACTCGGGACTTCATTGAAAAAAAAAGAGAAAAGAAACCTTATTGCTTCTTAAGAACAGGCTAAATTAAAAGTTGAAAGTATTGTAAGTGAAAACGTCTTAAGCGAAAATAATAATATCTGTCTTAAAGCAAGATCTCTCTGTTGAGAACTGACATATCAATGAGTCAACAAATCAATAGTTGTCAACCTTTAAAGTGTTAGTGAAAATGTCAACTATTAATTCACAAACGTAATTCGGAGACATTTAAATAGCATTCAAAGAGCACTGGCAAAATGAGAGCAGGAAAAGAAAAAAAATCCAGAATAACCATCTCTTCCGGTTGTAAATTATCACTAACTAATTTTGAGAAGATAAATTTCAATTGAGTTTCGGTTGATTCTAAGAAGACAAGGAAAAGAGAAAAAAAAAATAGAATTAATGAAACCTGCAAATGATATTAAACATCACAATGGAATACCCTGTGTGTTTCGTTCGTTTTAATTAAGGAAAACCGTTAAGGAAATAGAAAGAAGAAGAAAAGAAAACTAAAATAGTTTTAATATGATGCTCTCAGTTTTTCATTTCTGAAGTTTTAGGTTTTAAAGCAATTAGGCAACCGAACTCCGATGCCACGAAACAGCTGTCCAGACATAATTGAGAGCGATAAGATTCTTCAGAAAATTAAACATTTTTTTTTTAACTTACAAATTTTGTAAATGGCAGCTAACTGAAAGTTTGACAATTTCTTTTGATAATGTAAAAGTTCAACAATTGATATAATTCGAAATTGTGAAAATGACAACTCTGAAACACTTCAAATTAAAAGAACTTTAATGATATTTTAACTTATAAAATAAATTCTCTTTCAGTTCATCTAATTTTCTAAATATTGGGTTGGCCAAAAAGTTCGTTTGGTTATTTTTTAGTATGTTGGCTCTAGTAGTGCTTAGATGTCTTTTAACATCATTCGACACCATTTTGTTAGATTGTATTGTGACAGCTCGGCCGTCCTAAGGTAAAAGGAAGTAACTACAAATTTTCTGATTTTTCGTTTTCTGCATTTTCTACGTAAGGAAGTATCTACACATCTTCCAAAGCAATTTGGTAATGATCTGCTGTTAAGTATGTCCCTTATTTCGATGATCAAAGGTAGCAACTGACTCACAATATGCTTATATCTATGGTCAAAGGCAGCAAATAGTCAGTTTTCAAATTGCTAGTTGCTTCCTTTTACCTTAGCACGGCCGAGCTGTCGAATCAGTGTGCATTTAAAACAAAAACTGATCAAAATTAGTGAATTTTGTGTCGCCAATTTGTTATTGAAGATGGAAGACAATAAGCACACAAGACCACCTCTGTTTCTTTGATGACCCAGGCAAAAACTGTTACAGATTGGCTGGGAATTTCTGATTCATCCACCGAATTCAGGAGACATTCCACCTTCGGATTTCCATTTATTTCCGTATTTACAAAATTTTCTTAATGGAAAAAATTCAATTCCCTGGAAGACACCAAAGGCCCTGAAACATTTCTTTGCTCAAAAAGATAAAAAGTTTTGGGAAGATGGAATTATGAAGTTGCCTGAAGATGGCAGAAGATAGTGGAACAAACCGTCGAAGACATTGTTTAATAAAATTATTGGTGACAAATGTGAAAAATGTGTCTTTTATTTTTATTTAAAAGTCGAACGACCTTTTTGGCCAACCCAATAAATTAACCAAGAAATAAATATATTGCATTACAAATAAAAAAACTGTTCTTGTTGTAGATCTTTTAACGAAGCATAAAATAAAAATTACACTGTGATAAAATTACAATAGAATTGAAATTGACAAAAAAAAAAACTATTAGCTTAAAAAAAAAAGAAAAAAATTCAATTTCAAAGTTTATTGTTTACATTTTTGTTGTAATATATTTAATCTATATTAACTTTTTTTTTTTTAATTTTGGTTGTGTTTGGAGCTTTACTTTACTAAATTTAATCATTAGTGAATTATTGTTAACATGGACTTTTTCTAATTTTATGCATCATAAAGTGATCTGCAACAAATTGCTATTTGTATATACGCCTCTTAGAACGAAACAGCGATATATAGGATCACTACAACATTAAATATATAAAAAATAATTAAATTTATAAATATTAAGTAATTTTTAATCTTAAAATGAATGCTAATAAAAAACAGACTAGTTCCAAATGCCTACATTGTACTTGTGATATATATATAACGTAATTATACTGAACTTTATTGAACCACATAATATCGTTAACAACAGTTTACTTCTGGGTCCTTTTTTTGCTTTGGCTTCTAGTCAGCACTTATTGTTGACAGCCTTTATTAAGCTCTCTACCTTCCCGCAATTTTCGATAAGAGAAAATTAATCAACGTCATTTCTCCTTAGCTGCTTGTTGGAACGTCCGTAAAGTCATTTTGTCTTTGAATAAACAATGCATGCGCTTATTCAGGCTGAAAGTGACACGATACTTTCCACTGTTTGATGGAGGTAACTCAAGGTCGGAAATTTTTTTGATAATTTTGTGATATATCTGAAAATTATTTATTGGATAGAATAATTAAACCAACGCTGACAAGCAGCTGAAAGTATTACAACGAATCAGCACTATACGCGACCATGTTAGATTTCTGTAGACCATTATTAGGTAGCTAGCAATCAAGCTGATGTAATCTGTTCAGTGGCGGCTCGTAGCTAAAATTAGTGGGGGTGCTGCCCCAGAAAATTTTTAGCCTTTGTTTTAAAATTATGTAAAAGGAAACAAACATGTATAAAAAGAAAATTTATTCAGAAACTTGATAAAATCCTAAAAGAACAAAATCAAACATTTTTACTTACTTTAATCTAAATTGTTACAGTTCAAGTTTGATCTATTCATTTAAAACTTTAAGAACCTTTACTATTGTACAAGTAAAAAGAAAGAATTAAAGAAAACATGACTGCTTATATTAAATGTTATCGATATAATAGGCGTAGGGGGTGCTGCCTATACACGAGCCGCCACTGAATCTGTTTATATTGGATCGCCTCAATATTAAAAACAGTGTTAATTAAAATTCTGTTACGATAATTTCTGATAAAAACGATTCTTTTTATAATGACATTAAACAATGCTCTACAGAAAGCTGAATCTCCACTCGAAAACAAGATAAAGGGTCAATTTCAGAATTTTCGTCACAGATTTATTTAGCATAAAATTAATTACAAGGCATTCGCAAGTCCTAAATTTCCCTTCTTTCGATTCACTGAAGCACCAGTAAGAATTCTCCATATTATTATTTACAAAGATAGATGGACCAGAAACGGGATTTCAGCTTCTGGGGCCTTAAACAGCAGAAAATTTGAAATCCTTTGTAATAAAGAAATAAACAAATTGGGACCCTTTCACAATCGGAAACCTAAGGGATTGTAATCTACCTACTGGTAAATCCATCAGTGATATCGACTGATTCGTAATGAAATGGAGAATGAAAAAAAAAAAAAAAAGCTAACATCTGCCACTGCTGGGAAGTCTCTGCTGAAATTCATCAATAACACAGCATACTTAGAGATGTAGAGAAGGTAATTTTGATACATGTTTTTGGGTATTAACCAATTATTTACAAATTTACTTCTGTGTTAATAAAAAGTTAACAATGAAAGAAAAACTCAAAATCTTCAGCATAATCAATATGTGCTAAGGTTGAAAAGTAAAACAACCCTTAGCAATCTTAGCAGGGATTTTTTTTTTTTATCTGTCTTGAATTTTTTAGGCTTCAAAGTGAAGGGCAACGTTGGGATCATTTACGTAGGAGTGGAAAATGATCTAGAAATTTGAATAATCCTAAGCAGACCTCTCAGAGTGTGACTCATGACTGTATTATCACACAGAGATTACGAAGCAAAAGAAAGGAAAAAACAAAAAAACCATCTGAAGTACAAACGTAATTTACGACGATCGTAGCTGAAGACGTGATGCGAATGTTTTATTTCTATGAATCCAGTCTTTTAGATAGAAAATATGTTTTCGCTTTTTTTTACTATTTATTATTTTGTATTGGCTTCAGATGAAGTATGTTAAAAAAAGTATAGTAACGAATAACGAAATCTTCAATGTATTTTGATAATGAAGCACTGATGTAAATGTATTCTCTAAAGTACTGCTTTCTTTAATGTTTGTTCTGTGAAATAACCTAGATTTCTAATAAGTTTCTAATAAAATAACCACATTCTATATTTTCAAAAATAAACTTCCTTTTCATTTCCAATAGATTTATAAATATTTTATGTAGTAACATCGGTAAGGAATAATATTATAACAAAAATATTAACTTATCATTTTGAAAATAGTTTATTAGATTAATTTGTTAAGTTAAAACTTTTAATTAAATCAGTACAAAAAAGTTTTGGAAATATAAGTGAGAGAGAATGTAATTGAGTGAGTTATTATTTTCGATTATTTTCGTGTTTGATTTAGATCCACTGAAATAAGGATAAGGGATTAAAACATCGATAAATACAGTAAAAAGTATAATACAGCAAAAAAAAATGTTTTAATTTTTATTTTTATAATAATAATATGCGATTGAAAAAATTCCATTGAATCTGATGGAAATAATAACACAAGCAAATCAAATATTCAATGACTGAATCAATAATCAAAACATTGACGAAAATTCTGATCGTGTGATTTAGACTCTTTTTAAACATCACAGGAAAAGACAGATTCGAGTTTTAATCAGATGGAATAATTCTAAAGATTTGAAACTGTCAGTAATGACTTCATTAAAAACTTCCAGGTTCTATCAAAGGATTTTGCTTAGTTACTTTTCAATTCTTCATTGTATTTCTTTTACAAAATTTACCTTACATTATTTTTGGAAATGGACTAAAAGACGGATAAGGATAAACGATATAATTTAATCAAATCTCATTTCAATATTATGAATATTTTTACTTTTCGCTCAGCTTTTGCATGAAAGCCAGCAATACTAAATACTTTTGCTGTTTATAACATTCACATTTTATTTAAGAAAGACTATACAGAAACTACAATATTTCGTAAGAAACCTAGGGTAGGAGGGGGAAAGGGAAGGGGCAAAGATATCAAATTATTTCCGCTTTAAAGCCCATTTATATCTCCCCTCCTCAACATGTCCGACCTTGAACCATTTTCATATTCCTCCCCTGTATTTTTGTTTCGACAAATAACACACTCATTACAATAAAGTTTCAAGTTTGTCTGCTTTTTTTTTTCTTTCACTGTAAACTTCCACTATAGCCACGTTAACAGATACATGTTAATTCCTGATAAACAAACTGAAATACTTAAGCATATTAAGATATTTATCTCTATGAAAGTATTATTTTTATAAGATATTATTATCTGATATTTGTATACAGCAATATAAACGTAGAGTAAAAATTACGGAGAAAACTTTTTATTACAACTTTAAATCGATGTCAGATTGTGAGTGTATTCGTGTTGTTCATCAATAAATAAATTGATAAATTTATAAATCAAATCAAACATTATTAATAAGTCTGATTAATCTATTAATAAGTCTTATTAATAAGTTTTATGTTTTCTGTTTTCGTTTTTTCTTTTTTTTTCTTTTTGCAAATGAATTAAGGATCTATCGTCATTGCCTTTACAACCCTTTGAGGTCACGATAGCTCATCAACTATTTATTCTAAAAAACTAAAAGTTTTTACAGAAAGTTTAGACTCTCAAATCTGAATTCTTGTTTTTGGTACAAAGTAGGCACTAGATGAAGAGTAAAAAAAAAAATGTGTAAATTGGTATATCATCTGTAATTTTCTTTCTTTCTTTTTTTTTTTTGCATAATCCTTTTCGTCCAATGTTTGCTCTTGTCTGACCTTTCATCTCCGTTGCGGCATTTTTCTAAAACGAAGTGAAATTGTCTTTGCCATAAATGTATCTTTCGGCTCCGACCCTAATGATATGTTTCCGGTGATAATGAATTCCTTTGTCATTCGAGGCGGACCACAGCCAACATTCACAAAGTCAATAAGGAGAAACCTCACGCAACAAATAAACTCACGAGTATCAAGGAAGCATTTCATTGTTTTATTTCTTAATAGTTGCTACCGTTTCATATTTTAATAGCTACACAGTCCGGTGTATTTTTTTTTAGATGCTTGTTATATTGTTGATAACGACTTTGATGTATACTTTCTCTCTATCAGGTCGTCTCAATAAATGAATATTGACATTCAGAATGTATCTTTACGGTAATAAAAAAAATCATGAATGCTTGTAGCTGTATCCATCTAATAATATACAAAAGGAATGCTGTAGGCAAAGTCTTCTTCGGAAATATAGCTTTAGTTTTTGTGTGAGTTAACAGCATCTGACTATCGAAACCTATAAATTAATATAAATTCATTCAATTAATAAAATATTAATATCTTTGATTGTCTTACAGATGTTAAGTTAAAAAGTCCCACTATAGGCCTAGGCAGGTCCTTGGGGTGGCAGGAGATAAGGTTCCGAACGGGACTAAGTTGAGGTCGAGTGGTCAGCCCGACGCCCGCTCGCCTTTAACCCTCAGTACCAATTTTATAGACGGCTGGGTGGACCCAAGGACCCATCGGAAGGAGAATTCAGCGTGAAAAATATCTCTGACGTGGATTTGAACCCGACTCCTCCAGGCCCCAGTCAAGCGCCTTATCACTTGGCTACCGGATTCACTGTTTTAGAAATGGGGTTAAAGTAAAATTCACTAAAATTTAATTTGCTAATTATCAAAATAAAAAAAAAAAGTTACAAATTATAAGAAAGACTATGAGTGAAGCAGATGAACTGAAATACCCTTTTACGAAAAGGTGTTTATCATGCAGTGGCCTCTGAATACAAAAAAATATTCTCTTGTATCCTGATTTGCAACATACAAAAATTATTGCTAAAAAAAAAATAACATCAAAAACACATGCATTGACCGGTAATGAATGGAAGCTATTGGAAGAGTGGGAAAAAATCAAAGTTTAGCGTAATCAGTAAAGTCTTTTAAGTAGAATGGTACCTAATATCAACACCTTATAGTATCAATCAATTTCAATCAAAATCAAACTGAGGAAGAATCAGTCTCCATTGCAATTTCAAATACATAAATAAACATTAAGGTAATCTGATTTTAAGGCAGTGTAGAGTCTCTAGTTAATATACTTCAAAATCGATTGAAAATTGCTCAATCTATCAGTAAAGTTTGAGCCATTTAGGTTAAACAGTTTTGGAAGCGTAATTGCTCATAGCCCAGTAAATAGATTTAAGAAAATATAATAAAAACCTTTACGCATCAGAATATGTATCAGAAAAAACCCCACCAATGTTTGTTTCTCTTGAAATGTAAAAATTTAATAAGATATCTCATCATCCGTTATGTATTGTTATTATCATTTATTAATCAGAAATTTCTTATTTATTTATCAGAAAAATTCTTAATAATTGAAAACATTTGTAAATTTATAAATCTACATTGCGTTGTATTACCATTCATCTTAATTATCATGTTCTTTTAGATTTAAGAATTTCGATATAAAACAGCACATGAAAACTTATCAGCATATGAAAAAAAAATCTACATAAAACAAGGATAAAAACTGGCTTCATATTCTACAGGAACTCACAGCAACCCCGTCTGTTTTATTTTTGTACTACAGACCGGAACTTATTTTTCTCCACCTCTCAAAAGGGTTCCCTCATGTCTCTCCGAGTTGTATTTGACATGAGTGAACCCTTGAGGTGGTAACATGTTTCTTTTTCGGTCACTTCCGCTTCCTGTTAAACAGAAACTGACCACACACCGGAACTCGTATTTTTCGCCTCCTCAACAAATCATAAGCTTTCCAATAAGGTATTCTCATGTCTTTTCAGCTTATAGTTTGTACTTTAGAGAGAACCACCTTAAGATCTCCTCACCTTCACATATCCTTAATGAATGTCTACCATCTTTGAAATTTATTATTTCTCCAACTTATACATATCTAATTAATATGCGGTTTTTTTAATGGTCGAAATAATTTATTAATGTAACTGAACTTGGATTTTTTGATGAATCTTAGAAAAAAGTTTAAATACATAAACATTTCCTCAAAATTCGAATCGAATTATAACAAACAAATCGACACATATAAGACAAAAGCTACTAAGATAATAAGTTTTTTTTTTTTTTTTCTAAAGCTTCTGAAAACCTTAACTGTTACTGAATCAAGCCAACGTTTATTGATATGATTTAACTTCAACATTTAAGGAGGATCTCATTAATTCTTTCTGTTTCATTCAAATCTAAAATCGCAATAGAATTCATGGAAATATAAAATATCATTGACTGCTTAAATATGGCTTCCATTGAGATTTAAACTAAATGTTTACATTAAATCCTTCTTTTGAATTAAACTCCAAAGGTGATGACATCAGTCGTTTGCGAAGGGAATGAACACCGGGAGATACAAACCGACGTCTCTCTTTCATTGGCAATTACTCAGCATTCATTGCTGCTTCCTTCATCATTCACTAGCCTTATTACGGCTGTATTTATAAAATGTCGTCGTACGACAGCTGTGCTGTCTAAACCCTCACTGGGCACAGCTCAAGGGTCAAATCCAACCTAAGACATGGTTATTGCTTCCTATCCTCCAACAAGGCCTTTCTCAACCATTTAAAAGACCCACTTATTCATAAAAGAATTTAAAATGGACAAAGTTAATCAAACCAGTGATCTTTCAAGTTATAAATTTACATTGTATCTGATCTATCCGAAGTTAAAACAGTCGTTTAGAGCAGTGGTTCTCAAAATTTTCTTACCGCTTTCACTGGTTAAGCGGTATCTATCCCAAATGTTCTCTTTTTTCCGTTTATTTTAATTTCTTGTGACATGAGTAGTAAAAGATAGCAAAACAAATGAAACATTCTTTGCATTTCATTTAAGTTATTTAATAAACTATAGCAAAAACCATCATGTTTAACATTTAATTTGCAAAAGACACTATTTATGAGAAAACTACGTTTTGTTCATTAAAAAATAATAAAAATACTTTGTTATATTACGGAAAACCTGACATTGATTACATCCAAAAAGGAGCCGTGACCCAAACTTTATGAACATTGTTTTAGAGAAAAACCTGAGCTACCTTTGAAATACCTCAGTTTCCATTCTTTAGACCAGAGTTTCTCATCTCACAAGAACATTCTTTAAGTGCATCTGTACTAATATTGAACTTTACACAAATCTAAAGACTAAACACTTGATATCGAATTATTTGAGCAAAGGTAAATTTAAACTTCCTTCTGCTTCTTTCTAACAATAAAAGTTAATAAACCATTGATTCACTTTAGCTTAGAAAAATATTTCAGGGTATTTTTAAATGTTTAGAGTACATTATAATTCAGTGCAAATCATGCTGAGATTATTCAAAAAATTACATAAAATGTAGTAAAGCAACGAAAACCTTTACTCTGCCGTAAAGTATTAAGAACAACGTTTGGGGAACTTCGGGATTTTTACCGCACGGTGCAACAAAATAGTTTGAAAAACACTGCTTTAGACTGTGAGAAAGGCAAAGCGAGGAAGTCAGCATTCCGTAAAACAAAGACCATTCACAGAATTGACATCTGACAATAATAAATATTTTTTTCACCCTTTGGTATTTCAAAACTTTTCTTAATACAATAGAGAAAGCACCATTCAGAATTAAATAACATATTTGGTTTAAGAGAGTCAAATATTTTTTAACTATTTTATAATTTTAGAAAAAAAACAGGACTTGAAATTAATTAAACTGATTAAATCTGCAGGAAAACACTAATTAACCACAGAGACCATAATGCATCTTTTTGACATATAAATTATTAACAATTTTAATTAAAACAATGCAATGTTTCAAAGTTCCAGTATTCGAACTTTTTCGTCAGGCAAAGAAAATAAAAATGAATACAAAAATGATGAGACGGATTCCAAAAAGCACCAAGTTTAGGCCCCTCTTATTTGTACTCATTTTGGAGGACAGTTCCGTCTCAACATTTTTGTATTCATTTTTATTTTCATTGCCTGATGAAGTTCGAATACTGGAACTTTGGAACATTGCATTGTTTTAATTTTTAATGTTACTATATTATTTGTGAAAAGATGCATTATGGTCTCTATGTTTAATTAATTTACTTGATATTGTTTAACATTCTGAAATTAGAAAAAAAATAATAAAAAAACAGTTTAAATTAATAAACCGAAGAATACAAAGATGCTTTAAAACCTTTTAATACATTCTTCATCAGTAATCCTTTAGTACACTTTAGATTGTTACTTTATTTTTTAAAGCAACCTTATCTGACAAGATTTATTTAGTTAATTCAACTAAATCTTCAAAATTTAATAATTTGTAACTTCCATTTCTACCTCTTACAAATCAATTTCTTATTCTTCGCTTGCCGACAAGATGCTGACGTTGATAGAGAATATCAAAGAATCTGCCTCTTCTTGTCTTGTCTTTTCTTTATACAGTAATAGCGGGTCTTTTATACTTTAATACTTTTGTCTTTTTTATTTGATTTTGATGTTTTATTGCGTCACGTCACCTCGCGAGCTTAACCAGCTTTTAATGTAATTTCTCTCTTCCATTTAATTCATTTTGACATTGTAATGTATCGCTTCATCTAGCACCGCGTTTTCCATTCTCCAAAGTTGAATAAAATCATATTTTACTTGTTGAAAATTTACATTAAGATTTTACACAAATCTTTGTTACACCATTTCCAATATCTATCGATTAGGAAATTGATTTTGACATTTTAAATTTAAAATCTGCTAATATATATAATAGTATATCATAAACACAGTACAGTATTATATCTATCTATATTCTTGTTTTGAATAGGTAATAGTATTATTGGAAGATTAGGAAATCGATTTTGACATTTTAAATTTAAAATCTGCTAATATATATCATAAACATAGTACAGTAAATCATAACAAGACTTACATTGGTCGTCTTTCCTCGAAGCTATAGAGTTCGGCTTAAATATTCAAGAATCCAATGATTGAAAAAATCTAGAAAGATTTACTATTTCTTTCAATCTGTTTATCCCCTCTATTTCCACCGATCCCTCAGGACTTCAATAAAATCCAGTTTAACGCATTTCCAGACCGACGGCGCTAATAATACGGTTCACTTACAGGTCGTAATTTTATATGATTGCAACTAAACAAGAAAAGCAATAAATATTTTGAGCAACAGGATGAGTGACGCTGTCATGTTCCTTCTTCTTAACTTTTTATATCCGTAAGATGAGCAAAGCTATCAAATGATATTAAAGCTTAGTATTACATTTTATTATGCACTGAAACGAAAAAAAAATTATAATAAAAGAGATTTCGCTAATATATCTGTATAATGTACTTTAAAATCTTTATCCTAGGGAGCTCAAACTTCAAGTTTGAGAAAGTTACTTAATCTAAACTTCAAGTGAAAGTTGAGATTACCAAATGCATATCCATATTGATTGGAACTTATTGGATTTTAAAAGCAAAAAGTTAGAAACCTGTTACAGTGCCAAACTTTCAGAACTATTTTTCTTATAAAGATTAAACGTTAATAAAGGATTTTAATCAATATAATTTCCCAACAGATTTTTGCCTATTGGATTCTTCAGTTAGGAGATTAGATGGTAAACAACATTACACGACAGTGATAAATCAACAAGGTTAATGACATGGCTATTCGAAAGTCAAAAGCTGTAGGTTTCGAATAGAAGTACTCCAGGTAAAGTATAGGTCAAGATAAATTTATCTGCGATTCTTTTATTCTTTAAAGGCCGCCATTTTCTTTATCCTAGATTTCAAAAGTTTCTGTAACAGGAAAATGAAATAATCCATTACAAGAAATTACATCCGTACTACATTCCGTAGTAAAGCATAGCCTCTACAGCTATTACAGATCGGATCTGTAAGACTTACAGAGAAAAATAAAGGATAAAACAATTTTAGACGTGGCTTCAAGTTTAATCACACATTTCCGGAAATGTTTGATTTTACTCCAAATCACATTGATCAATTAACTCAAAAAATTTATATACGAAGTTGATCTCTTAATCGAAGGTTTAGTTTATTAAAGAATTCTTTATTGATTAAGAAAAAAAATAATTATGCCTAAGACAAGTTTTACTATAAGCTACTGTTACTATAAGCATAATACAACATCCAGAGTTTGATTCTCGACAAAAGTGTGTCCACCCCAAAAACTTATTATAAATTCTGACTATACGTAATTGATTGAAATTCTTGCAGAATTCTATTACTCGTTTCTGTACTTACTTATTAGAATGCCAAAGTTAACTTCAGAAAATTTTTTTAACTTATTTTCTCCTCTTACTCCCAAAAAATGGTAAATGTGTATTGTTATTATCAATTTATAATTCAAAATTAAAGTAAATTTAAAATCTTTAAAACAATACTATTATAAAGCACAAATGATAGTAATCACTTATACCTAATTGTAGAATTTTTTTTATCTTTCTTATGATTTTATCTGCATTTTAATTAACCTTCTTTCTTGGTGTAATAGAATGAAGAGGAATAACCCCTACTTGTCTCCAGTGAAATATGGTGCACAAATTTACATACAAAGCCTTTATATGGAGCCCGAAAAGAAAATAGAGGGTGGAAAAGGAATTCTTCATCTGAATTAACCTATTCAATGCGTGGGCATGATTCAGTCACAGGGTTAAAAAAGAGAGAATTATAATAATTGGATATGAGAAGAAAAGTGGGGAAATTATTTTGCCTATCAATTCTTGGTGTAACCACATCGATATTCCCAATAAGGGAAGTCATGGAAAAGATTCGTCTTACAGGCAAAAAAAAAAAAAAAAGAACAACTCTGAATGTGGTCAGTTTATGGGAAGCCAACACCCAATTATTAACCTTTTCGACAACCATTTGAGATGTTTCCTGGGGACTTTATGGCAATTTTACAAGAATTCCATTATCCGAAGTTCGTAAACAGCAATTATTAAAAGGATTACTGCTGGGTGGTGACTGATTACATATGTGTAAGAAAATAATATAGTTTAAATTCTAATTCAAACCAATGACTAACCGGCTTCCAAGTCGCTTGAAATTATAGTAATTTAACAACGCAGAACTACAACTAAGCAATGGTGATTGTTAAAAATGTTCTCTAACCTTGACTTAGCAGAAATTCTTATTTATTAATTAGATAGAAAGCACATTCTATAAGATTCCAAGAATATTCCAGAAAATCTTTTAAATAAACACATGCGCCTCCTCTATTATTAAAACTGCAAGCAACTTTATAAAAAAAGTGGTTGATAATTAGTTAGAAATATTTTTTGCATTAAGCAATTTCAATACCAATATCACTTTGACAATTACTGTAACTTCTCAAAATTATGAGATACTTCTAGGCGGGTGAGCGTCGTAAGGTCCTCTGATTTTCATTTTGTAGGCCTATTAAGCTAGTGACCACAAAAATCTTTTCTCCTTTACTTCCATTCTCATTTCGTGCATATGCTTTAATGTAATGCTTTTAAAGCTTCTTTCATGGGGCGTAAGTAACATTTTTCCCGAGCGATGTTCGAGGTGTATGGAACAAACAAACACAATTTCCAATTAAAATAAGGCAAAATCGAATGTTAACCAGCAGAACTACGTGAAAGTTACATTGTTAGCAAGCTTCGGAACACAGTAACACTGTCTACAACTTTTCCTTGGCATGGCCTTTGTATTTCTTGGATACTACATTATTCATCACGGTGGACAGATGTTGTCGTAAGGTGACTATTGTTTTTTAATATGGCATAAATTTAGTGTGTAAAGTTTCTTCGATAGCTATTTAATATGAAACTATTTTTTTTATGAGATTCGAAAAAAGAAAATCAGTGCCACAGATAAGGTTTTTACTTATAATACTGTATATTTTATGAGCAAAATGTTACTTCTATTTAACCAAAGATAGGATTAATAGTCTTTTATACAATAGTGCTTCTCAAAATGTCTCTATAAATAAGTTACAACTTTCATCCATTAATTCGATCAAAAAATTGGTAAGAAAAAACAAGGTAATCTTTTAGACAGTGTCAAAAGCAAAGCGGTCCCATAATATGCACAATTTTATAAACAAAATTTTATCGGAAGCGATCAGATCGTAGTCGGCGATAGGCTTCAGCATTTCTTCCTCGTTCTCTGTCTCTTGTCTCTAACTTTGAGCGAGACCGTTCTTTACGCAAGCGTGAAGCTTCTCGCTTTGAATCAGCATCTCGTTTTTCCGCACGTCGCCACAATTGCGTCTTTTGCATGCGCAACAATCATATTTATAATGCAGCTCTACAACAATCGCAACAATGATAATAAACGCAACAATTGCGCCTTTTGCATTCGCAAAAATCAACATTTATAATAATAAGGAAATTAAAACAATACAGGTTTCTTGGTTTTTAGCAACCCATTATTAGCAAAACACTCCTTGGGGGGCGGGGGGGGGGTCAGGGAGTGGTCCTACAGGTCTGATTTTTTGGACGTGGTCACCTACTTTGTGATGCTGAACACAATGGTGAAGGTTTCATTCTAATATCTCTAACCGTTTGGCCGCTCCAGAATGTGACATCCAGACAGGATAAAAGCAAGAGCGGTCCCCTAGCGGTTTTACAGGCAAGATATAACCTAGGGTCCGCTAAAGAGCATTTCTACACCAACAATAAGAAAACAACAAATTATTCTTCTGATCTCTACTTTATTTTCCTAGGAAAAGAGGCTAACAGAATCAATCAGTCTGCATGTGTCTTTACCTGCCTCCCCAACCCCTCAATAAATCTTGGCGTGCATATGTATGGACAAAAAGTTTTTTTTTTTTTTGTTTTTTTTTTGTTATTGAAAATTTTTTCTTACACTGGGTATATAAATATATATACATTAAAATTCAAATCGTAAAATTTATACTGTAACATTTAAATTTAACATTGAAATTATGTCAATGTAGTCCAATGCAATTTAGAAATTTAGATTGAAATGTAATACTAAATGAACAATTTTGTATATATTTGCTGAAATATATATAACGCGATTAAGGGGGGGGGGGGGGAAACTTGCAGCCAGGGGCCCCCAAATTATATACGATAATTAAAAAATATACTATAATTAAAAGTTAACGATGAATTTGCATGGGTAAACACAATTTACGTCATATTCAAAATTATATTTTTGCTCGATTTCACTTATTGCAATAGAGCGTCACATTTAGTCGCTCGTATACAGTCAGTGCTTTTGATACGTGTCAGATATGCCGCTTAAAAACGCAATTTTTCTTTTAAGTTATTCAATTTTTATTAACACCTTATGTGATGTACCTGTTACGTATATCTGACCAGAATATGATCCCTTTTTACTAGTAAACAGAAATCAGTTTGATGCAAGGGCCCCGATAAAATTTTCAGCTAGGGGGCCCATATAAGCTTGATCAGCCACTGAGTAATAGTTGTAATTAATTCTGAATGCTTAAGTTCTATCTAAAACTTGAAACAGAAGTGTAATTAATTAGAAAATCAATTGTTTTCCCTAACTAATGTATACAACTTTACTCAAGGTAAACTATTAACATAAGTATATCCAAGTTACCTTCAACATCACAGAAACGATCGTTATCCAATTGCATCAACAGTATATACATAGATGATAATTAGCTGAAAACTACTCTAGTAAAACAATCGCTAGAATACGTAATTATTATTGCTCTGAATCGAATTCAAATAAGTAAAATAACAAATTAAAAAAACACACAGAAAAGATACAGAAAAAAAAAGGATCTTTTCTGTATTTGTTTCACTTCCTTCAAAAACCAAACATCACTTTGTAAGAATCATTTATTTATTATAGTTACTTATTACTTATTTTGTAAGATAATTCTAATACACGACTTTTTTAATGACCTTCCGAATGAATTTTTTTGCTCGAAAATGATGACGTCATGGCAGCACGTTAAAACTGCAATCAGTGAAATGAATCTCTTTTGTGAGACTATAAAGAAGGAGAAATGTGTTTTGCTTACCATACTTTTTTGCAATGGGAACCACTCGTCAGTGTCTGTCCGTCCGTCCGTCAAAAGCACTGTTGACGATTAGGCCTGGAGCCTCTTCACCCTTCACACATAGAAAGGAAAGGGGTGTAAGAATGGAAC
>JAFIDM010009631.1:325667591-325719415 GCA_023159025.1 Thereuonema tuberculata | reverse complement strand
GAAGAGACGATTTATTTAAATGATATACAATTTCTCTTCACATCTGAACAAAATTCAGTTCTTTTTATTAAAACAGTCGATTTTGCTCAAATTTCCGCAAACTTCCAGTTTCTTAGTATTTATTAAAGAGAAAGTATTACTTTTAATTTCAATAATTACTTTATTGAAACAAAATAAATACGTTAACAATTTTTGGAATTATTTTATTAAATACATTAACAAAATAATTTTTTAATTATTATGTAAATACTAGATACTATAAAATGATGTAGATATTACATAGATACTGTATAACTAGAAAACTAAAGAAATGAGAAGCCTTTTAAAAAAAAAAAATTGGTTAAAATACTAATAATAATTTTAAAAATGATAGTGTAGGGGACTTTCGATCGTCTATTTTAAATACTTGTACTAAAAAGTACAAATCGTAAAAAATAACGAACTTCTTCTATTAATGTTAGTATTTTCCAATTAAGAATTGTTTCTCCGTCGTACGCCGTAGAATCTTTGTAGACTGATTACATTGGCTAATGAGAGCTCTGATGCAGTTGTCTGAGATCTTGAGAACACAAAAGTTTGTTATGCTAATATTTTTTATCTGTAAAGTCTACTAATGGATATAATTCAGCTTTCTTTGCTGTCCTGTTCTTATCTACTAACAAGGGAAGTGCGTGATCTCGAACGCTGAGAACCGCACGAAAATGTGCTTAGAATATAAATCGTTCATGCCAAAAACAGTGGTATGAGTCATTCTCATGAAAAACTGCACGTCTTACCACGAGAGACATTTGAATGATCACCTATTGAAGAGAGGAACTTTGGTAACGCGAAGCAACAAAATATCGATATAATAGTCGTGACTATATTGCTATATTTCCCTCTGCCTAAAATAATTACGCTATCTGAATAACAAACTTTTCCTACTAATCTGATAGTGTTGCACAGCTATTCAGTCTTCAAACTACAGGTCTTCAAAATGCGCTAGTAGACAACAGCTGAGTTTTGCATGGGAATGACTCATACCAATGTTTTTGGGATGAGCGATTTATATTCTAAGCACATTTTCGTACGGTTTTCAGCGTTCGAGGTCACTCGCTTCCCTTGTAAGTAATTTTTCTGCAAATTAGCTACCAGATCAGAGCTGTTCTGATTATTTATAGAGTTTTGGTATTATTTTTTTTTATTTATGTTGACACCGTTTACTTAAATAGAATTTACTGAAATTGAAACTTAAAAAATTACTGATTTATGTTATAAGAAATTACAATAATAAATAACATCTCACTATTTTTACATTTATTCACGAAATATTTCCAACAATTCAGTTTTTCAATAATAGATATCTGGAGAGATTAATCAATTAGAAATTGTTAATTTTTCTTGTCTTGAACTAATTCAATGCATAACACATTGAAAAATTTATATTTTTTCTTTAATTATTTTAGAAAATACAAAATTATTAATTTATTTTCGTAAAATTTGCAGTTCTGTCCATTTATTTTAACTAAACATATAATTTAAGGGAAATGATAATTTTATATACGAAAAGCATTTAAAAATAAATTATATATTAAAAAGAAGTCTATTAATCAGCTTAAAGTAATACAATCTTTATCTAATGTAACTGTTATATCTTTGCAGTAGCAATTGTGTTTATACTATACTAAATTCTTTTACAACTATATTGTTATTGCAGCTGTGCAGAGAATAAAATGTTCATCTTAAACATCTGATATTTGTTAGGCATTTGTCTACCCGCACATCTAATGCTGAGGGTGAAAGATCACGAATGTAGCATCATAATCCAATCAAAAGTAGCCAGAAGTTAAGAGCAGGAGGTTGACACAAACATTCCTTTGCTCTTCTCAAAAATTAGGATCATTGCTAACAAACACTTAAAGCTAAATGGAGGCTACAGGAGAAATATAAATTTTTTTAGAAATGTTTCTTCTACACATACAAATATACAAACCGTTTGTTATTTTTCAATTACCAAAATATAAGCAATGAAACTAGTTACAGTTAAGGCCCCCCACAAGGGGAGGGTCAGTTGGTCCCTTAGCACCGGGGCCCGGCCATCTAAGGGGCCCGGGCTGAGATCTTAACCGAAAATTATATGGATTAGCCTATCACGTCTAGACTTTTTTTAAATCTCCATTTTATTTAAACTACTTTCTGCTTGAATCTTCTGCTTACAGCTATTCCGTATTACAATGTTTGCATAGAGCGAATTATTTCTAAAATTTATTTTTTAACTTTTGGGTAGAGCTGGAAAAAAACAGATGTTAGTGTTAAATTAATTTACTCTAAAACCAATGATAATAACTGTATGTGACATGTTTAAAAAGAAAACTATGAAATCGTATGGTATTTTCGCGAAATTCTGGCTAAGAATCTACGATTTTAATCATAATATTGGGGGGGGGGGGGGGGGGGTTACTGCATTTGGTACCAGGGCCGTGAATTTGATGGGGGGAGGGGGGGGCTGATTATAGTTAATGTAATAGATTAATTGTGAATTTCTAAAATCTTAAAACTTTTGAAAATGGATCAATTAAATTGATAATGAAAAATTTTGACGAGAAATTACTTTGAAGATCTCATAAAAAAAAGGGTTTCTGAGTATATTTCTTTTTCTTTTTATCTTTTTTTTTTTAATTTTAACGGATACAATATGCAATCTTGCAAAAACAGCAAAGTTGAAATTTGCTTCCATTGGCTTATCGAGGGGGAGGAAAGGTTTAGTCGTTTTATTTTTAACTAGTCTCCACCCTCCCCTTCATCCGGAGAAAGGAAGGATACAATTTTTTTTTTTGGTTGAACTACTAAGATCATTTTAACCCCTCCCATTCCTGGGTACGCCTCTTGCTTCTTTTCCCCCCGCTTTATTCTAATAAGGAACCTAAGGTTAAATCTTTTGACTTGTGAATTTGCCGCTTTTCATTCCTTATTGCCTTCTAAAGCAATAAGTCAGTGACACTAGAAGTATGAAATCAACATCTCAAAATTATTTTTTCGCGGTTCTTTTGCACAAGATACGGAAATAGAAAAGCAATGAAAAGAACAGAGATAGGAATTGAATGCCACCATCTTGATGGTCTTCAATTAATATTTTCAAAAAACATTAGCAAAAATGAGAGGAAACAAAAAAAAAAAAAAAATAATTGATAAAAGTTCATTTCACTAAAACAATACTATTAATGTAGTAGAGCAATGATAGTGTAAGTATATTCTGTTCTAAAATTCGTGTTGGGAATAAGTGTTTTTTAGATACTAAATCACATTAAATTTCATTAAATTCTTTAAAAATTATAAACGTTTTGCTAAAATTTAGATTGAAATCAAGTCGGTGATTTTAAACTGCTTTACATCAAAAACAGGACAACATTAAGTTACAGTAGATCCTCGACTATCCAAGCTAATTGATCTCAGATCATATACGAGGAAATTCAACTAATAAGATTTGGTGAAAGAGATAGGACAGAGTGTCTTAATCAAAGTTCATCTATTCCATGCACTCTACAGCAAACACTACTTAATGGAATGGCACTAAATTTGCAGTACGTCGTAATGACGCCGTGGGAAGGACATTCATTAAAAATATAAAAAAAATAGTTCCAAAATCACAACCAGGGGCATTGGTAGGCGTGTATGATGATTATGACAATGCAGTACAACGCTCATATGGGTACAGTCACGTCACATTTTCAATATGTTGACCACCATTATCTGTTATATCTGAAATCGCAGAATCGCAGGTTCAACTCAGTGAAATGATTGCTGTTCAACAGAATTGGCGATGTGTGGAGGGGCACCATCCTGCATGAACACTTGAATCAAGACACAGCGTTGGTGAAGTGCTGAAGTGGTTAGTAATGATACATATCGATTGCCAGTAAAGGAACATGGAGTAGGACCTATGCGCCCACGCTCTTCGAAGAAAAACCATCCAACAATGAATGCTGACGTATACCACACCAAACTGTCACTTTTGAGGAATGTAAATGAATTTCTAGACTTACATTGGGGTTTTCTCGCCCAAATGCGACAATTATGCTTGTTAACTACACCTTGCAGATGGAAATGTGCCTTGTCCGTCAAGAGAATGTTCCAGGTCCATTTCGAGTCAACCTCGATCCGAGCTAAGAACTGTAGCACGAAGATCTCTCGTTCATGCAGATCAGGAGGCAGCAGTTGTTGAACGTGAGAAATTTTCTAAGGATAGTAGCGCATAATGTTCCAAACAATTTTATGGACCGTGGCTGTAGGCTGGCCCAATGAATATGCAATGCGCCAAACACTGACGCTGGCCCTGACATTTGACATCCTATCCTCTTCCACTTTGGTAGCTACATCGTCAACCACCTGCGCGGTAACAGGCTTTCGTCTTCTTCCGGCTTTCACAATCAACAACTCTGCTTTTCAGATTTGAGGATCGTTTTTTCGTAACTCATTCGCAGTCATTGGACCTCGTCGAAGACCTTTTAACGACCTAAACCTCCTCAAAGCTTCTGGTGCAGAATTCCCTTTTTGGTAAAACAATTTCACAAGTAACACACGTTCTTATAAGCTTAACGTCGTTTGGAGTTGAAGAAAAAACGCGAATGAAAACGCATGTTAGGCATTACTTAAATAGTGTTACGAGGGATGACGTACTAATAAAAAAATTTGCATTTCTGATATCACACATGCCTAAGAACGCCACCTGGTGGTGATTTTTGAAACTATTTTTTTTTTTTCAATGAATGTCCTTCCCATGGCATCATTACGACGTACTGGAAATTTGGTGCTATTCCGATAAATAGTTTTTGCAGTTGAGAGCGTAGAATAGGTGAACTTTAATTATAGACACCTGTATTTACTATGTAGTGATCCAAACACCATCAAAGATTACTTCTACTCTTCATAGACATTCTTCCTTGTTTTTAAAAGTTCAAAATATATTAAAAAGTACAAAAAGTTAAAGAGAATTACAGAAAATAGTATAAAAAACTCAGTACAGAGTTCTTTTTCTAATAACCGTGGCTGTAATGAAATATTTGTTAATAATTCGTGTCCTGTAATGAAATATTTGTTAATAATTCGTGTCCTGTAATGAAATATTTGTTAATAATTCGCTTTTATCCATTCTGTTATTACTACTAGCTTTATCTCCAATCGTATGACTATTGTTTTACATTTTTTTAGGCTCCTTACTAGAACTAACCATTTACTATGTTAATTCGTACAATATTTTAAGCGTTAAAAACTACAACCGCAAGCGAAGCTGTTGGACATTGAACTGTCATGATTGACATATGGCAATGACGAGAATTCACTCATTAGTCATCAGAAGCAGTATTTCACGCTTATTCAAGTTCACTTCTCAATAATAACGTCTAAATGACAGAAAGAAGCAATTTTGTTAAAATTTCAGTTCTTAATAATCAAAGAGAAACGAAAAATAAAGTTTCAGTTCTTTATAAATTATTCATAAAAAATAAAACAATTGCAGCTCTTAAGGCAAAAAAAAAAGTAAGAAAACAAAACAAAATCTTATATATTGCATTATATGTGGACTCAATACACACAGAAATATGTATTGAATTTGGTTGTGTGTAGTGTTAAGCATATAAGTATTCATAGTTGCGATCGACAAAAGATCATTGTGCCATCTATCGGTCGATCACTTGACTCAGCTTCAATCAGCATCTGAAAGTGCGTTAGAAAACTATTTCTAACAATAGAAAGATGATGAACAAAAACTAAAATCGCAGAAGATGCTCTTGAAGAGCAATCCTGTAAGGGTCTTATTCTTCATTGTCTCTTTCACAATATTTTTTAAATTAGTCAACGTTTGTTTATGCAAAAAAATAATTTACTCTTTCCATTCATTGGCTTCTTTCAAACTTTGAAGATGTTAATCTAGATCGTAAAGCAAATTGAAGAAGAAATTACGAAATAAAGGCAAATAAGAAAAAAAAATAATAATTAGATTCAGTTTGAACTTCGTTCTTGCAACCTCGTCCTTGTAATTTTTTAAAGTGAAAATAATTAGGCCTAATATATTTCATCATTATAGAGGACAGAGAATTTTTTAAATTTTATAAATTTTAAATGTTATGTAACTGTTGAAGATTAAAATAACTTAAGCAAAACATCTGTAAGTGAAGTGTTAATAAAAGCGTAATTTTATTCAAAAGCTTCCATTACGTCAATTAAGGAAGGTCTAATTATCCCACATTTAGTAGAATTAATTCTACACTGTATTAAGAGAACTAAGCATGTCAGTCTTTTAACGCCATATTATCCTAACTTCATGCACGCTAACCAACTCCCCCGCACCACCTCTTCATTTGCCATCCATCACTGTCTGCTGATTGGTCATCTTTTTAGGGCTTGATAAATGCCGACCCGAGACCCCTCTGTCATCTCGCCACCTACCACTACTTGTTTTGTGAGTGTAACACGGCAGTCCCGCCTGGTGAGATAGTGGAGGCATCGAAATTTACGCGGGAGGATGATTCACTGGACACCTGCTTGCATGTCGTCTGCTGTAACATCAACCGCTTTCCTCCCTGATTAACAATAAGCATTTGTTTGTGTCCGGCGGCAATTCATCACCGTAATCTACGCACAAGCAGTTTGAGTTTCGCCATACACCGATCGCTAATGAATTCCTCTTTTGTTTCTAAGGGTTCGACCTCTGCCCACGCAATGAAATTGCACACTAGGAGGCGAAATTAAGAAGAGATTATAAGGCAGTTACACTGATGTGGGTTTATTTATTTATTTCTAATGCAAGAAATAAATTTCAGTTGCTCAGTTTTCCCATGGAAAATGAAAAAAAAAAAAAAATCATATTTTTTAAATTTATTGGATCACTATCCCTCCTTTATGTTTACCATCCCTTTAATAATAAATTACGTTTTCATTTCTCTCCCCTTCCTCTTTTTATTATTTTTTCTTCTTTTTCTCACTTTTTTTTTTTCTTTTCATGCCATTTTCGAAATAAGAGACCATTCTTCAGAAACAAAATGAAACAAATAAATAACGACATCTTATAGCAAAAGTTATTTAGAAACACTAAATCAACTAAACTTTTAAACCCAAAGAACCTTAAATGAAACTCAGAGATTTAAAAACAATCATAATAAGTATATTGAAATATAATTAAAAAGTACTTTTTATTTATATATTTACCATTTGCTTGTTTTTAGAAAAATAACTTCTTTTAATTATTTTTCATTATTAGTTTTTAAATTTATAAAATAAATAAATTACTTTTATTACTTATTTTTAGTTTTAATGTTTCTTCCCTTTTAGAATAAAAGTACGTAGAATTAGTTACTGAATTTAGCAGAAAGCTTAACTTTATTAAAGCTATTTTAATGCATATTTTATATTAAATTATATTTATTAGATTTCGAAGCTATTTAGAAGTAAGTTTAAACTTTTAGTGTCTTACTTAACTATCTTATTTTTGTCAAAATAAACCTTACTTTCAAAACTTACTTTTTCTTTTCCTGATCCATCCCTGAGGGAAAAAAAACAAAAAACAAACAAATCTATCAACAGTTATTAAAAAAGTATTTTGATAGATTTTAATCTTCTTTTAGCTTATTTTTAAATTAATCCTTTAGGCTTAAAGTGTTGAGTTGTATCTTGTAAATAAACAAAAAAAAAAAAAAATTGAAGAAGCACAGATCCAATCACAAATAAAGAAAACAAGAAGAGATGTTGAACTATTTAGGAAAGTTCAGAGATATTCTGAACCGAAAAAAAAAAGTCTTCTCCAAATAATTTCAGAATCCATGACTCTTAAGAACAGTGTTATCAAACTGTTACCATAGTAACAGTTTGATAACACTAAAAAGTTTCATGGCCATAATTTTTGTCATCTGTATATATAAAAATGAATGTATCTTTCTTTCTTTGTTTCTTTGTTTCTTTGTTTCTTTGTCCTTTATACACTCCTAGGCCTTTTGACCTATCTAGACCAAACATTGCAGAATTACTCTTTAGGACCCTGCGGAAAAAACGGATTACCTTAGAACCTGGACCCCCCCCCCCCCTTAAGGGGTTGAAAAGGGGTAAAATCCCTGAAGTAGCCAAATATCCACCTGGTGGTGACAATGAGAACTACACAAATATTGTGTAAAGTGGGGCAGGGACATCACACTTGGGTGGGGGGAAAAGCGAAACAAGGGCCTAAGTGTCCCACCATCGACCGATACCGGGCCCTTATATTTAGGACACCTTTTCGGGCCCTCCAAGTCAATTGCAAAAAGGGAAAAATTCGCTCTCCTATTGGGGGGGGGGGGACTCCACACTTGGGTGGATGGAAGGCGACACGGCTACCTAAGTGTCCTACCACCGACCGACGCTGGGCCCTTTCTTTCTTTGAGTGGCATTGCAACGCATGACGGGTACAGCTAAGTTTGAAATAAATCGTGGAACAACAAACAGGACAAAACTTTCCCCAATATCTAGTGGGTCAATTTATCAAAAATCCTAATAAAAAAAAAAAAATATAAAAATGAATTGCTTACAAAAAAGTTGGTCAGCCATTCCAAATCAAAGAAGGTTAAATTAAAGATTTCAATTTATCGGTGTATCAATTACAGGCAATCAAACAAAAGACAACAGTTTCGTAACTGAAGTTTTATTACCTTAAATAACCTTCGTATAATGATAAAAATAATGTTATGATTTTTGAATGAACTCAAAGAGGGCCGCTGATCTCTATTATTGCTCTTTTTAATATAATTCAATATCAAATGTAATTTGTTTCGCAACATGAAGCTATTACGTGCGTGATCCGCTTCTCAACGAATTCCATCCTCCACCCACTCGTGAGTTGAAAGGTTAAGGAACTGAGGGTAATCGTCTATTTACCCCACCCTCTCCTGCTGAGAAATCCCGATGCCAGAAAGACAGCATCAACACGGAACTAACACTTAAGTCCATTCAGCTCCGTTGAAACAACACGTTTTTTAACAAACAACTGTAATTTGAATTGGACGGGGTTTTTATGTTGTTTTACACATTCTTCCTCCTGTGGCTTCCAGTTTATTATCATGTCACGGAAAACGGATAATCTGTAGAATTTTTGACTTGAAATAACAAGCGAAAAACATTCCTGACATTTTTCTAGATAAAATGAAAATAACAACATCTAACAATACATCGCTGAAGTGCGCAACCAATTGAAAATAAATACATTTTAAAATATACAGAACACATTCTTCGAAAGACGAGAAAACCATCAAAGACAATAAAATAAACTTTTTTTAAGGGAAACATAAATTAAGCTTTAAAAAAAACTGAGATCCTTTAGATATTTTTATTATACAGTTATGTATTAGCTAAATTACTGAAAGTTGGAAAAATAATGATTCATTATTACATATACTGCCAAACAATTCAATCCATTACTAATAATCTGGTTTATCTTAAAATGTTCATCATGCTAATATATGTATTTCATGGTATATTTACACCAAGGATCTTGATTCAAATACAGATTTGAAGTGATTTTCTGTGTTTAAAGATTCTGTATTTGTAATTTTTCTAAGATTTGTGTTGAATACGTTTGCCCCCAAGGAATCTGTATCTGGGAATACAAGTCATAGTTGTCTCTCAGTTGTCACGACGCCAACGAGGAAAGAATTGCTTGTAATAAGCATTGTGAATTAGGCTGCTTTAATTTTGAATGAAGAAGAGAGAAGGAAATATAAAGAAGAATAGTAGTAAGATAGAATAATTATCAATTTCTGAATTTTGTACGACTTACTTGAAGAATTCTTGATTTTAGTTGGGTCATTCATAATACAGAAATCATTCAAATATTATGGCTTCCCACTAGGTTTATATCATACCAAAATATTATTGTTTGTTTTAAGATAATATTTTCCTTTTGAAAAAATTAATTTTTTGATATGGAATAAAAATTAATAATTTCAGTAAATGAGACATTTCAATTCATGTAACTTATCATATTTTCTAACTTGTACATTTACTTTTTTTGTTTGTGTTGAATTCCTGTAGAAATGTTGAAGAAAGTTTCAACTAAGATTCTTGATTCGGATCTAGCACCAAAAACCCTTGAATAAATTCCTTAATGTAAACGCACCTTCTTGAAGTTGAAGAATAAAGATATTGAATTTCAAAGGAATCGTCATCGTTCATTTTTGGAAGAAGATTGAATCTTTTCCGAAATCGAACACAATGAGCAAAAAAAAAAATAGAAGACGATAAAATGCTAAATTTGTTTATTATGAAAAGTAAGGGAATAAAAAAATAAAAAGAAAAGACGTAACAAAATAAAACATCTTTTTGTACAAAAATAACATTTAATCAACTGCGCTTTCATTACTGGAATTTAAATTGTTAATTATCAATTGTCAGTTGTCATTTGTTTCTATTTGGTTTATTCTCTTAAACGAAAATTATCTCTGATTTCAGAAAGAAATCTGTAAAGCCAATTATTTTTCATCGAAGTTATTTCGTTTACCGAGTGGGATATGTTTCTAATAAATGGAGTGTTAAATGAAACAGCGCTCTACAAGATTATTAGAGCATTTAAAACAAAGATACTTTCCAGATTACATTGTATTTAACCAATATTTATTTATATTAATAGAATTAATAAAAAACGTAGACTAATTCTTTTATATCTTAAAAAAGCTTCCAATTAAAATCTGTAGTAAAATGTACTGAACATTTAATATCACAAATAGTACATTGACAAATTCCATAAACACACTAGATAAAATAAGTAGTATTTATAATAAAAATAAGATCGAATTTCATTGATCTGAGGATATTGATGGATTCGTGTATTTTATGTATGTGTGTTTATAGGAATTTGTCAATGTATGTATGTATTCATACGCTTTTAAGTTTTTAATGATTGTGAATAATAATCTATTTTGGGCGTGAAGAACTAGTCTGTGGATTCTCCTTCTGTCCTGATTTCTTTTAGTACCGTAGCCATCTACTGTTGGTGCCATGTCTAAGGAACCGGACAAAGGTTTTTTTCGATTCCAACTCCGATTCCACAATCAAAGGAAAATGCGACTCTGACTCCGCCAAAAAAACCTGCCGATTTCACGATTGCTACTCCACAGCTTTTGCAATGGTTAGTTTAAAAAAAAATTTTAGACTCTGACTCAGACTCCTGTAATTTAGTAAAACTTAGTAAATGCAACTCAGACTCCTCTTTCACCAAAAAAAAAACCTAGCAACTCCACGACCCCGATTCCACACCCTGGTTGATATCCTTTCTTAAGCTCTCATTCACACCGCAATTCTGAGCAAAAGGAAACCTAATCAGAAATTAAGAGAGGTTTTAATATAAGAAAGAGCTGCAGGTATTTATTAGATTCAAGAGATAAAACCAACTCATTCGTATAGGAAGTCCAATACTAACCTCATCAGTCTTAAGAGTCTTATAATTAATCAATGCATTTCAAGGCTTTATTAACCGATCTTACTACGTATATTTATATCAGGAAATATAGACTATTTTATTTTATTAGGAAATCAGGTTTTTAGCAGCTGATCTGATTGTAGAAGCTTAATGGAGCTCAACTGATAAAAAATTAAATTTAGAAGATTTCTTTTTTTCAGTTTTCACCAATAAAAAAAGATGGCTGATTTATTTTCCTTTTATTTAAATGTTTATGAAGTAGAAACGAGCACCGACTTAAAACAACGCATTAAAATTGATTTCTGTAGAATTAATAGTGTGGATAACTGTAGTTATTATTATTTCTGAAATTAATTCTCACAAGAACGAGTTTCAAGATGATATCTAAAGGTGTAAAAGGCAGTGGCGTATATAGAATATATTTTCGGGGGGGGGGGGCCCAAGATTAATGTAAGGTTAAGTTAAGTAATTTTAAGTAAACACCCCATGGAAACCTATCTGTTGAACCAAAAAAAAACGTTGGGAGGACATACCTTCATTATTTCGGGGGGGGGCCCGGCCCCCCCCCCCCCCCCCCCTTATATACGTCCCTGGTAAAAGGTAACAACAAAATTAAAATTGCTCGATCAATATTTATTAAAATTAGGCATTCTAACAACTTATCAGAAGCTGGTTCAAAAGGTCAAGGGATTAAGAGGATTATGTACGATCGTGGGATTAAGACTGTTCCTGGAATCGCGTTCTCACCTGATAGGACATCAGCACAGTTGGACCACGGTGAGATTGTTTTTTGGCTCTGGGAATCCGAAGTCCTTCTATATATATTTTTTACCACACAAAACTATCACTGATGACCCTAAGATGACGTAAAATAGAACTTAAAAAACGTTCACTGAGCATGCGAAGTCTTCATTAATTATTCTTCTTCTCTATTTATACCTTTGTATTTGCATTACTCTAAAAAGATTGACTGATTTCAAAATCCCTCAGAATGACCCTCACTCAATGCGATGGTTAACTGAACACATTCCTAGTAATTAACTAAATAATTTAATTTTTTACTGTATTGAAATATGTTCGTAAATGTGTTCAACTCATCCACGGCACTGACATTAAGTACAACTAGGCCATCCCCATGTCTCTCCCTGGTAAGTATGAGATAAACAAAGAAGAATCGATTCCAAGCGGTTAAGACAAAAAGTGATATTTTATTCTTTTTTGAATGAACTCATTATTTGACAGCGCGCTCCATTGTTGACGGAGAGAAGCTAAAAAAATGAACACTGGAATTTAAATTTTAATCTACTTGGCTAAAATTAATGAGTTATTTTCTTTTTTCTCTGGTACTGATCTCATTGCGCCACAATACACACAAAGGGAGTGATAAGAAACAATAATTTGAATGTAATCCCCGTGGCCTAATGGATAAGACGTCTGACTTAGGATCAAAAGGTTGCAGGTTCGATTCCCGTCGCGAACGTTTCATTGTTGTAATTTTTTCACAGGAAATTAACAATTGCGCCGGACAGACAGAGAAATAAAAGATCTTAGTAATATAGATTCAATATCCATTGAAATCGAAATATTTACGTTTCCAGGGCTCGGCAGTTCACAGTCAAAAACAAAACTAAAACTAATTCACTGTTAAGTTAAAGGAAGTTTTTACTTCCATTTACTCTAAAAGAAACAGAATAAAAATAATCTTGACTTAGCTACATCTTTCTCCGATCATAATACTGTAGATTAAGCACAAAAAAGCTTCCTAAAAGAAAAAGCTATAAAAAAAGAAAGAGAAGCCTATGCCATTAATCACTTGGTTATTTCCCCAAAAGCAGTGCGATTAAGATTTATCATAATGTCAACAACAAGCCAAGATAATTGGGGTCGAAATGACCTCTCCTCCCTCCTCCTTGTTTAAAACCCAACTAGAACCACCCTTTGCTTTGCGACGCGGAAGTCCAGGGAATTTTATAAATATTCATCCATCGTAAAACGACAAACTAATTCCCCCGGAGGAGTTAAAAGGCCTCCGCCTCTCAGAGGGTGACGACCAACCTTCCCATGATTACACTTTAGAAAAATCTTAGCAACAAAACGTAAAACAGAGAAGAGTCTTGGACCAGCCTCCGCCTGCAGCACTCTCATCCCAAAGGTCGCCCTCCTTCCTATTCAGAACGGATATAGATTCACGGAGACCATTACAGCTTCCGACCATTGTATGCAGTTCAAACGCTAACAAAAGAACAACTTCGGCAAAGTATTAAAGCAGCATGCTAATTCCCAATACGTATTTAAATTAATGCTAACAGAAAATTTATTTTTAATTACCTGTTTTAAAAATTGGAGGGAACATAAAAAAAGAAGGCTTTCGGAAGTTCGACTTGGATATTATTATTACATTTCTGCAATTTTATTTGCATTATTCTATTAAGCAATTGTTAAATTCTGTAATTAAAATATTTATCTTTTGATTAAATAACTTCTACCAACACACACACAATTAAAAAAATGAAAACCATTAAAAATAATTCACGATCGAGTTCGCCGCATCATCTGGTGAAGATTATAATACAAGATTTAGTCTTTATCAGCACAATCTTCACCCGATGATGCTTGGCAGTGATCCGGCGAAATCAATCGTGAATTATTTTTTTTTTTTTTTTTTTAATTATGTGTGTTGGCAGAAATTACTTAATGAAACAATTTTTCACACAAGTTAAATTTTTATTCTACATTCTGTAACATTTATCTATTGATTGATGCCTAAATAACATAGTGATGTTCCGCTCAAGCATTCAAACTCTGCAGAGATATTGATGAATATTCTGGTTTAAATGCCGCATATAACCATAAATTTTCAGATAGTTTTACTCAAAGCAATTTCACATTGTGGTTTTGAGAGATCTTGGATCCTTCATTTTTATTCTGTTTATGTTTCATCTTGGAACTGTGTTAATAAAACGATAAAAACGAAAACATTGACTTTGAGAAAACAATTCTTACGAGTTCTACTCCTCCAAAAAAAAAAGCTTTTAAGCATTCAGGAAGTGATAGAACGATCTTCTTTTTGACGTGATCCTACTTTCTGATGGGAATATGATGGAGATTCGGTATTTCCTCTATCTGTGACTCTCCCAGACGAACGAATATAAAGAAAAGCAACATCTTCCTTCTTATTGATAAATAAGCTAATAAATAACGATGTAATCATACTTACTGACTCAAATAACAAATTTGAAATTTTTCGTGACGTTTAGATAAGCTGATAAATTTTAGCTTGAAAAAAATGACTGCCTGTTTATTTTTTTTGAACTTTGATACTCGAGCCTCTTAGGCTTTATTTAATTCAAGATATCCCATCAGACGGTTTGGGATTTTAATTCCATTGTCATACTAAGCAGTTTAATTCTTTTTAATTCTTTTTTTTTTTTTTTTTGTAATAAAGGTGCATTTGCAGCACAGGCTAAAGGGCTAGAAAAAAGAAATTGTGTAAATCTTAACCCAAATACTTTTTTATTACTGTAAATTACTTTGGGGCAGCTTTTTTGAACTTGTTAGCTCTCCTTAGTCACAGTCAGATTCAGGGACTAAGTAAATGAAATACCGAAGTAACAAACTGGATTCAAAAATTACAAAATATTTAAAAGAAAATTAGAGCAAAAGTTGGGGAATTAGTTTCTTCGCCATCTTAACTCTGGGAACAAAAGGAAATAAGTAGGAAAAAATGTATGTTTAGAAAGGCTTAATGAACTTTAAAGGAAAAGAATTTGCCTAGATTCTATTTGAAATGCTGTCGTTGTCTATGGAATCGCTTTGTTGTTCGTTTTCATATGTTACTTGCGGAATTAAGCGGAATTAAGCATATTGTCGGCAAATAGTGGTAACTTTGGCTGAGAAGATCTTACGAGCTCAGAACAGTTATTCCAGGATCTCATCATTTGCAAAACAAATTAGGCATTCAGAATACACAATTTCTTTACTATAATGTTTCTTTGGTGTTTCTTTTTTTTTTTTTTTTTTCTTTTTTAGATTTGTAGAATTTGCATGGATATATCGCCATTAGCATTCTGGACTTTTCAGACCTGTTGTACAGATATTAAAATTTTTGAAAGAAAGAAAGAAATATTCAAGCCTATGCCGGGATTCAAATCTAAGAGTATCGGCTTAAGTTCAGAGTATCAGCTTAAAGGCAAGTAATGACCTTGACTATCCGCTATGCCCCAAAGACTAACGTTTCTTTATAAACTTACACAGTAAGCTCTTTTAAGATCCATAAAACAATCCTTGATCAAACATTCGTTCTATCCTTTGCTGAGCGTTTTTCTTGGTTTCCTGAGAATCAAGCTTTTCAAAATTAGATAATTATGAATGCAAAAATTTATTCAAGTGTCGACTCGGATTGGAATCCAAAGCACAGAAATTAACCCTCCCTTTAATAATTTTAATGATGACATTTTGTGTGTTAAGTTGTTAAGATACATGGTCTGGTCTTCTTATTACTTCTATCTTTATCCCTGTTTACATAAATAACTTTAATTCACTTTTTTACCTGACCTCCAGATGGGTCCTAGGGTTAATCGGGTTCTTTGTAAAATGGGGACCAGTTTTCTTTTGGGGATTAAAGACAAAAGGGTGTCGAATGACCACCCGATGCAACTACATCCCGATGGCCGCGAATCGTCCCATGGCTAGTAAAATAGGATCCTTTAACTTTTTATTTGAACTGGAGACTTTTCCAATTCACCATTTTCTACCCAAGTATTTTCATTCCTAGCATTGTTAATTCCTTATCTGCTTCTTATCTATAGTTTTTTTTTCCTCCATAATATCTTTATATCAGTTTATCTGTTAGGCCATTGCGCTATTTCTTATCCTCTAGTCAAATTGCAGAAGCTGTCTTCTCGTAACTTTGTTACTCAAGAGGATCGTGTAACGTCTTCACTTCTTAGTCGTAACTTTTGATCAGAGCTTTTGATCCTTTTTCAGAAGAAGTGAACTTTCTAAGACCACCATTTTTTCTTGTCACTTCAGGTCGTCACGAATCCTTAATCTCATGATTCGCTTTTTTTGCAACGTCAATCCGTTTGATATACGATCGTTTACAACCATCTGGACATGGTTCTGTGGAAAAGGGATTTAATGCTGTTATCAATGGATCTCTTCAAAGTTTTTCAGCTCTTACTTCTTCAACACAGCTTCCCTACTCAAAATATCTTCTTTAGCAGAGTTTTCTTAGAGGAACACGGACAGGAGCATCTTAAAGAAAGGAATATTATATATCTACTAATTTTCTTTTGACTTATCTCTTAGCGTAACTGGTTTTTGTATTGAAATCCTTTGTAGGTAGAAATTTATTCTTCCTATTTTAGCATCAAAGACTATTGTTTTGTCCCTGTCATGATATACACAGGACTTCTACGGTCTTTTAAAGTAAGTTTCTGTATTATCGTCAAGCTTGTAAATAATCCAATTTAAATAAATTACTAATTCGTCTAAATAAAGTGGACTTTGGAGAGATAGGGTAAGATTGTAGCTTCCGGTTGCTTTAAGCACAGGTCGAAATTTGCATCCGCTGCAGTATTGGTGACTCTATTTTTCAGTTTTTTAAACCACGATGTTTAAGTCTCAATAGCAGTCTTAAGTAATTCATTTGGATTGAATTGAAAAGCCTTGGTAGCAAAGCTACAAACTATCTTCTCTCAATCGAACTGATGCCAAAGAAAAATCTTGTCTTTTGTTTTTTTTTCTTTATTTTGGATATGTTTATAGTTTTTATGACTTTATTCTCAATTCTACATGAAGCTAAGCAAATAAAAAATGTTATAAAAACTGATAATTTTAATTAAAAAAAGTAATTTTTAAAGAGGGAAAAAAGCTAAATATCTTTCTTTCGAAAATTTTCTCCTCTGGAAGCTTCCCTTGTGATTTATTCCTAGAAACTGTAACTTAATGAATGAATGAATAAGATTGTCTGATCACGTGACTACGTCCATCTTTTTTTTTTGGAGAATGTTTAGCAAAGCTCTAAAAGATAAGACTGCAGCAGAATATATGAAACACATTTATCTATTATTTTTCATTGAGGAAGAAACGCAAAAGTTATTGCCTTCTTTTTTTTGGTTAGTAACCTGACTTTTCACGTAAGACTTGATTTCAATAGTAAAGTAATTATAGGTTAATTAAACCGTTTTTTTTTTTTTTAGCTGAATGGTTTCTCATCGCTTCCAGACTGCGTGAGCAAAATAAGAATTAATCTTTATTAGTTATTAATTGAGGGAGAGTGTCGTAATTTGATCTGCAAATGTGGTTTCCCTTGTTGTAAGACAACAGGATGCGAGACTTGAATTTTAAATCTCCAACGCGATTAATTAATATTCGAAAGTTGACCAATTTGCAAAACTTAAACCCATAAATAACAAAATATCACTTTGAGTAAATATCACTAATGGATTTCAAGTCCATAATTAGTCTCCGAACAACAAGGGGAAAAAAATTAATAAAAGTAAATGATCCCGAATAATAGAATAAATCAAAAGCAGCCTTATCTGAACACGGATTCCTCATTAAGAATCCATTACGAGATTTAGAGCCAAAACCGTCGAATGCCAAAGGAATAACTTATCATTGCCCATCCCTCGCAGTCGAGGGAGTCAAGGAAACAGATGACTGTCTTATTTTTCATTCCCTGTTTATTACAAGAGAACAATGGAAAACATAAAAGCTTTCAAATATGGGTTTAATTTTATTTTTCATTGTTTACTTATTTATTTTTTATTGTTGATGTTTGAATACGTAGTTTAATCAACTGAAAAGAAATTTTAAGTTTAATATTTTTTTTTTAAAAGATGAAATAATATTTGAATGAGGGCTTTTGTTGTAGATTCAGACACTGATAATCAGACCGTTATTTCATTCTTTAATTTAAATTCTTAATAATTATTAAATAATTATTTAAATTCTTGTGGAATGAATATAAAAATTTCTTAATAATTTAACAACTAAATTTTACAACGAAATTTTGAATTTATTTCAAATTCTTAAAATTTAATGAAATAATAAAATATTAAGATTAAAACAAAAAAATACGAAAAAAAAGCACCCATGTAACTTGAATCGTACAATTTTTTCTTAATTTTTTTCAATATCAATCTTAGCAATGACATGTTTACTTTGTATATCCTACAAATTAACTTTCTCTGCAGCTGCTTCTCAGATCAAATTAGCTTGTTTTTTTTTTAGGCAAAAGAAAATATGATAAGTTTGTTTAGCATATCTTACGCTATAATGAACCGCAAATGTCTAGATTCAGATTTTTTTATTAATTTATTTTTTTTAGTTAAGTGTATCCTGTAAGATTATTTAGGTAAGTATGTGTTCATATGTTGTGTCATTATTCTTACAAATACATTGTGGTGTGAGCTAGTTATGGAAATCTATTATAGTTAGAAATGAAAGTTTTAGATTTTTTAGATAGCCCTAATTGACTATCTTTTAATCATTTTTAGTTAATGAAGATAAAAAAGGCCAAGGAATCAAAGCAGAACGAATAATAAAGAAATTAAAATAGTTAACTACTGAATTCCATTTAATAAAAATAGAAACTCTTAAAAGTAGGGACGTATGTAGGTTTTTATTGGGAAGGGAGCCGATATCTAACATCCAAAAAAAGAAAATAAACAAATAAATAAATAAGTAACTAAATAATTTAATAAAAAGTAATCTTCTAAATTTCTGGTCAAGGTCATCCAATCAGTAAAAAAAGAAAGAAAATGTGATAGTCTAACCTCGCAATTTCGTGGTAGGTGCTCTTCATCTAAGTAAGCTTATGCTTAAATACAGGCCTTCATCTAAGCCTGAATTCTTTGGTCAATTCTCCTGCAGACGTATCCTAGAGCCTACTCAACCCTCTATAGAATAGAATCTCAATTATAGAGGCTAGCGAGTGTTTAGTGATCGATCGATCTGGGATCCTTTCTAGACAATCGATTCTTTCACTGGGAGCCTTTTAGCCCACTCCTACATTCACTAATATTACTAAGCTTATAAACAGGGTAATATAAAAACCTCCTTAAAATTTACTTTACTTTGTAAGAAAAAATTAAGTTTTGTAATCTGATTTCAATTTAATATTACGAGTTTGACAAAATGTTCAAAAGTAAACAAAGGTACTTTCTATACACATTTTGTGACTAGAACAATTGCTAAAACTACGAATTTAGATAGTGAAAACCTCCATAAAAATCTTTTTTCTTTCTTTCAGGAAAGACCAACAGACGATTGATAAAAGATCAAGTGGACTTCGTCGCCTGTTCGTTCTCATTGAAATTATCGCTGCCATGAACTTCAAATGTCCTTTGCAATGTCTCCGTGTTACTGACTGTTGTCAATTTGTTTAATAGAAAAGGAAATAATAAAGGAATTTTTAAAGAAAATATACTATTTTCCCTTTAATAGAAGACCCGTACATTTTATATTATCCAAATTCATAATAGGATAATATAATAATATTACATGTTACTTATATTCCTTTTCAATAGTTGTAATTTTTCCATCTACAATACTTATAGAGATAAAACACCACAAACCATAATTCAAATTTATGAATTGAAATTTAAAAGCATACTTGAAGTATAAGATATTGAATGAATTTTTAAGTTGTTTTTTTACAGATAAACGGATAGCGATGCATACTTGACTTAAATTTTCGTCCTAAAAGTGTTTTGTTTATTTTTTTTTTCTCTATTTTGCATAATAAGAGGTTTTTAAGAATTTTAGATCAGATCGACAATCTTTTTTGATATTTATCAGGATGTTATAAAAATTTGTTCCTATATCCATTCAAACAAGAAATATAAAATAAAATAAAAAAAATTAAAAAGTAGGGAGAAAGGGGGAAAGAACACAGAAGAGAACCGCAAAATTAATCTGCAAAGATTTTTTTGTCCTCTTTTTTTGTTAGTAGTTGAGAAAACTTCTCCCATCAAGTTGTAAGACGAACGCATTGCATCGAAGGACGTCAATTGGTCGTTGCTTCACCCTTTACTGCCAAGCCTCGTTAGGAATCCTCGAGGGCTTTAGAAATACGATCTTATCAGCAGATGTCAATATTATTGTGTATGATTACAGTTTTCCCCCCTGTGTGTCGAATTCTTGTCTATTACAACGTGTCGTTCACTTCATTAGCTTCTGACAGTCCAATGGCGGCTTTTCTTTCATCAAAAACACATATAGGATGGGGGTAATTATAGGCAACAGGAAACCTGTTCATTTTTACCCTCACCAACAGGGGATGAGAGAGGAAAGGAGGAGTCATTTAACCCCTCTTCACTTGATAAAAGGTCTGGGAATTAAGTCAGTCTTATTACGTGTTGCCACCGTTCGTGTTAATTGAGGAGGGAGGGGGAAGAGGGAAGGGGATTTGGAGGTAATTGCATCTTTCCAATACAGAATAGTAATTGAAAAAACAACCACAATCTCTGTTTGTGTGGAATAATAGCTTTTTTTATAGCCTGAAAATTATTCAGCATTATGTAACTTCTGCAATTTTATGGCGTCGACTGACATAAAAATAAAATATTAACTTATATTAAAAAAAATGCTTAATATTTTTATTTACTAAAAAAAAATTAAAATAAAATCCTAAGGTATCAGAAATAAAATAGAAATCTGGTAGCACCAACTCTATCGTACTATATAAATCTTAAGACGTACAGCTGTTTCTGTATTATTAGCTATCATCAACTAGGATCAATACTTTAAGCTCTAACTTTATATCTCTTTATTAAGTCTCTTATTAACCCAAGGTCTCATTATACTGATTTTAATTTGCAAATTTATAGAATTTTGCTTTTTCATTTTTGTTTGACTGTTATTCCAAGAGGTCGAGAACTAATTCATCCATTATTTAAAATTTTGAAAATATTGCAGATTATTATCAGTATTTCAAAAAAAATTATAGCTTTAGGATTAAAGCCTAAAATTAAAGTATTGTTGGTGTGCCAACTTCAAAACCCTCATAGTTTAGCTTGAGAAATAATTGCTTAAAAGACAGACGAAATTTATCAGTGAACTTTCAGATTCATTAGATAATGAGTATTTATGTTCCGTGATCTTTAATTATTTATCGTGAATTCGTGTATTTACATCTAAACTTCTTTTGGACAAAAATCTTTTGAATCTAATCTGAACAAAAAAGCCCATAGGAACTAACATTCATTGAACACTAACATTTCAGCTTTGTAAAATGAGTACTTTTCATTTTGGCGTCTCGTGCTTTCTTATCTCTTAGCTTTTATGTTTCAAAATCAATGAAGCTATTCCAGATCTGAACTACCTCTCAAGTTTCAGTTTCCAAGGACAGTTAGTTCTTGATTTATTTTCATCAATGATAAAAAAAAAAGTATATGCATATTTCACTTAAAACTAAAACTCTTTATTCTAAATTTTATTCTAACATTTTTATTACTTTTAAGGCAGAGCTGACCTCACCATCTGTGCTTTTTTTCGTCTCGTTGTCTCCAATTTTTATCAAATTTTTAAATACTACTGCGGTTAAATCAGAGTTTTCAAAAACATAAATTAATTCATTGTAGTTTTAACTTTTTAAAATGCATTTTGATTTACACTGCAATTGTTAAGTTTTAATAATAATAAAAATAAGTTAAAGATGCGATCAGGCCCAGAGGACCGCGCAATGCAGCTGGAGGGTAGGCTCCAGAGATCAGAACCTACGGGACAAAGTTGAGGACGGGGGGTCGGCCCGTCGCTCGCCCGCCTTTAACTCCCGGGAAAGAAACCCGGTACCCATTCTATAGAGGGCTGGGTAGACCCTAGGGCCCGTTTGGAGGAGAAAGAAGCGTGGAAAAATTCCCGTCCTCCGCCGAGGCCGGGAATCGAACCCGCTACCTCCAACCCGCAGCCAAGCGCAATAATAATAAAAACAATAATAATTCCCAAAATTGGACAAAAATATTGTTTTCATTAAAAATTAGGAAAATTGAAAAGCCTGAGGTGATTCAGGAAAGTCATTATTTATTTCTAAATTTTATATAGATTTTTAAAAATTATAATTTAAGAAAAGAGTCTAAAAAATATTCAAATTTAAAATCATAATCTTCGACATCAAATTTACTTTTATTTAAAATAACTGCTGAGGAAATAAATAAAACTTTTTTAAATAGTTAGTTAACTTTTTAGTTAGTATCTTTACTATATTTTTACTGTTAATACTGTATAAAATGCGTCGTAGATTGTTCTGTAAAATCTGATAACAATTTTTTTCTTAATCACAAATTTGAATTATTAATTTTAAAATTGTCAATTTCTATGTTTAAATCAAAATCCGTTTTAAAAATTAAGCAACAAACTGCTTCACTTTTTTATATGCAAGCTTCAGATTTTTCACTACATAAATATTCAAGATACAATAAGTTTTAGTTTACTCGAATAACAAAAGGAAAAACATTTAGGAATTAGCTCTGAACATCAAAACTACGCTAACGTTTATGAATACAATATCAAAAGAATCTGAAGCTCACTTTTCTAAGCTAAGGTTAAAATCCTAAATTGATGGGAAACTTAAATTGATGGATTATGTGGTAAAGTGATGTTGAGTTCAGGTCTGTGGATAGAATTTCAGAAACCCACAATCTGCCCAAGGGTCGAACTCTAAATCCTACACCAGAAGAGAATTACTTTAATGTCCTTCGTCCTCAAAAGGAATATTAAAATTCATAAAATTATCCTTTTCGTAATAACAAATTTAATTTCTTTGAATGAAAATTTATTAACATTTATAATCCAAGTTAACTGTTATTGCTTCAAACAAAATGAAAGGTTACCTAAATTATATTTCAAAATAAAAAGCCTAAAAAGTTCATAAAAATTAGTAAAAAAAGAATTCTTTTTTTTTTTTTTGCTAATTTTTATGGAATTTTAGGCTTTTTATTTTCTAGTCAAGTTTTATGAACTAATGATAATATCATATACATTATAATAATAAAATCATAATAGAAAAGAGAATTGATTAAAAACAATTACTTATGGGGGTTGTTGTTTTGTTTTTACGAGAAAGATTAGATTCATATTAAAATGTGTTAATTGGTTATGATTTAATATTTCAACAGCCAATAAACTGAAATGATTTGTAACCTTAATTATTTAAAAAAAAAAAGAAAGTCAGGAATGTTCTTGAAGTAATCGAATAAATGAATAATATAATAACTTAAAAAATTATAATATTAACAGCGTAAGGTATATATATTTTTTTGGTTCGTTTTTGATAAATATGTTTCAGTTTTACTTGAGAGAATATTTTGAATAAGTTATGATTTGTTTTAGTTTTGTTTTTTTTAAATTTGCAATTAATTATAAAATTCTATTTTATCACTGTCATAAAATCTCTTTCTGTAGCAAAACAAACAAACAAACAAAAACCAAAAAAAACCAGCCAAATACGAAATATGGAATAGTTTAATATATTATCAGGAATTTATGGGAAACTCAAAATTCAATTACGGACTTTTCCATGAGTTTTCAATAAACACTAAATGAGTGAATATAAAAGTAAAACTCCATAAGTGCTTTCCTTTTTGAGCTCAATGTTAGATTTTTATTTTTATAGAAACCAGACAATTTCGATTCTCTTTGTATTCTTTATTTTCGTTCTTTCAATGTCTTTGAACTCGACATAACTAAGACTCACACTTTAGGCTCATTTTCACCACTGGAAGCTAACGAGGTAATTATTAAAGATACGCTTGTTGAGTGGAATAATAATAAGCAGTTAACATTAACGAGGCAATTTCTACTAGTTATGTTGAAATGAGTTAAAATACCTCTTCCCCCTCATTACGATCAAGAGTAAGAATGTGACTTTGAGGCGGGAAGGAGGAGGTCTCTTCAGTGTCATGCCATCATCTCTTAGTGGAGACTTGAAAGGTAAGTAACAAGGGTTCTCAATAGGAGGCGCAGGGTAATAGTCTCTCTCTTCACTTCTCTCTTTCTACCCAAAACCTTGAGGTCAATTAATACCTTTTTTTTTTTTTTTTGCCTTAGGAAATTAATAACTAAGGGTGATAAGTATATGTCTTGTTCTAGTAAAAACGTGTGGTAGAATGTTATTTATTATAATTAGGAAGAATAAGGAGATAAACATTAATAAAGGTCTGGTAATAGATTTAGGTAAAAGTAGCTTAAATTCTTTTCTTAAATAGGACAAAAATATTTTTCATAGAATGTTGAATCGGGAGGGGATTATTCAAAATTGTACAGGAATAAGAGCTAAACCTAAGATAGTTCTAATTCAGTTAATCACTAAGATTTATAATTGATGAAGATGGGTCAAACACAGAAAATAAATTAACTATCATTTTCACTTAATTTGTTCTTTAATAATATTTGGTAAATTTTTAGACTTATCAACTAAGTAGATTCTATGAATGAGACATAAAATTATAAGAAGAATAATAAGAAATGAGGATAATATAATAATTCAATTTATTGGAGCTATTTAAGGAATTAGAATACACTGTGAAGTAATTTTAGTTTGACCTACTAATATGTATTTAACTAGATTTCTCATTAGAAACAGGTGATAATTGTTATAAAATGGTCCACCTATTATATGAATATCCTGAGTATCCTCTATTCTATGAATAATACCACAACACATAAAAATAATAAAGCCTTAAACAGAGCATGAGTTAATAAATGAAAAAAGCTAACAAACTATACGCTATTGATAAAACAAATATTACTAAACCCAACTGTTTTAAAGTTGATAAAGCAACTTAATAAGATATCCTTAAATTCATCTCAAACTAATAAATAATAAAAACGAGCAATTGTTATAAATAAAGATCTTGAACGTCGGAATCACAGTGGAACCTCCAAAGCTTAAGCAAGCAATAAAAACTCACCAAAAGATTACATATGAGAAAATTCATATGCTGGCATTTCGCCAGTCTCAATGAACTTTTTTAGTGTATTAAAAGAATAACAAAAAGCACATATAAATATTAGCCTATTATATCGAGACCTCGCTGTTTACTGATACTCCTAGCTGACGATCGCCAAAGAGCCTGAAACAGCTGTTCTGGGATCGTCCCTTAGTAAATACTTGGCCTCACCCACTTATGTTTATTAAAGATCTTGAAATTTAACATATACAGAATGTTTCAGAATTATACATACACATTTTAAAAATTAATATTTTATTAACAATACAAACAAGTTTAATTTTCTTTATGACATTGAACAGCTAAGAAATAGATATTTTTTTACAATAATATAAATTTTGTTTAAACGTAAAACAGTTTATAAATAAGCATGATAAACGAACGAATCTCTCAAAATTAATCTTTTGGTATTATCATCCATATTTTCTCCAATGTTTTTTATTTGTGGCTTCAAACATGATTTTTGTCAAGTACCATTGCAAAAACAAAAAATATTCAAAGAGTGTGATCAGCAATCTTGCAGGGTATTCAAAAGCCACTTTGTCTTCAAAAGCGACCTATCCAATGATCATAAACTTCATTGTCGAGAAAATCTCGCTGTTTGATAGTATGAGAAACATTATCTTGTTGAAAAAAAAAAACCCACCAATGTATGTATCTCTAAACATATTTCTGATGTTTGATACAGAATAATCTCTCTCAGCATTTCGTGATCACTTTTATCTTTAGATTAGATGTATCCCACCGGAGCCCACTATAGCTCATTGAGGTGCTAGAGGTAAGGCTCTCGACGTTTCAGTGACCCGGGACTGAGATGAGCTCGAGTGGTCAGCCCAACGCTCACCCGCCTTTACACCTGGAAAGGAATCCGAAACCCAGTCTACCTTTGGGAGACCTTAGGGTCCATTTAGAGCAGAATGGAGCATGGAAAAATCTCAGCTTTCTGCCGAGACCTGGGATCGAACCCGCTTCTTCTAACCCATAGCCAAGTGCCCTTAACACTCGACTACCAGGCCCACTTTTATCATTAACAGTACCATTTAATCGATAAGATTCTAGATGTGGCTAATGTATTCTTGCTGAGATAGACATTTTGAACATTTTAAAAAGAATGTTATTGTGAAAAAATTGACTATCTCTGAGCTCTAAAATTAAAAAAAAATAAAAAATTATCTATCTTGTTAGTGATAAAAATGTAATTTTTTAAAATATGGTTACGTAATTCTGAAGTACGTTCTAGTGTATTCTGTAAATAATTGAAATGAATGTTATTGATTAAATGACTTTCAAGCAATTATTAGACTAAAATGTAAACCGTTACGAAATATTGGGCATAATAACAAATGAAAAATAAGTTCTAAACTAAAATATCAATGAAAGACAAGAATTTCTGGTTTACTGCTGATAATTTTTTTAACCTGGTCGGACAAATTATTATAAAACTCATATCAAAAATTTTGTTAAAAGATTTTAATTGAAGTAAAATTAGTTTCCATTTAATACAAGAGATTATTACATTGGTTCGTAAATTTGTGAATTTATCGTGCTTCGTATCAATCCCTCCACAAAAGGAAATAACATAGAAATATTTTTCCTTTCGAATTTCTTGCTCGGAAAAAAATTCTGAGCAAATATTTCCAATATTTAATTCTTCCAATAGAAGAATTTAAATGTAGATCAATGAAACTTATTTAGTCTAATTACTGAAATATTAAATTGAGCTCATTTATTTGGGTCATGAAACAAATAATTGCAGATGATGCCAACTGTATTTGGGTTTTTTACGGATTCTATTTAAAATATAGTTTGAGTGTAGAATCTTTGTATTCATTGAAGGTAAACAAATCACAAATTCTGTTTTCTATTAAAGAGTACTGCATTGTTCTACAAATAAGATATCACTAATAAACTAACTTGTCAAAAAGAGGACACATACCACTGTAATGTTGATGTTTTGTATTGTATTGGAAGCTTTCTTAGAAAGCCATACACAAATTTTAACTTCTATAATATTCTTACGTATTCTTATATTTACAGAATGTTTATATAAAAAAAGCGTCATATTTTCACAACATAAAGTATTCATCAAAACAAGAAATAAAAAAGGTCTACTGAACATAGGTCAACTATTGAGATATGGGTCAGTCTTCATCGTCACTATAGGAGTTCCTCTATGTGGTTTTTATTCATTGTCATACACTCTTTAGCCCTATGTCTCAGAAAAACACATCTGCCTGCTTTTGGATTTCACATGCATTGAAATACAGCTCCGGCAGAGTTTGAACGTCATCGATGGATGTTGGGTACACCAAGCTCTTTAAGTGCGCCCATAGCCAAAACCTTAAGAGATTTCAGGCAGACCAAACTAGTAGATCCTCCCAGACAATTCAGTGCCCATGAAAACTCTGGGTTAGATATTATCGGACGACGAATAGAAAATGGGGGTGGTATCCATCGTGCATGAATCCACATCCAGTAGGACAGGTAATTCGTATGACAAAAATTGTTGATAAACAGCCCTGTTAGTCTGTTCAGAACTGCATGAGTCTCTCACAAATTCCTGTCCAGACATTGACGGAAAATCGATGCTGATGTCTCAATTGTACAATCGTAGAAGGATTATCAACTGATCACACGAGTGTATTATGGTAATTGACTATTCCATTCCTTGTGAAGCTCCCCTCATCACTGAATAAAAAGCTGGCTGTGAACTGCAGATCTTCAATACACTTTCTTAGAAGCCATTGACACAACTCTAATCTGGCATGGAGATCTGGTGACCTAAGAGCTTGCACTCGTTGAACATGATACGGTACCCTAGCGAAGAATTGGCAGGCAGGAGAATGGTTGATGCCTTCAGCTGTTGCTATTCTTTTAACACTTATTTCAGGATGTTCTTCCGTTCTTCTCAATACCCGCTCCTCAAAAGATTAGACGTAAGAACTTTCTGCAAGTTTCTGGACTATCTTGCTGAATATCCTTTGGGATGATATCCGTCGTGCTGGATATTTTGGGCAAAGAGGTTGCTTCCATCTGCTAAATCGCAGCAGAAAAGTCATGTCTGCCAGTTCCCGTGAGGGATAATGGACTTCCATTAGACTGTTTAAACTACATAGAATAAAAAAAAACTTTGCTGATCTCTGCTTACAAGAACCTCGTACTGGCACCAGGTTCCTACAACCTCAGTTCCTCACAAATTACTTGTGTATGAATGACTGCAAACCTTTAAATACTCGTTTGATTACTCGTTCGTTTGCAGAGGTAACACGATCAATAAGAACAGGACAACGAGCTGCAGTAGGAAGACAGACCAAATCGTAACACAACCAACACGAAAACAACAAAGATCTCAAATAAGAAGATAGCCTATTATCTTCGAAGATATCAATTACAGGACCCATCTTTAATAGGCATTTTGTTTCTTGTTTTGATGAACACTATCTGCTTTGAATATATGTGACATTTTTTTAAATATCTTTTATGTGCTGAAGTACTTATATGCTTAAATACGTATATTTATGTTATTGAAAATGATAGTTATCCATTAAACATATAAGCAGCAAAGAAAATTTAAAAATAAGACTAAAATATTGAGACTATCTTATTTAATGGCAAAGAATTTGATCTATTGATTAAAAATAATAAGTTCATGAATATTCTAAAAGTCAAATACATTCTAATAAGGCATTTCGTCGATAACACTTACAGTTAAGTATGGAATTAAAAGTATGTCTAGTTATCTCTTATTTTAGATAGTTAGCCAACTATTACCAATTCAGAAGCATATTAGACACTTGAAGTAAATTACGGTAGATAATGATTTTCAAAAAAAAAAATAAATAAATAAATTACAGGATAATGACTTAAATCAATTTATCACAAAAGAGGTATCAGTAAAGGAATTTTTCCTGCATACATTATTTTGTGATTTTTAATACTATTTCTAGAACTTCAATGATGGTATTTAAGGGAATTGTTTAAATTCATTGGGCAGGTAATCGTATTTTTGTATTAGAATGTTATTGCATTAGAATCTAAATCGTTCGAATGCTTTAACAAACTACACAACAATAGACTGCAGATACGGTTTGCTGTAATATATTTGATTAGTTTCGCTGCTTGCTTCTAATTTCAATTAGAAGCCTCTACCCTCTAGACCCCCACTTCTTTATAATTTTAAGTGCAATATGAAATATTCATTTAACGTGTGATAATTGCTTAAGAATAAAAGGTAAAAGTATACATTTAACAAACATTTAATTGTAGTAAAATGACATAAGGAAGCCTTTTGAGTCAAGCCCAGAACCTTTATGAGGGGTCACTTGTCTGATTAAAAATAATTTCCTTTTTCCCCTCGTATGTCTTTTTGAGTTATTTGCTTACTGGGTAGCCCCTGTTTGAAGAGAGCCTAAGAAGCTCGAAACAGCTGTCCTAGGGTCTCGGCTTGACTCAAAATCCTTTCTTATATCATTTTTATTACGAATGTTTTCCTTTTCTTTTACCCAATAGAGGTTTTTTTTTAATGCCTTTTGTGGTGAGAGTTTGCTGCCAAAACATTTGTTATTCCATAATTTGTTGTTTTTATTTTCTTGACTTTTGTTTGTGAAAGGTCACTTTTCTGATTAACAATTTAATTGTAGTGTTATAATAATATTATTTAAATCTTTATATTCACTATACATGTGTTTCCTTTTTAGATAGTAATTGAGTGTCACTTGTGAATTGGAAATTCACGAGGTTTATGAGAAATTGATTTTAAAGAACAACGACCTCATTCTTTATACACATTTTACAATACTTGATATTGAATCCTTTGAGTTTCTTATATATATATAAAATAGGAAACTCAAAGGATTCAATATCGATTCTTCCATCTTCATTTCAGTGACGTCTCATTCTAGAGATTAATTTTGAAAGTTGTCCAAGAATTCCCAAAAAAATTAGTAAATATATCATCTAATAATTAAAGATAGCAGATGCATATAATATTAGAATTAATTTCTTTAATTGTGATTTTCAAATAAATCAATACATACGTACTTGTATGTGGAACAATTACTTAAATTATAATTTAATTTCGAAATATAATTTACGGATACACGAATGAAATTAATTTTCACTATGAGTAAGTTGTCTTTAGTAAATGCGGTAAAGTCTTCTATCTTTACCGGGTTCAATTCCCAGAAATGTTACATGATTTTTTTTTTCCAGAGTGTTTTCCTCCGTATGGGTCTTTAAGTTTTACCTAATCTTCTGTAAAATGATGTATGAACTGAAAGGCAAGATTGGGGGGTAACGTCGGAGAGACCAACAGACCCTATCTTCATACCAACTGTTGTGAATCACCTGTACTGCAAAAGGCTCTGGAGTACAGGTCCTTTAAGCCTTAAAATTGGTTAATGATTGTGCAGTTTCAGAATGTGATTGATAATCAAGCTTTTGATGATTCATCACCATTTTAGAGAGATATTTAAAATTAACTTTTCACTTGATTAAATTCTCCTTGAAGTCGTTTACTCTTGCTATTCTTCATCCTGAAGCAGACGACTATTAAATTAATCACATTTCCTTTCCTTAGACTTAACCCTTCATCATTTAACTGAAGAGAAATTACTGTACATCAAGTGGAAGTACATTGCTTGTACAGTTTTACAGTGATTCCCGTCAATTTGAATTTTCACAGTAATGAAATACTTACATATTCGTACACAATTATTCTTGAAGGCACCGATGTTTATTTTAAAATACCTTAAAATCAGTCATAAAATTACTTACAATAAAACGGAATTTTGAATCTTTTGTTTCCTGAATCTATAAACAAACTGGAGGTTGAAGGAGCAAATAATCCCTTTTCCTGAGAATAAACAGTTGAGTTTCAAACAATTTTTTTAAAATGATCCACTTGTTAATATAATAATGAATTATGGACAGTAATGATTCGACTGCAAAAAATATAAATACATACTTAATGCAAGGATGATACTTTAAAATGCTTAAAAAATAAGTATTTTTATATTTTCAGTTTAGCAAAATTTCTGTTTAACAAAGTTTTTTTTCATTTATAAAATAAATCCACTTTAATCTTTACATAAAAAAAGTTCACTTCTCCAATTATATTGATTGTCTTGGTTTTGTGAGTAAATGTGCCATTGTCTTATTAAACACAAATATTAAACATTCAAGTTACGGGAAAGTTTAATATGTTTTAGTCTTCTGATAAGATCAGCAGACTTATATTCTCGTTTTGTCTGTCACGTAGGTTAGAATCGTTAAAATCTCATTAAAATATCACTAAATTATCATTAAGCACAACAATCGCAACAATTGCATCTTTTACATTCGCAACAATCACATTTATAATGCAGCTCTACAACAATCACAGTAAACGCAACAATTGTGCCTTTTGCATTCGCAACAATCACATTTATAATAATAAGGTATTTAAAGCAATGTCAATGATATTTTCTTATCAGAAGACGTTGCGAAGCATTGTGATTGGTTTTCTAATCGCTTTCCCTCCCTTGTTATATGTGTTCTTTGGTTGATTTATACGTTTTATGAATCTAATACTGTTAGCTCACATGCTATAATGTTATATCCAGTGTTACGTGATATTTACGTATTATGTAACTCTGTTTTAACAGATTGCTGCTAGCTTTCTTAACAAAAGTGTATGCTATTGCCAATGTAATTTAATATACTTTCTGCGTACAAATATAATAAATAAGATATAGTTCCTCTTAGCAATACGTAGAGGTCTAGTAAGCAATTGACAAGAGTCCGTTCTTCAGTAAATTTGAACTACATCATTCAAATCGACTACGTAAAATCAAAAGTTAACAAGTTTCAACAGAAATTGAATGAAAATCTTTTAGATTATCTTTCTTATGTTGCAATTTTTTTCTTAGTCATTTAAAAGACGGAGAAGGTCTTTTCGATTGTTAACTTATTACATAGATTTTTTTGGTTAAAGAAAAAGGGTTTTTTGACTTCCTCGTTATGCCTTCCATCCGTAACGAGACTAACCCTAACTGAGAACACTTAACAACTGTGCCAATTCGAATGGGTTCAAGGCTACCATTCATTCGAGATTTCTTTTAATATGCTATAAATATTATTTTTTGGCTAAGCTAGAGGCTAGACAGGCAACTGTGCACTTATTTCATAATTTTTAGCAGCTGTTGTAAATCAAAGTAGAGACTCCATAAATATCTATTGTTACCAGTAATTTTTGGCTTAAAGTTGACGATGCAAGTTTTATTATCTTAAAAGTAAAGAAGTTTTACTATTAAAAGTAAAAAAAAAAGCTTCACTATTTTAAAAGTAGAAAAAGTTTTAATGAAAACTAAAAATAAACAAAAATTAAAGTTTATTAAAAACTTTCTAATAGAACTTTATATTTTCCTTAAAATGTTGCTTTCTTTTTTATTTTTTTTAAGGTGGTAAAAGAGTACAATTAACAAAAAACTCTCTGTGGACTTTTAAAATATAATAACTGTCAAATATAAATATTACAAAATTTCTATTTCTGGAAAAAAAAATTAAGTCTGCGTTATTTACTTTAAATTGCCCCAAACCAATGGATTTTTTCAGATCGAAGCAGGAGAATTAATAAATGGATTAATTTCCAACATTATTTTGGTTATAAGTAAATTTTTTCCACCAAATTCCTAGCGCATTTTTTCTGAATAGGAAATATATATGGAAATATTTTTATATACAAAAGTTACATCAGATATTATCCTTAAATGTATGTATCAAGTTTCAAGATGATCCATTATCTCGTTCTTGTTGTTTATAAAGAGGGAATAGATGCACACACCGACCTACTGAGTTTTTGATCCTAAGTTTTCTTGGGAAAATAGGATAAATAGAAATTATACAATCTTTCAAAGGTTTTCTTTTACAGTGGAACCCCGCCATTCGTCCGCCTCGCTATTCGTGCAACTCGTTATTCGTCCAACTTTTTCAAGTAAAATTGAACTCGCCATTCGTACGCTTGCTCGCGATTCGGACAGCGTGACCTTGTTACTGGCCACCCCACGCGGTCGCTTCAGTTCAGTCTCGTGCTAGCTTCCGTACGTTACGCATGATCCACGCAAGCTTCATGAAACTTTGTGATATTTTATTGTTATTTTTATTGAAAATAGTGCAGCCATGAGTCCAAAAAAGATTACTGATTCAACTAAGCCTAAAAGGAAAGCAGTGAGAACGACAATTGAATTGAAAAAAGAACTCGTTGTGAAGTTTGAAAGTGGAACTCGTGTCTCTGACCTGGCAACTCAGTATGGCATCGCGAAATCAACCATATCGTCTATACTGAAAAAGAAAGAAATAATAAGAGAGGCCTATATATTTATTGGTTTCATAGTTTTTATGTATTTTACGCTTAAACTATTGTTACAAAGGTTTAAATAAGCAATCATCTCTGGGTTCTGGAACGGATTAATCCAATTTACATTATATCTTATGTGAAAAAATGATTCGCCATTCGTACAAATCGCCATTCGAACTGCCTCCTGGAACGGATTGTGTACGAATAGCGGGGTTCCACTGTATTTGTGTTTTTTTCATTAATCAAGATTATTTCGCAAATATTTTAGTTTTCGTCGCTCTATCAAAGCACACACACATACACAAAAAACTTTCCTTTATTTTTTATTTCGAAAATACCAAATAATTAACTAATAATATTTATTAATATTTGCCCTTAAAATGTTTTTGTTTTATGTTTAAATTTGTCTGCAGGGTTGACGCGCCTATGTAAGATTGATTTTTAGCAAAAAAACTGTCCAATAAGTACAGTACCTTCTTTTTTAGCTGCTTCATTTAGCAGTTATTCTTATAAACTCAGCATATTCATGGGTACATGTATTATTTCCACTCATCGCACTCCAATAGTATTTGAACCAATGAATGATCTGGACATTTGCCATACGTATATTTTACGAGCAAGTAATTTTTTCAAATTTAAAAATTTCATCCCGTGGATCCCTGAGACAAAATTTAAGCATGAAAGGTGACATTAAAAATCCTCATACAAAGAAGGGAAACAATGAATTCTGCTCACGTGTAACAATGCAAGGTAATCCATTTTAAATTTGCTTTCGATAAGATTAACAATAATGAGATCTAGGCGCTGGTTTGTTGTTTGTTGGTATTTTAATGGCGCAAAAGCAGCAGTGGCTAAGCTGCGCCATCTAGGCGCTGAAATAAGTCTTTCCTGTTTTAATTAACTGTCGACGAACGGAAGAGATGCAAAATACAAATAGAAATTAAAATTACAAAAATTAAAACTAAACAGACTTTATACTTTTACATTGTTTTTCATGACCTCAAAAAAGAAAGTTAGAAATTGCAACATTTTAAAGAAAATAGGTATTAAATTCTTTCAGAAACTTCTTAATTTTTTTTAATAAATTTTTTTTATCAATTTTGAAAAATAATACTCCACTCAATAGAATGATGAGGTAATATCATTCGTAGACAATTGGAATCTACTTTATCTGCGGCGACATGAAATCTAATATTTCTTCCATTGTAAATTATAAACAATTATAATATAAATAGAGTAAATGAAACAGCCTGGAAAACAGCCATTAGTCGCGATCGTATTAAATGTAGGACACTTTCTATGGGGAAAAGATTCTGTGATGGGTTAGTTTTAAAAGATGACAATGAATATTGAAGGTTATTATAAGTTGGAAAAAGAAAGAAAACGAAATTGAATGGAAATCGAATTTCCAAGATTCTAAATGAAATTAACTTTTTAGGATTCGTTGAACCTTCATTGAGCAAAAATAATTCGCTTTTATTGTCGTTCTTTTTTGTTGTTTTACTCCATGCCTTTTGAACTCAACGAACAATAATAGGAATGAATGTTCAAAATAAACTTTTAACGAAATGCCTGCAATTAAGAAACTTTTCCATCATTTTGGACTATAACTGACAGGTTTAATTTGAAGGTAATTTTACAAAAATTGGCAAATATAAAAAAAAAGAAACTTTATTATTTAATTTTTATGCTTTAAAAATAAGTGTTATTTTTTAAATATTGATTTTATAAGATTGTAAAATCTTAAAGATAACAGTTTGTAATATTTCTATCAATTCGGACGGCTGCTATTATTGGATCTTTGCCCTTTTCTTTAATTCATTTAAGAAACTTCACTATTATTGTATAAATGGTTGGTAAATTATATTTTTTATATAATTTAAAAGAACGGTTTTGCAGTTCTAATGTGAAGAAAAAAGCACTTCAGACAATATTATGTAAATAATAATAACAAAATATTTGTTAAAAAAATGCATCAAACAATGATTTATTATTAATAGTACATGTTAAGTTTACGTCAAGTTGCCAGTGTCTGTAGAAAAACTAATTGGAAAGTTGGGATTTAATTTTAATAGTCAAAATGTTATATTGATCTGCAAAAAAAGAACGTCAAGTAAGTCTCAGAATAAGTTATAAGTGGATATGAGTCAACATAAACTATATCCGTCACTAATCAATAAGAAAACGATTCATGTTTGTTGAATGGCTTTAAAAGTTTTATGACTATTGCTCTTGTGTACGAAGTCACAAACAAACAAAGATTGTCCTACAATTCAAACATTACCTCTTGTTTTTTCATTAAAGTTTCAAACTGATAAGAAAGTTAAAAATGAAAGGCCATTCACTGCTTAAATTAACATTTAAGAAATATCTGTTCAATATCTTATTCTCGCAATGTATTATTCAGTAAAATACTACTTTCAAAATTATTTAAAAGGATTTAACGCGTGTTAATAATATATAACAATTATAAATTGAAAAACACACAAAAAACATTTAAAAAAAACTGATAAGGCATAACTAGTTTCGATTGCCTCTTTAACGACAAATCTTCTTCAAATATTAACAAAATTTTTAAAAAATGAAAACACACAATTTAAGCAACCAACAAACAACTCCTTTAGGATTGTTGACAACATGCAAAAACTCAAAAACTGCCAATAAATATTACTCCGCGCCTGTAATATTAAAATGACTGAAGAACTCATTTCCAGAAATTCCATTAAGTGTTTTTCACTCTAAAATTAAGCTTAAATAAGTCATGTTCTTATTAATCACAGAAGAACTTGCCACAGAAGATACAAAACAATAATCTTTCAGTTTCCTCGTTTTAAAAGGAGGCATTTTTAACTGACTAGCTATTTTAATGCTTATTATTTATTCCATCTTCATTGTTAATTTACAATTTTTACATAATTAGAGATTTTTGTAACAGCAACATGACCCCCTATCTTTTTTTTGGAAAAATGACAGCTCAAGACGTGAGCTTCCAGCGATCATCTGTCAACAGGGCAAAGTGTAGATATAAAGACCAATCCGACATTTGCCCAAGTAGAGAAATAACCTTGGAAAAAAACGCATGCTGAAAAGAATAATAGGCATTAAATCGTCAAAGCATCGTATCGTTATGGTTCTTTCAAATAGTCAAGCATCCTTACCATTTCAATGCACGACCTAATGCTACATATACTAACTGTTCGGCCACTTTATTAGGTACACCCCTGCTGTGCGCGTGAATATCTGGACCTGTCGTGTCTCTCAACAGCTCTTCAAGCCAGTGGGGGAAGTGCCATGTTGTAAGGGATGTTTTCCTGGCACACGTTGGCAGTGGCGTACCAACGCCTTTGGGGGCCCGGGGCGGGAGTTGTTGTGGAGGGGGGCCCCCATCCAGACAAGAGGACCTTTTTTTTTTTTTTTTTTTGTTGTTAAAAGCTGGGGGCCCCCTCCAAGGTGGGGGCCCGGGGCGGACCGCCCCCCCCCTTGGTACGCTACAGCACGTTGGGTCCATTGATACCTTTGGAGGCACGTCAGGATGTTAGAGCGTACCTAAACATCGTAGATGACCAAGTGCAACCATACATGTTAACAGTTATCCTCTTGCAGTTGGCTTCTTCCAGCAGGATAATGCGCCGGTGCACAAAGCCCGCAAACTATGGGATGGTTTGAGGAACATGATGATGACTTTTCCTTGCTGCAGTGACCCGTTCAGTCCCCGGATCTCAGCCCGTTTGAAAATTTCTGGAATGAGCTGGATCGGGCTGTTCTATCCAGGCCTACACCTCCGTCAAATCTTCAGGAACTGCGTGACACACTCATGTCTGCATGGCACATGATAGCTCAACAATGTTTTCAGCATCTTGTGGAATCCATGCCTCGACGAATTCAGGCTGTTTTGAGGCTAAAGGAGGCCCAACACGCTACTAGGTAGGTGTACTTAATAAAGTGGCCGGACAGGGTATATATATATATATTGTAATGATTTATTTTTACATTTATTTATTTATTATCTATTTTGTATTCCCAACTAAACTCTATTCTCTTATTTTTCCTTAAAGTAACCGTTAGGTTTTATGACTGCTTAGGTCAACGACCTTGACCACGCCTCTTCACCTTTAACCCTTTGTCTCTTTCTTAACTCTTTCCTTTGTTTTTCAAACCTACCAATGGCAGGTGATTTCTTTGTTCATTTTTGTATAAAAACCCCTGTTTTTAAATAAAGATATATAGAACTTCCAAGCACTCCATTCAGTCTGATTTGCCGTCCTTTCGTCCGTTGAACCCACAAACACAACATTACAATATATATGTGTGTGTGTGTGTGGGAAACCTTAAAAGTAAAAATTAACTTTGATTAATGGATTTGAGTTATCTAATAAACCTAATATTATCCTAAAATTTTTAAATAAAAAGGGTCTCTAGTGATCTGTAGAATGTAAGCTAGTACAGGTCACAAAGACACTTCGGTGACATCGATCCTTTAAGGAGGCGTCGTAGATACCGATAGCAATTTGACAGAAACCTTAGACAAGTTAAAATCCAACCCAGCATTTCTCTGTCCGTTTTAAAACAGTAAGATATAAAATTTGAAATAAATAAATGAAATGAAAACATTAACAAATCTTTCGATACTAATATTTTCTATAAATGAGTAAATTTATAATTGCAGTTTAATTTAAGACTCCATTAATCAAAATGAAAAATAACAATTATAAATTTATATCATTTAAACATTTTCTTATTTCATCCAGCTTTAATTAAAACCGACATTCAGAGGTTGTGAGAACATTATTTTTAATTCTTTTTATAATTTATTATTTGAAAATTATACAAATGATTAAGAATATTGCTTTTAAACTGAAATAAATTATCAAAGCTTAAGCCTAAAAATAAACTTCTAAATTCAGTGTAATTTTAGAAAAGTTTGTAAATGAATTCTTAATTCAATCATAAAAGTGTCCTACTTAAGCTTCTTTCTCTTTAAACTAAAATTTTGTTTGGAAGGAAGGCTTAAATACACCAACAGTATAATAAATTCAATCTCTCTCCTAAACAGAACAACTAAATATACCACGGAGTGTTCGTTTGCCCTGAAACACCTCCTACGTCTGGTGAATCGGAGCCAAAATTCTAAGTAATCAGAGGATATTTTTTGGATCTTTCATCGGTTTTCGCAATCTCACATTCAAGTAGTAAAATTTGCTGAATGCTGTTGAACCCCTTCCATTTCAAAACTGAGTGGAAGGAATCCCTGAACACAAGAGGGCGTTGTATATCATTGGCCAGGACCTATTTCGGATGCTTCTCTTTCGACAGCTTGCTAAGACTATCAAAACATTCTCACAAACACATAAAACATCGTATTATGCCTTCCACACCACAAACGATTCAGCAATTGTTTTCTCAATGGTACGTTCAGGTCAGAACATTCTTGCACTGCTGCTTGATAATCATCTCACTGAACACGACTTACGAGAACAGATAAAAATTATAAAGACTGAAGTTGTTTAGCTTTCCTGCCACGTCAGCTGTATCTTATTTATTTCTTTTAAGTAACCTTGAATATTACTATCTTAACTTTACGTTTACAACCTAAGCTATCTGATTTCTTGTGTGTGTTTATCAAATGTAATAAAACCTTTGAAATTATCGTCGATTCTGTAAATACTTCGATTGGGAAAAAAAGGACGATTATTCTTTTACTTTTAAGTTTATAAACGAATATTAGACAAGCTTACATAACCTTCGTATCCCCCTACACCAAATTCTTTACAGAATTCATATTTTTTATTTTGTTTATATTTTATATAAATTTATAATATTCAGGGATTTCAATTCAAAGGTGTATTGTAAAGACAGGCTTACATAGCCAGATGTTTAAATTTTTATTAATTTTTTCGCAAAATTCATTTATTATTAAAGCAATAGTTTTTTTCTTACTTTTTTTTAGAGACAATTAAATATATTTGAATGCACAACAAATATAATAAAAAAAATCCCAAACATTACTGCTTGTAATGTAGTAAATTAAGATAGGATGAGAATGAAGGGATTTGATCCTATAATCTATAAATATTAGATAGCGATAAAATGGTTCCAAGCTCAATATGCAATCTAGTTTCTTTATTTACATTTTATCTACATTTTTACTGACAATAATTTCAGTTAATTTTTTCGAAATAATCAACAAAACTTAAATCCTATCAATAAACTTTTTTTCTTCTTTTTTCATTTTACTTTTACTCCGTTTTTTTAATCTTTACTTTTTTTTTTCTTAATTGATTGTTTTAAGTATTCATTCGGAACTTCGTAAACTAATTTAACTCCAACTTAAACTTCAGTTGAAAATCAAGTTTATAAATGTGGTTAAATGTTATACAACACATCGATTAGGTATTTACTATTAAATTTATAATTATCTCCTGACTTACTTGTATTAATATAAAATTCGCTGCCTTAAATACTGTATATCATTATTACTATAACTATGATAAACCCAATTTAAGATTTCTCAAAAACCGATTAATTTGAATACATAAATGTAAATAAAAAGCTTAACGTGTAACCATAAAGTTTTGTGAAAAAATTAAAAGTGCACGTAAATAAACAAAGGTTCTCGTGCCCTCAGTGTTTAATTTTGTTTAGAGGCCATTTCGGGGAGCCGAAATAGTATCCTCATCTTTGTCTCGCAGTCTGAGCTACCATCAAGGGTAGATCTGGCTGAAGAAGCCTAATAAGGCTGAAACAGCTGTCTCAGATTTCCGACATTATAGTTCAATGTACGAGAACCTTTGTTTATTTATGTGCACTTCTAATGAATATATAAATCAAATCTTAAATTTCATCTGAGAAAGCAAAATTGAAGACTTAAACCACCATCAGTGTCTTTTCATAAGAAAATAACTCATTTTCTTGTTTACATACTGCATTCTAATTTTTAATGGTTCCTTTCATTTCTTGCCATATATTTTTTGTACTTAATCAGCAGCTTTTATTTTAAGCTTCTTAAAGAAATGTTTTAATAACTTATTCGTTTAATACGTTATTGTAGTTAAATAGGTATGACTATATTTTTCCCTTTTAATTGTGTAGCCAATAAAATTTCTTTTTCTTTTTCTCGTCTTTCTTTTAAAGATATCAGTTGTAGTTGGTCGGTCTGAATTCCCTGACATTTCTGTGAAGATATTTTTATCAGTGTTTGTATCTTTCAAACAATTGGCTTGGATTAAGTGATAGGCCAAGGAATTAGTGATTTATTTGCATGTAAAGTGAATAAGTTGTGTCAGTGTGTTTCGGTTTTTTTTTTTAACTACTGATTAGAATATTAATTAATTAATATGTTTTTAAACAAGATTTGAACCTATGAAATGTTTAAAGACAATGTTTCTCTAATTGAAGTTGTATTTCAAAATAAATTTACAGTATTTATAAAACTAGAAAGGTGAAGTAAACAAAAGACTAAAATTCTCTTATTGCTACTGTAATTTTTAATTATTGGTTCTGGACTAACAAATACCAAATGCTTTTGGCACACAATAGACAGCCATTGAACAAGATGACGAATTTAAAAGAAAACTTAAAGCTTTCTAAAACGTACTTGAATCAATAACATTTGTTAAAATGTCTTTTAAGCTTTTATGCCAAAAACAAGTGAATAAATGCTTCCAAATAATTTACAAAAGACATCAAATTTCAATAAAGAAAATGGACTAATTTTTCTGTTAAATGTAGATCTATAAATTAAATGTTATCAAGAGGTAATAAATGCCTTCTGGTTTATTTCCGCTTCAATATTTTCGCAGATTCAATAACTATATTAAGACAGCAATCATACACACTTTTAAATTGCAATGTTATCTCAGACATAAGACCTGTAACTAAAGAAAATGAGAGATACCCATCTATTTGATATCTAAAATAAATACTAAAAAAACAATAGTTTATTTATAGTTTTAAACTTTGATTTGTGGATTTCTTTCAATTGTTTTATTCTTTATACTAGAATCAGTAAAGCCTGAATCTGAAAGCAGGTAAATTAGCTGAGAAAGTTCGTACAAATAAAAGTGAATAATAATCTCTTTCAGTTATTAAAAGTTTCGAACAACAAGTTTCGAGTAGAAGCATCATCATTGAATCGCATGATTTTTCATATCTAGAACCTTCTTCTGTCTCCTGGTATGTTTTATAGAAACTTTTAAGGAGGGGGAAATCCACAAAGAAGTTTTTTATTTACCATTCCTGTGCTAAGGGTGGAGATCAAGTAGACCTATGGTTTCTAAGTTAGAGCTACGGTTTCTAAGTTACAAATAAGATTTGTACCAAATATTGGAAATCTGATTAGCCCATTAATATGATGCCCATACAAGCAGACAAATGGACAGACAGAGGACAAAAAATGATAAACTGAAATAGTGGGACTTCGTAGGACTCGCATGTTCAATAAAAAAAAAAGTAATTACTGAAAAATCTTGTGTGAAAGTTGTCTTATAGTTTGGCTACATAAGAAAAGAAATAAAGCACTGAAAGTTTAAATCTGCTGCTATTTTGAAGATGTATTGATCGCAGGGCTCTTGCAACCTTTAATAATAGCAAGCATTATCTCCTAATTTGTTTTACGTGCGAGACGAGCTGCTGCTACATCAGTTAAGGATACTTTCTAAGGGGCCTTGGCCTCTCGCTAAGTACGTATGATCTTAAGTTAACCCGAATTCTCGCCAAAGACTCTTTTTTGGGGCATCAAGAGTGACACTGGTCTTGACAAGAAGATGGACAGTTAGATTACGATGCGTGTGCAGTTGAAGGGTCTTAAAACACCCAGTGGAAATTTGATAAATGTCAACGTGTCGATCTCTCAGGTTAATTCCATTCATCGCCATAAGGAAAAGCCTACCATGTCTGGCCTTAAAAGACAAGTGCTGCTCTTATATGATGAACGAGGGTTTCATTTGAAATTATGGAGCGCCAATTTGCATATATATTTGCTGCTGATAAAACACAACTGTCACATTTAATGAATTTATTGTCTGTCCTAAATAGACAATTCCAAATTTATCAGGGTTAACGAACGTCAAGAGACGTCTCGTCTGAAGACAGGAAAGATTATTCAGAGCATTTTTTTTTTATTGAGCAAAATCTGTGACTTAAAATAAGGATTTTAAGAAATCTGAGTGAAAAGAATTAACAAACTCATATGCTATCGAACAAAGTGTCTCTTGAAATAATTTTAAACTTTACAAAGTCTGTAGTTTTTTTTTAAACTGTCGACAGAAAACTTGTTGACTTACAACTGTTTGTTTGGGTGTTGTTGTTTTTTTGTTTTGTTTTTTTGTTTTTTTTTGAGAAAAATTTTACATTTCTGGTTTGTCTTATATCAGAAAGAAAAGGAAGAAAATCCCAAATCATAATTGCAGAAATGACTTTTTTTTTATTGTAATTTGTTTTCAATTTTGAAAAGCTTTTAGTAATTTGTGATTGGTGCCAACTATTTTTAACACGAAATTAAACCAAAACAGCTGCTTAATTGAAGTAAGTATCAAAACTTTTTTAGTAAATTCCTTTTTTGTATCCTAAAATGTTGTTGATCAAGGTTATCATTTTATTTAAAATTCCGCTAAAAAAAACATCGTTTCTTTAGCTTTCTTTGTATGCGTATATATGCAATCTTAGCCAACTCTTCGATATTTAATTGTAGTATTTGGGCTAAGAACTTAAGGAAGACGAATAATGTTGCTTATAAAATAAAAAAAATATATTTTAATTTTTGGAGCTCAAAAGAAGATTTTTACTCTTGGGTCCTACATAATTTTGCATCCACCTATGAGTAAGGTTTCGATTTTATGTTCTTTGAAATATTTCAAAACTGATACATTTCCCTCTCTACATCTCAAAGATTTTTATCCTCTCTTATGCTATTACAGTTAACTCACACCTCACCAGGCTACATTAACAATTTATGAATTAGCTTGTTTTTCTATTTCTTGATTTCAAACAAACATACAAACAGCTTCAGTATATGGTAAGCTAAATGTGGCATCGCAATAGTAAATAAACCTTCAGTTAAGCAGATGAATATAATTTCGAAATGAGACGTAAGTAAAAGAAATTCAAAAGTATAACATTCAAATAACAAATAAAAAATAACTTTGAAAAACATCTTATTTTGAACGATCCTTACGCCATCAAGTTTGGAACAGGAACTTATTAAATGGGGATTTAATTTTTTTCTCTGTTTCTCATCACAGAGTTTTCCAAATAAAATGCAAGTTGATCAATTGGATGAAACCTAACTCAGGTCTTCTCCCAGTAAGACCTATGGTTAGTGAGTCCTTCATTGAGAACCAGCGGTTTTTCACTTTAAAAAGAAATCTTCAATGACAAAAATTAATCAGATAAAAAGGGTAGCACTATTTATTTTACAAGCAGTTTTAAAACTAACATTCAAAAGGCAAAATCATAAAAAATAAAACCCATAGTCTTAATCCTACCTTAGACAGTTCTAAATAATACAATAGGATTAATACTAATAATACAAGATCTCTACAAGCTACATTTATTTTAAATCAGAGTATTTTGTATTTTTACAATACTTTAACGTGTGTTCTTCATATTACAAGGGTCCTTTTAAGCCACCACATATATAAAAGGTTAAAAATAAAGTTATTTACAATAAAATTCACTACCGGTTTCACGGGCTCATTAATTTTGCCCGCTTCGTGTATTTGTATTTCTTTCAATTTAAATGGACAGGAAGATAAAACAATAGTTGCCTTTGTTCGTTTATAAGAAAACAGGATTTTGAAGTTGTACGAAGTTGGATTAAAAAGAATAATTATAACAACAAGCTATTAGGTGTTGGCAAAATGGAGCGAAGGTGAGGTTGAATTCATACACGTTATGCACATATTTGTTTGTGTAACACTTTTCGACGCGTTTATTTTTTTATATTTAAAAAAAAATATCAGATACAACTTTGTTATATTAAAAAAAGTAATTAATGAAAAAAACAATGATCGCACTTTAAATGAAAAATCGAGCGCGAATTTTGCTTTCATATACTTAATATGAGAAAATTGTTTTTCGATTGTTCTTGAACGACAAGAAAACCACTCGCTCTCTCACTTTCACTTATTTGAAAATCATCGAAATGGGATGTGCAGTTTCGGAGAAGTTTGACTTTCAGTTTGACAATGAAATCATTCAAGTGAGGATTTTTTTTTTTTTTCGTTGATAATAATCCCTCAAGGAGATAAACAACTTCCACTTTTCTTTCTCTAAAATCACCAACACTCAGTCACCGGAAATATGACCGAAATCCGATATATCGTTTAGGAGATTTGTTTTTTTTTTAGAAGAGCTTAGCTCCGATCATCAACTAAATACAAAAAGAAAGTAACAACTATTTTCATACTTTTTCATTCAAACAAAATAAGATTAGGCTTCGAAAAAAAAATATATTTTCGAATTTAAAATTAGAAATTGTTAAATCAAATAGCAGATTCTTAAGTGTTTCATCGATCTTTCCTTGCCTTCACCGATAATGAATATTTTTTTTTTTTTAAATCAAACCAATTCGCAAAAAGAAAAGAAAGGAGAAAATTTTAAAAACCAAAGAAGTTTATAAAGCAAAAAAAAAAAAAAATCTACTGGAACTACAATTCAGGAATTATTTCAGATACAAAATAAACTTCCAAAATTAGGATATAGCAATCGGAATCTAACAATACCGAAAATAAGCAAATTCTAAGCAAATTTTAAGCATTTCTACAGTGAACTGAAGTTTCAAGGTTGAAAACTTTTCAACCTTGAAACTTCAGTTCACTGTAGTATTTGCTTAAAAATATAAGACCTAAATTTCTAAAAAGTGCTTTCATTTCTTGATTTTTTTTTCTTTTTTTAACTTTATTGAGATATTCTCGAATAGCTCATATTCTGAAAAAAATAGTAACTAATAATAAAACCAACACAGGAAGAGGAAATAAAGACACAAAATTTCGATACAAATAAATCTATCAGCTTTGTTTAATCCCTGATACTAATACAGTTTAATTCTGTATCAATTGGTTGTAAGATTCCATTTCCATCCGATCTCGGATTCCAATGACTAAACAGGAAATGCATGGTTTCTTCTCTCCGGGGAACGACGGTGTGGAATGCGGGGGTGCTTTTCAAGGGATTGAGAAGCGTCCGTGACCGGCCAACCCTTCGGCAACCAAGAGCTTCATTTCATTTCTCCCGGTGGAGATTTCAAACGTCTTTCTCTTCCACCTACACTTCACCCGTCGTAAAATTTGAAGCGTTCTTTTAAGAACGAGGAATTTGGGATCAAAGGAGAGAAAATGTTCGGTTGGAAAACAAGACAGTTTCTGTTGTTCGAAAAAGTGCTCTCTTACTTTAGCTTCCAGACCAAAGGAAAAGCGTTTGTTACCAACTCAATTCAAAGATAATGTTGTTTTTCTTTGGATCTAAAAACTACTTAGTTTAAAGAGAGACAGGTCCATTTTAAAAATATTTATTTCCAAGTCCTTTTTCCTCCACTATGAAAAAGTAATAAGCAACAGCACTTTGGAAAGAAACAACCATGCCTTCTTTGGGATTCAACCATTATCAGAAGTACTTAGTATTTAGAAACAATGAAAACATTCTTGGTTTTTATTAAAATTGATTTTTCTCGAAATAAAAAAAAAGGACTTAATGTTTGATTTTCTGTGCAGAACTTGAAGTTTGACTGTTTTATGTATTGTTATCATTTGAGCTTAGGCCGCTGATCTAGATTAGATTCTCATAATTTGGGTGTTTCCTTTTGTTCACATCCCCCATCTTAGATCTCGAACAGACAAGATAATCTAGAGGGTAATTCAAGGATTGAATAAATGAATTTTGCTCATTTACATTGAACTCAATATAGTTAGTCCTTTTATAGATTTAAATCTTTCTATAAATATTTTAATAATCAATATGTAGTAAATTCTTGACGGTTAGTTATAGACAAAAAAAAGATTCATTTATGCTTTATAAATTCTTTCCATTATTTTATAAACGTTTCTTTTCCCTATTTATTAGGTGTGTTTGGAATTAAATAAACAGTGAGGTACTTGAAGAAGAATAGCGAAACTTAAGTAAGACAAAAAAAGGGGGATAATATTTAAAATAGGATGACAGAACTGTAATTTTGAAGACAACATTGTCCAATAGATAACTATATTGTTGTGTTAGACTTAATAACATGAATCGCTATACATGAATAATACTTTTTGGGCGTTTCCATAGCAGAATCTTCTCGCGAACTTTTCAGAAATAATCCAAAAGATTATTAACAATATTTTTTTATAAATGAAACTTAACAAGGAAACAAACGTACCGGTATCTATTTTGGAAAATCAAACAAGAGGCTAAATCAATAAGTTACAAGTTCATTTGGATAAAAAACCAAGACATTCTAATCAGAAAAAATGAATCCTCAAAGGTTATAAAAATAACAAATGAGGATGAAATAAATAACATTTAAATTATAAAATATATATATATATATATATATATATATATATATATATATTTATATATTGATTTAAAATTTGTTTTCGGATAATGCAGAATTCGAACACATTAGACCAAGTCGAACTTGGTGAACTATACATTTTAGATGATATAAATTCTTGGAATTCTGCATTATCCGAAAACAAATTTAAATTCAATATATTATTTCTAAATATTCGCAGCATAAAAATTAATTTAGATTACTTAATGGCAATTAAATCCATAAAATTGACTTAATAATCTTGGTGGAGGTTAATATAAAGGATGATGAAATACATTATTTCAATATTCCTGGCTTTAATAAAATATACACAAACTTAGAAAACATTCTAGAGGAGGAGGAATCGTTAGGTTTTCCAAACCTGAATTTACAGTAAACAATCTGAATGATTCTATTTCAAACTAAAATATATTTTGGTATGTAAGACACCAATCTACAAATGAAAATTTTATTTTTTACATTATATATAGACCTCCTTTAACCAACAAAGATCATTTTATAAATGAATTAAAAAATAATTTGCTGTTAATAAAAACATCCACTGGAAAAATGAAATAATAATATTACGAACAATTACTTAAAGAATTTTTACAATCTTGGTTTTATTAATCACATCTATAAAACTACTAGAAATTGTTTTTCCCACTTGGTAAATTATAATATCAAATCCTATATCATCAAATGGGATATTTCAGATCATTATGGAATTCTAATTGAAAATGAAAAACAAAGACAATTTAAATTCTCTTCATAAAAATAATAACTTAAAGAAAAAATTTTGATTCAAATTATAGAAAAACAGAATTAACATGCTTAATTTCAGAAATTAAAAATGGCTTTAATAAAAACCCGAATATATATATAAAAAAACTCACAAAAATAATGAGCAATTCGAAAACAATTATAGAATATAACAATGAAGTACAAAATAAATCAGGAAAATCCGAAGAAAATAAAAACATTTAGGCTATAATAATTTTAAGAAGGCCTGGATGAATGAGGATATCTTGAAACATATAAGAGAAAAGGATGTTTTATTCTACAAGCACAAAAATAATAAAACTAATAAAAATCTATGAAAATAATTACAAAAGGAAAAGAAATTGGTTAAAAAATTACATACAAAAAATTAAAAATCAATACATAAATAAATTCTTAAAAAACAATATACTCACAAATAAACAAATGTGGACATTAATACAAAAAGACACAAATTATAAAACTCAAAATCATAATTCAAATTTCAGTAAAGTAATAAAAACACTGCTTTTTATAACTTATACAAAACTTTCGTTCATAAAATCCAAAAAATGGATGAAACGAATAATCAAATAATGAACTATGACTCCAAAAATTTAAATTCAATCGCAATTTTTTCAACAAATCAAAATGAAATATTAAATATTATAAACAGACTAAAAAAAAACAAATTCCATTGGACTGAATAGTATTACCATAAATGATATAAAAAATAACAATGGCATCTTTTCACTTTTTATTATTGAACTTTTTAAAAACATACATTATACTAAAATTTATCCAAGCTTGTGGAAAATAACGTATATAAAACCTATTCATAAAGGAGGTAATATGGAAGACTTCTTTAATTATAGGCCAATTTCAATTTTATCACATTTATCAAAAATTAATGAACATTATTTTACTAAATCAATAAATGATTTTATTACTAAATCAAATATCTAAAACAAAATCAATTCAATGCTTATCAGTCAAATAAAGACCTATTAAATCATTTAAATAATTAAGTTATAAAAAATTTAAATAAAAGACAAGTATCAATAATAGCTTTTATAGACTTTAGCAAGGCTCTTGATAATATTGACCACAAAATACTATTAAAAAAATTAGAAAATTATGGTGAAAATATCGATAATAGTTTTAGTTGGTGTAATCAATGTAATTATGTAATTAAAAGATTACATTCTTTCACTTTTATGTTTTACTATTTAAGAAACAAGAGTGTTGGCGTTTCTTAAACAAGCAACAAACAAATAGCATAAATAAATTAATCTACAAAATTTTTGATAATATTTATGTAAATTTTAAAAATCAAAATGAAGACAATAAAACAAGAATAAGAGTAAAATATAAAATTTTGAATATAGAAGAAATATTTATTTATAATGTAGTCTTGAAAAACATATATAAATATAAAAACATCAGAGAAAAATACTCTTCTATACCATGTTCTATACATTTCAATAAGATTTTCAACATTCCTACTATAAACAATAAGTTTGGATTTAGAGTAAATGAATATACTTACTCAAAAATATTTAGACAAATAAATTGGAATAATTATAATTGTAATAATTTTAGAGAAACCAAAAACCAATTAATATATGATATAGTCAATAAAAATATAGTAAAAAACTTCTAATCTATACTTTAGCATTAATTAAATTTTGTTTTTGAAAAGACACACATTAAACTTTCCAGCACCTTTAAAACAGGAGTAATTCTGTAATTACACCTAATAGGACTGGTAAACGTTAAAAAAAAATCAGTCATTCAGTTTCCCAGAAAGTGCTCGAAATATCCTCCACGGCCGCAATGCACGCAACACGTCGAATTGTGTTGTACCCATCCACTATGCGATTATGCAGTGCGTGGGCGTCAGGAACCAGTGTGGTTTACACTAATGCTTTAAGATAGCCCCACACGAAAAAGTTCAGAGCGTTTAAATCAGGGGAACGAGCAGGCCATGCTGTTGGTCCCCCTCTTCCAATCCAACGGTCAGGATAACGTTGTTTCAGAAGTCGTCGGACTGTATGGCTGAAATTTTTATATTTCATTCTATTATAAACTTAGGAGAAATTATTTTTTTTTTAAATAATTCAATAGATTCATTATATAGATACAGTTATTGGTAAATCAATTATACAACAACCTTTTTGTTATGCTGCTTTGAAATAATCCCTAAAGGATTTTATTTAATAGAACAACTTTGTGCTCTAAATAAACGTTTGTTCCCAGTATGACTGTTGGTACCCTCCGTTTAAAGGTAACACATTGGTAAATTAATTACAACCATTTAAAAAATGACGAAAGAAAGTCCATTGCTCGAATCTAGGGAAAACAAGGCAGTTACTTTAAAACACACCCTCTATTAAGAAACAACTTATAGATCTTGAAATCTTAGTTCTTTGATAATTCACTAGTGTCCATAAAATTAAAATAAATAGTGGAAAACTAATGTAAAGATTAACATTTACGTTCATTTTCTATTAATATTATAATAACATTTTTTTAAAAGCACAAATGATACCATTGCTTCGGAAGAAATATTATCGAAACTGAATGACTTCCCTGAAAAGCAGCAAAGCATTTAAATACGTTTTGCAATATGAAAAACCATGGCATATCTAAATAGAAAAAATAATTTAAAAAAGATCTTTTAAATCTCAAACATTTTGACTACATATTCTTTTTAAGAAACCAAAGTTACACAGAAAAAAAACTGACTTTGTATAAACTGATTAATAAAACTAGTGATGTACAGGGTGTCTACAAATGATTGGAGTGGTTTCATGACCTTGTCATGGCCACATTCATAGATATCTGCTGTTCGAGTTTGTTATTATAAGACAAACATCTCTCAAAGTTTTGTTTGAATTGCCCGGTAGGCATATGTTTCCGCCTCCAACCACGAGAGCGCTGCAGTTGCAAAAGGGCAACGAACAATGAAAAAGCGTATGGTATCCTCGAATTCCATTCAAGTCAATCTGTCATAACGGTCCAGCGTCACTTCAGAACGAAGTTCCATAAAGATCCACCCAGTGCCAACTCTATTCGACGATGGTAAGAACAATTTACAACTACGGAATGCCTCTGTAAAGGGAAATCAACGGGTCGTCCTCCTGTGCATGAAGAAACAGTTGAGTGCGTACGGGCCACTTTCGTGCGCAACTCACGAAAATCAACTCGTAGGCCGAGCAGGGAATTGACCATTCTACGATCGATGAAAACGAAGGATTGGTCAGACTGGGAATGATGGTCATGCATTGTTGTCATAGCCTCATGCTCCCCTGACTTAACCCCTTGTGACTATTTTTTATGGAGATATGTGAAAGATATGTGCCACCATTACCGGCTGATTTGCCAGAACTGCGGACTCGCACCTGCACAGCTTTTGCTGGAATTGACAGGGACATGCTACATCGAGTGTGGGATGAACTTGATTACAGAGTTGATGCGTGCAGAGTAACTAGCGGAGCACATATCGAGCATCTTTAAAGTGGAACAAAAACAGTGTTTCTCTGTGTTTCTGTACAATTTTTTTGATGATATGTTAAATACTACAGCCACAGTACAATCAGGAAGCCACTCCAATTATTTGTACACTGTACATCTGTATTAATATTAAAACATTAGCCTTAAAAAGCTTGAACATTAAAATATCAGAAGACCTTCATTCATTGGGTAACCTCGTTATTCAGTGATGGATTACACCAACTTAATATCGAAAATAAAAATTCCTCTCGGCGTAAAACCACCAGAGGGCTCCTCAAGGCTCTGTTTTATTTCCTTTACTGTTTAATCTTTTCATCAACAACTTATTCTCTT
>JAFIDM010009631.1:325595595-325667491 GCA_023159025.1 Thereuonema tuberculata | reverse complement strand
AGAGAAATTAACGACAAAGTTTTGCGAGTGTTATTTATTTGTATGCACAACTTATTCTCTTCTTAACAAATATCTAAATGTAATTTTTACGTATACGACGAAAGTCTTCTTTTTTTTGCATACAAATAAATAACACTCGCAAAACTTTGTCGTTAATTTCTCTTCAATATTTAAAAATCTTGGCTTTCTAAAATGACTTATTTCTAAATATAAAAACAATGTCTATATTTCTCAAAAAAAAAAAACCAAAAACAAACAAGCTCCCCGAATCGCTGTTTTCAATCAGTCTGTTAGTAGCACAATGTCACAAAAAGATCATTCATTCAAATATTTAGTTTCTGTACTAGCACATGTGTTATCTTTCAACACCCATAGCCAACATTTAAAAGAAAAACCTACATAATAACCGTGGATCAGACTTTCTTTCCATAAAAATATCCTGCTAAATCTATGTTAGTCCTAATATAATCGGCCTTTGCTGAGGTATTATCATATAGCCAATACAAATATTTGAATATATCTCTGTTTGGATATATAACTCAATATACCCATATTTCATGAAAACCTAATCTTTGAAGTATAAAACATTTAAATTTCTTGATTTCATCCATTGCAGTCTTTCTGACTCAAATTTACAGCATTTATCCCACTACACCTCATTTACAAACCTCAGTCTTATTAGAATTTTCAATCCATTCATACAAACATAATATTGATAATCCATATCCCTAACTATTATATATACAGCACAACGGTGTTATATTATCAAAATGTAACTCATTAAATAAAATGAACGTTACGAAACTCCTTTACTTCAGAATCAGAATATAAAACCCGTGTCACTACCTTAGACTCACTTCCTAAATATATGCATAAGTCTCAAATGAATGAATCTATTCTTTTAATAGATATTCTGAGGCAGTACCTAATATACAGCCATTACACTTCCATCATTCATTCATTCTTCCTATCTTTACTTCTTCCGTCCTTACCTCCTTTCTCTTTAAATACTATAATCCAGTAAATAGTTTACAGCACTAAATTAATTCTCTTATATTCGTAACTAGTCTGAGAGTTTCAATTGAGAGTTTATTTTCTATTTCAACTTAGTATTGATTCAACAATGGCTGAGACCAAATTGTTTACCAAGTGATATCCTGGAACAGCTGTTTCACGCAGATTGAATTTTTTTTAAATTCATTGAGGCCGGCGAATGACTGGCACATGAATTTTCTCACTAATTTTTCATTAGTGAGTTTTTTTATTGTTCATTTTTTCTTTTGAGGCACCACTGCGATTCCGATGATCATTAGTATTTATTCCTTACTATTTTGTTTCGTATTCTATTTATCGATTAATTTATACTTACTTCATTTTTATTTCATTGTTTGTCTTCTAGGTGGATTAATTCGAAGGACGACTATATAGTGTAATTCTACATCTCCATAACTATAATTTTTGTAAGAATAGTTACTGTTTAAACAATCCTGATATAAATAGTAATTATGGAAAATGCAACTCAAACTTTATTTTGGAAAACATCATCAATCAAATTGACTTCATTAATATAAACGATGTAGAAAAGATATCCGAAATTTAAAAAAATCTAAAAATTGGCTGATTAACGATTTAACTTAAATCTACAAGAAACATAATCAAATTAAACTATAATAGATCAAGTTTCCAAACTAATTAGCGTGCTATCATTTCTGTTCGTATTCTGAATATTACATTTCGCATGATATAGTTTTATTCATGTACAGTACTTATATCCTTACTAACGAAGACAATTTTTTGATTTGTTCTAATTGTTCTACAACGTGGCCATAAAATAACTTTCCCTGTTTGGAGGCATCTGATGAACGGAATGAAACCAAAATTCAGGTATAGTCTATTGAGGGCATGGGGAGAAGAATTCTGCAAAAAAAAACAATTAGTACCAAAAGTCGCCGATAGGAGAAAATTTGGCACTGTCGGAACTAGTAAATTGGTGAATAATTACAATGAAAGCACGCAAAAAGGATTATGAGAGTTCATGAACATACAGTAATGAATGGAGTTTGAGACTCACAGAAAACGTTCTGAAACAACACAACAATCTTTAATCAACAATTGTTTGTTAACAATCTGTTATCAATATTACCGACATTAATCAATCATTAGGGTCCTCTGGACCACGTGCAACATTTTCAATGTGCTGACCTTTCTTGTGTACAACATATTGCATCCGGTGTATGACGTTCTCTACTGCTGCGCGTAAAGTGTCAGTTTGGATGTTTGTAACAGCCCGTCGTATGTTATCTTTCAACGAATGCAGGTTTGTAACGCCACCAGTATACACAATGGATTTCAGGTACCCCCACAACCAAAGGTCACATGGGGTCATGTCTGGGGAACGGGGCAGCCATTCCATCGGAAAATATTGACTGATAACCCTCTCATTCCCGAAATGCTGGCATAACAGGTTCTGTACTGCACGAACAATATGTGGTCGTGCTCCATCTTGCATATAACATGTCGAGTGTGAGCATTGTCTTTGTTGCAATTCAGGAATGACAAACGTTTGCAGCATTTGCAGATCTCTCTCTCCATTTATGGTACAGATAACAGGACCTGTAGGAGTCAAAGTCTCAAAAAAGTATGGTCCAATATGAACTCTGCCGTGAATCCACACCACACAGTTACTTTTTGAGAATGCAGTGGCACTTGATGAATCACTGAGGGACGTTCACACGCCCAGATTCGGCAGTTTTGAGTGTTGACTGACCCATTCAGATAAAAATGAGCCTCATCTCCCCACAATATGTTCCTAGGCCAATTATTGTTGATATCCATTTGGGCAAGAAATGTTAGCGCGAAAGTCAGGCACTTATCATAATCTGTAGGTTTTAGTTCTTGCACACGACTGATCTTATACGGATAGAAATGCAGCATTTTCCGTAAGATTTGATTTTCCAGACAGTCCCGTAAGGCATATCGGTTTGGCCAGCTATTGCACGAGCTCTTGGACCACTACTAGTCCCTGTGTCGTCGAACACTGCAGTGGCAACATCTGTTACTGTGTTGTCTGATACTGGTTTTCGTCCTCTGCCGGCTCTCACTCCTAGCGATCCAGTTTCCTCGAATTTATGAATCATAGCTCGCAGTGCTACAGCAGACATTGGACCTTTACGTAGGTTATGAAGCCTTCGAAAGTCCCTAAGAGCCGCCGCTGCATTGCACTCTTTAGTGTAAAACAGCTTTACAAGTAACGCACGTTGAGGTAAGGTAGGCCGCATATTGAGTACAACTCAACAGTCAATCGACGAACTGTTTGACAGAACGTTCGCTCTTCCCTTTTTAAAAGGACTGAGTAGCGCTGCTGGCACTTCTGCACTAGAAAATTTGCATAATCTACGGTTAGAATGACAGCAGCGCCGAATTTTCTCCTATCGGCGACTTTTGGTACTAATTTTTTTTTTTGCAGAATTCTTCTCCCCATGCCCTTAATAGACAATATCTGAATTTTGGTTTCATTCCGTTCATTAGTTTTCGCTGCAGATGCCTCCAAACAGGGAAAGTTATTTTATGGCCACCTTGTATTATTATTACATTATTGATATTGTTTAAGTATTCATTTAATCTATGACCTACCAATTTAAATGTTTTTTTTTTTCAACTATTTTACAATGTATGCGGAATATGATATTGAATATTAGGTAATTTGAATATTAGATTTGGTATTTTTGTATTATACTAGCACCTGTTGAAGGGAGTTCACAGATCCTAAAGGAGACTTCAACTCAAAAATAAAGTAATGTGTAAATAAAAATAAATAAATAAAATAATGTTAATAACATTAAACTAAATATTCTACATATTCTAAGGAACCGACAATCTTATGCATAAGAACTCAGATCAGTGACTCTACCAGTGTCTGTCCTTCCTTGTATTGTAATTAAACATTGGATAAACCCTTTTCGTTGACAATTAATCTATTAGTAATCCTTTAAACTATTTAGTAAATCTATTAATCTATTAATGAATTATGCTAATAACTGTGTCTTTAATGTAAATAATCTACTATTAAAATCAAATTGTTGCGAGACATAATATGAAAGTTAACATCTGACGAGATCAAAATCAATTTAATTTATAAATAACCTGAAAGAAAATAAATAAAATAGACAAATTTGATTTAAGAAAACTAAGTTTGCCCATCCCTGCTAATAACTCTCTGAAACATTTTTGTTATTCCAAATTTCTTAAAGACAGATTTAACATTTCGTATCTTTGGCAGGCAAAAAAATAATGCATTTTACTTTCATTTCAATAAATTACACATAGTACTAAATAATGGAAGTCAGAAAAACACTGGGTAATTTCACAATTTCAGGTTTTCTAGTAGATTCCTTTCTTAGATTAGAGTTACTTGAATAAAATTCACTTTTTTTTATTTTTCATATTAAGCAAATTGTTGTTTTTACTATAAAAGTAAGTAAAGATAAGTTTTCCTTTTCTTGCCATAAAAATTAGCTAATAATTATTAATCAATGTTAAATTACAATAAGGTTAAAAAATATATTAATTATGTCTTATTTATTAATTTATTATTTAAAACTAAGCAAAAATCGTACTTTATAAGTGAATTTTCAATTTTGAATTTCAAGAATTTCGAAGTTGATTCATTTACATAACATTGTTTAAAAGAAAAACGATGTTTAGTGCAACAAAGGAATTTGAAAAATGGGTTATTATTTACAAGTATCTGTAGCCTCTAGCTAATTCCAACAACAAAAATTTGGTAGGGAGCAATTCGAGGCAGTTCTGTTCACTCCTTCACTAACAGTAACCAAAATTACTATTTTTACATATTTTTTTTCTTATTTTTTTTAAAAGTCACTTAAAAATTCGTGATTTGATATTTCCTCATAACTTAATCTTTGAAAGTTAATAAATAAGTAGAAAAATTAAAATAAAGATCAATGAATTTTTGTTAAAAATTAACAAGTCTGATCTGCTAATTCCTCATATCCTGTTTTTCTTTTTAACGAAATTTACAATTTTGTAGATTTCAACTGATGATTCATTAAACCTGTAACAGGCCAAACACTTACGTCATTTTCTTTTCCCGAAACAGTCCGTTAAGAATTGATAAACATTCAAATAAAAATCTTTAATTTTTTTCTTTCCTTCTTACGTAAATGAGTCACGAAGACTTCATGAGAGAACCGTATCTATCACGTGACACTTTAAAAACAGTAATCTTCTTCTCAGACAGGATAATTGTTCAGTGAAATGGCAGCAAACATGAACCAACCTTACAAGCAGCAGATTCCCTAGAACCACATAACTGAAAAAAAAAGAGAAATATTAAGGAACAAACATCGAAGTGATCTTAAGTAATAGGGTTGATTTTACGATTCCCTCGTTATTCTATGAAAAAAAGAGGAAGAGGAGGAGGAGGAGGAACTGTTCTTCCTCATTTATCTCAACTAACTTAAAAGCTTGTCAGATTTTAATTATGATGTAAACGTTGACGTTCAATTGGAACAAAGTTAGGAATTAAGGTAAACAATATTTTGAGTGGAAATTAACTAAACCCAAATACTATTAATGGAACGGATGCAACTTAGTTAAAAAAAAAAAGAATTGATGAATATTGTATTGTAATACGTATAGTATTAGTTGAATAAAAATCATAAGAAAGTAATAAATTCTCAATCAGTAATTTCTTAGAATAATTCAGTGAATGAATATAAATAGAAATTTACATTTACAATTTGATATCAAAATGGTAAAAAAGCTATAAGGTTAGGTTAGTGAATATATAGAAAGTATAAAGAGCAGATAACGAAATAGTAATAGAATGTACGTAATTATATTAAGATATTTCTTCTATTGATATAGCGGGATGGTTAGAAAATGATTGTTATTTCAGTTTTTGCCATTTTACCCCCATTAATTGGATACTCTTAAAGTTACAATTAAAGTTAAAGCACCTTCGGGAAAGAAGATGGTTGTGGAGGTGTAGGTCCCAACAATTTCTCGACCATAGGGCTGAAGTTGAGAATAGTACAAGACAAAACTGGATTTCTGCAAGAGATCCTCCAGTAAATGTCCCCCACCAATAAAGAACATTCGTTAAATCTATAGTGACATACACAGTATAATAATTAATGAGGAAAGAAAATAATTGATCAACATTTGTTAATCTTTACTGATCTATTTACTACCGTTAAATGACGCTATTTCTTTACATAGTTCATGATTTAAAAAACAAAAAAGAGAGATAGTTGATGGTAAAGATTTGATTTCTTCTATGTCTTTGTATTATCCATATTATTTGTGTTTCCTATTTCTCCACGAACTTAAAAATCTACATACGTCAAATTTCATATGAAATGATAATGAATAAATAGATAATAGCACAGATATCCATTCATGTTGAATGCCTCAATTCCATGGTAGTCAATACGATCAGATCAATCCTCTTGATTGAAAGCAAATAATTTCACTATATTTAATATATTCAAATATCTAACCTGCAGATCTGAAATAGATAACTGCAAAGGTAAACTAATAATCTCTTTGAAGTAGGATTATCTATACATTAAAAATAAAACAAGAATTTAAATAGTATCAAGCTATATACAATGTCAAATGACTTGAAGCTAACTGCATTTTTATATAGTTTGTGAGTTTGAATATTTAATAGCATCAGTTCTACAATGATATTCTTCTACTATTGAAACATCTCTTATGAAACATCAAATATAAAATTTATTTGTTAATATGAAATATAATTTTTCAATAGCTGTCATTTCGTTTCCTACATTTAAAACTTTAAAAGCCCGAGTTCTCAACCCACGTACGATGAGGATGCGAAGGAAGAAAATTTGATTACTAAATTCTAGATGGACAAACACTAAATTTAAACTAAGCTTATATTCTGTTCGTTCTAACAATGAAGGTGAATAAATTATTAATTCACATTTAAATCAACTAAAAAATATTTCGGGATATATTTAAATATTTAAAAAACACTGTTATTCATCTGTAATTTACGAGAAGATTTTTTTCAAAGGATTTTTAAGAACAACGCTTCGGGATATTTAGCAATATTTAAATCAGTCATAAAATGAAAAAGCATGAGAAGCAGTACTTCTAATCTACAGCGAACATACGAACGACTCGATTTAAATTATTCTTCTACATTTTGCAGGTCATTCACATGAAGGTTTAACCCTGCAGAAGTCCATGCTTAGACAGTCGACCAATTATACAATTTTTTAAAAACTGAGTTTGAGTGTACTGTCAACTGTACAAGATCCAATAAATTATGGTTTTCATTTTGTCTTAATAAATTAATAAAGCAGAAGAAGAAATTCTGGATTGTTCCACGTGACGTTATTAGTATTATTATGGAATCTACTAATGATCACTCTGGAGTCCTATATCCTGAATCCTAAGAGACACACAAAATGGGAAGCGGTTGTTAGACGATGCCAACTGTTTTATTATTGCGATGATTCATTAGATAGCCATCAAAGAACATCGTAAAAAGAGAAAGTAATCACACGAATCACAATGGCGTTGATTAGTGGGAAGATGCAATAATCCTTCAACCATAAACAAAATCAACAAAGAATTGCGCCGCAAATCATTAGTGATAAGTTATAGGTCTATAAGTCTTAGGGTAATGGTTATTTGCAAAGTTTAATGGAGCAGATCGGGTGTAAGGTAAGACAGAAAAAAATCTCAACAATTTACTGGTATCTAATCAGTGGCATTTTAGAATGTCACATAAAATACCTGACACCAAAGATTGCAACAAACTCGTGTTTGTTATTAATAAGTGAAGACAACAAAAGAGTGTTTCTTAAGTGTCACAAGACAATAACACTCTATTAACAGTTCTTTAGTATCTGTGTAAATGGTTTTTTTACTAGAAAGGAAATAGCACATGAAAATAGAGAAAATACCAAACACACCAACCACACAACCTTGTGGTTAAAAGCTCTTGATTTTTATTGCTTGTTTGGTGAACGTTTTGTTTTTTTTATTTTGTTTTTTTAAAAAAAACTTTGTGTTATGAAAGCATTCTAAAACCTCTTAACTTGTTTGGACTCAAAAACATTTGAATGAAGACAAGTTTAAAACCACCAATGGAAACAAGTCTGAGTAAAACACAGCTCAAAAGCTTTTTGATTTAATTAAAAAGTAATTTTACAGATCAAGTAAATTCGATTGCAATATAAATAATCCTAGAAAAGCAATTTTGAACGTGTTGTCATTTTTGTTGACAAAGACCCCTCTCAATAATTCTCGAAATGTCCACACCGTGGCCTACTTTTAATATATTTTATACTGATAATGTGTTTCCTTTAATTTGTATATAAGAACGTAAATAGTGTAAGATAATACTATGTTCGAATAGATAGAATATGGTAAAAACAAATCCAAATCACAACCCAAGTTCAGAAACCCAATCCGATCTTTATAAAACTTGTAACTTCTTTAATATTGAATAATATGAGGAAATTGGTTTCTAAAATGGAATTAGTTTCTAGTATTGGTAATGTTTTTGGTAATATGAAGTTGCTATCACATTTAAGAATTCAGAATTCGTAGTTTATTAATTTATTAATCTTCTTATTTTATTATTATTATTTAGGACTTCTGCTTGAAGTGAACCATATTCCGCCTTCAAAACTTTGATCCAGTATTAGTTATAACTGTTTATGTATTAATGTCAACTGTAATAAGCTTTAAACTAAATAATTATCAAACTCCAGTCAACATTGAATTAACATTGAATAGTAAAATTCTATTCCAAAAATGCTACTTACATATCAGAGTTCAAGAATATCAGAGTTCAAGAAAAATAACAAATGGCACTACCTATAAAAAAAAATCTCATATATTTCCATATGCAATACATTTCGGATATTTTTGTAAGACAGAATAAATTATCCTGCCTCAGGTATAAATATAAATACATTATATTTATAAGCTTAGACAGAAATAGTAGTTTCTTAGGTGCATATTTGACGCTAGGAGTTTCGTAATCCAGTTCTATTTCAGTTAAATTATTTGTAAGGTAGCTTCCAGATTCATTGGTTTGACATTATCTGGAAGTTATTTAGACGTGAATATTCTATTTATGTTGAAATATTAATTTTAGGAGATGTAATGGTTGGAAATTTTCAAGGTTATTTTTACCGTCGCTAAAAGAGAGAGTAGATAAGAGAGAACCTTCGTAAAAAGAGGAAGTGCTTATCTGATGGGCATCCGCCATTGTCTGTCCATTTTGTGAAGCGTTTCTCTTGACATTGAGTGGAAGAAGTCAAAGCGCGCGGCACCGTCGGCGTCTCACTGCGTGGCCGATCCCTCTTAACTCATAAACACCACTTCATAAATTTCTTCGAATTGCCTGTCAACATGGACTTGGCAGCAATTTGGAGGTTGAGGCGACAGGCCCTTAAGTTCTACCACCAGTTTAGAAAACATCGGACCCTTACAACGCCCACGCGATTCCTGGAGGTTCGCATTTAGGGCAGAGTTTGTTTATCAAATGACATCTCAAAAGAGCCAAAGCTACGACTATTAACCCATTCAGAGCAAGCAATCATTAGAAAGGGGGCAAAAAAAACTAGCAAGTCCTTTTTTTTATGAAAGTAGGAAACGAGGAGGGGGAAAAAAACTTAAGAAATATTTTGAAAAGAACATTTTCAATAAAAAGTTTAAATACTAAACTCCAAATTGTATTTAGTAGTTATTCTAATTAATAGCATTCAAGGAAAAAGAGAACTGTGTAAATTGAATGACAATTTGTAGACTTCTAACATAATCAGAAAAATATTCTAATTAACTGAAACTGAAGAAGACGTGTTAACACTCTGAAACCTGGTGTGGGCCTCTTGTATAAAGTTTTAAAGATATTTTTTAAATTTTAATTAATTTTTTAAGCAAGTGTGATAGCTTTTTTATATCTCCATAATCAATTTTACGCACGTTAAATTCATCCGTAATATTCTAATTAATATCTCTAAATTTTTTTCATGGTTAAAAACTCCCTCAACTTATTCTTCCGAATTCAGAAATATAGTTCAAAATTTATAAATAAAGTATTTTAGTATTCTGATAATGGATTATAACCATATTTTATAAGTACATAAATCATAAGTCTCTCAGCGAGACTAACATGGCATTGGAAAATAATTATTCTAGAGAGAATTTAAAGGCTACTTTTCTTATCTCCTTTTCTTTCTTCCTTTTTTATTTTCTGTATATGTGTGTGTGTGTGTGTGTGTAATTGTTAAAACATTAAAGCTTTAATTAAACAATTTAAAAGTTCCATATTTGTTAATAATAATTTCTTCCGGATACAAAAATTTTCCTGTTTGCTGAAATTAATTAAAACCTCAAATACTTAAGTCATTTATATCCAATTAATTTTTAGTTAAATCAAGGCGATGTAATTTCAAACAGATTAGAACTGGATTACTACGCATTGTTAGATTTCGAAGAAATTCATTTCTGAGACTGTAGGAATTATAGAGTCTTTTCTAATGTTTTTCTATGGAGAGTTTGTCATCTTCAAGCATAAATTTCTCTAGGAAAACTTCTCAAATGGAAATGTTGGACTGGCTATTGCCCGTAATTGAGTATAAATTGTTTCAATAATATCAATTGTCAGATAATTTTTCGTTAGGAAAGTAGACAACTGCAATAGACAATTGAATGTTTTATGAAATATACCATTGCATTTATCGTAGTTTTAGTTTCCATTCACCCTTTCTCCTTTTCTTAGGTTGCAAAATGGAAAACTCCCTACAAAAAAAATCTAAGTAATGTAATTACAATGCAGAAAGTCTTAGTCTATGGAGATTAAGTGATTCTTAATGAATAGAAATGCATCTCATCATTAATGTAACCATCGAAAAATCAAACATTCCACTGTAAAGAAAAAAGAAAAAAAATACAAAATATTTTTTTTAATCTAATTTTGTAGAACTTGGACAGAGTGAATTTCTTGATGATTTTTTTTATGATGGCAACTAAAAATAAAAGCAACTTTTCTTACGGATTTTTTTTCAGACAAATTCGTCTGAAAATTAGATTAACATTTAAGATTAGACTCTAATTCAGATTCGTCAAAAAATGGTATTCTCATTAATTTACTTTTATATTCAATTCTACTGTGAATGTTCTTCAGTTGCTAACTTCTGTCCAATGTTTCCTAACCTGTTCTTATTTTCAAAACTTATGGAAACGAAAAGAATAGTAATGAAAAGAAGTAAATGTAATGAAAAAAACATCTTCACTGTCACTCGACCAAGATTTAATGATGAACATTATTAAAAAATAAAAAGAATGATGAAAAATATTATATATTTTCATTGTTTTTTGTTTTAACGAACGAATTAACTTTACTATATATTACTGTATATTAAATATACTGATATAATTAGATGTAGAATATAATTTATAAGATAAAATTCCATGTACAGTTATTATCCATTTATGATAAAGGAGATTTTAAACTCCTTGACTGCTAAAAGATTCCTTTTCACTTGGAGACAATTGCTTAGTGATAAAGAAAACAGTTCAAAGAAATCACAAAAAAGTCATGTTACTCTAAACATTATTCTGAACTCCTAACAGAATAAATCGTTTAAAGATATTTAATTTCATAACATCATTATCTTCGAAGAAACATAAAAAGCAGTGTTTAAAATTTGATTTCTGAAAATATTAAATAGTAATAAAGATTTTTCAAAATAACTTGGAGTAATCAACAATGCTGTTAAATTATAACAAGAAAGTTACCATAAAGGTAAAGATAATTCCTGCAATGTCTGCAGTTTTACTAAACTATAGAGATATTAATAGTATTGTCAAAAAGTCGATAGCTCGTGGTGATTTTATCTGCCAATTTACTCAAGGACCAATTTAGTAACTGTTTACAATTAGGGTGAAAAACCTCATAAATCGCTGAAAAATACGAAACCAACATCAAAGAAAGAGAAATGTTTTATCTGAGTAGAGGCTGATGCACTAACGTAATTCTATCCACAATTGCAGCCAGGGAAGACAATAAGAAACGGAGAACAGTAGAGGCACTCGTAAGTGATCCATTGAGTCACGGAATTGGCTCAAGTGGGGCTAAAGAGGTTCCTCCACTCGACAGCCACCGACTCCAGCAACAGACAAAGCCACTAACTGTATTGCAACTCACAAAACAACTCTCGGCGAGATGTAAACATCGGTGCATTCTTACTCCCATGTTTGTCTGATGGACACCTTTGAGTGCTTCTTCAAAAGTATCGCCATTAGGAAAACCCGAAACAAGAATTACATCACTATCGAAAATGGAGTCTGTTTTGTCACGAAAAACCATTTAAACTCATTATACAACCTAAATGTCTTTTGTATAATCTAATAATTTCAGTATTTAAATGAAATGTTAAAACAACTACAAACTACTTTCTATAACATTTATTTCATTATTGTAACATTCTAAGCAATTTATTTACTTATGAAATGATAGCTGTCCACATTTATAGGTTATGCAACTTGATTCTGGGTTATTTATAAAATTATTCCCGAAAAAGTTTTTCTGATGTTTTATTGGAATTTAGTTTTATTTTAGTTTTATTTTGAAATAATTATTAAAGATTTATTTTTTCTTTCCTTTATTGACTACACACTGAATATTTTTTAAACTAATATAAAAATACATGAAAATCTTAAATATTTTGACTTTGATTAGATTAAAAACTTTAATTTATTTATTTATTTATTCATTTATTTAATTTTATTTATTTTATTTTTTATTTATATTTTTATTTATATTTATATTTTTATTTATTTAATTTCATTTATTTTATTTATTTGTATTTTTAATAGAATAAAATGGCTTCAAACTACGATAAATCTATAGCAAAAACTTTTCTCTAAATTCTAATTGGAGATATTAGAATTCTGCATTTATTTTAAACTAAGTCCTTGAAGATATTCTCAAGAGTTCTTATTAAGAATGCAATAAACTACGTTTAATATTTTGTTTGCAGAAGACTGCCTAGTAAAACATTTCAGTCCATCTACGAAATGCACAGCCATAATTTAAAAACTTAAAGTTACGAGTTGTGAAATATTTTATTAACCTATATAATGTTTAGAAACGTATCGTTTTTACGATTGTGGAAATCGTACAATCTGTCACATCAGAAGATACAACTCATAAGCGCTACAAAATATGTCCATTCCATGATATTCTATTCAAACTGAAACAGGACAAACTGAGACAGTTGGAAAAGGCAAATTACTTCATTTATATAAAACTTAGAACTGTGAGGAGCCGTTGAAAAATCCGTCCAACGTTGAAGGAAATGGTCAGATTTTTTGGAGTCCCTTATTTGGTAATTTTGCATCTAGGGAAGCAAATCTAAACAATCCAAGGAGTCATCAAGAAATCTTTTCATTTACATCCCCTCAGAAGATAGATTCCGATAAAAGCAAGGCATGAGCATCTTTTAATTCCTTTTCAATTTTAAATCTTTTTGCTTTATTATAGCCAGTTATATGCTTTATTACTCAACTGAATGCAGTCAGGCTGGCTGAAAATGACGTCGATAGTGATTGCAATGAAAGTTAGAGTAAAGTTCCTGGAAAATCAGTAGATTTACTCTGGAGAGATACAATATCGTGGACAGAAGTGCTTTTGGTGCTCTGTTTTCATAAGGTGAATGTACAAAATACCTATTTGACGTAGATCTTATCAATGATAAGAATTGGTTTTATCTGTCGCAGATCACCACTGTACATTTGGTGAAGACTAATTTTCTTTTTATTAGATGATAATGCTGGTTCACCAAAGAATTTGGTCCAAAGTAAAGAAATACTAAAACTGCACGTAAGTAAACAAAACGTTCTGGCGCCGTGAGCTATCATGTCGGGAATCTGGGATAGCTGTTTCAGCCTTATTAGGCGACATCAACCAGATATACTCTTGATGGTAGCTCAGAGTGCGAGACAAATATGCGAAAACCATTTCAGCTCCCCGAAATGGCCCTCGAGCAAAGTCAACGCAACAATGATAAATAACCGTGCACCGCACGGCCTTGTTTATCATTGTTGCGTTGACTTTGCTCTAGGGCCGTTTCGGGGAGCTGAAATGGTTTTCGCGTATTTGTCTCGCACTCTGAGCTACCATCAAGGGTATATCTGGCTGATGAAGCCTAATAAGACTGAAACAGCTGACATGATAGCTCAGGGTGCGAGAACCTTTTGTTACTTACGTGCAGTTTTAGTATTTCTTCACTTTATTATATTCCTGCACGTTACACTTTCTTACTTAATTTGGTCTCAAATTATAGCTACTCTGCATCCCTTCTCCAAATCTCAAGACTGACTAAACAATCAGCACCAAATATTGTGTACTTAAATAATATTCTACTGATCAATGATGCCAGACTTAAATTAGAACTAAAAGAGATCAAATTCTTTGTTGTCTAAATGTTCTTCAATTCGTCCACCGGTTTTAGACACTGCCCTTGTGCTTTTTATGTATCAGCCTTACATATCCAAGTTATGTATTTTTATCATTCTGGAAATTTAAGTAATTTTGCTACTAAAGTTTTTCTGGTGATTATTATTTACGTGTCACTTATTTTTCTTTACCTTTTACCAATCAATACATGAAATGTATCAATTGTATCGTATTACTGTACATCTTAACAAAGATTTTTAGAAATCAAAACAGTAGAAATTAAAAACTTGATTTCCTTAAAAACAAATTATTTATTTCCAAATTAAGATTGGAAATGTGATAAATCCTTTTTTTATTCAGCAGTTCTTATGATCATTAGTATTTTGTATCTATTTGACGTTTTGTTTTTAACTTCTCTACCCATTGACAAAATAAAATTTTAATATTTATTTTTTAGATAGGGATTCGATAATTTCTACTTTTATTGGAAAAGTTACAAAGAAATATTGCTTCTATAAACAGTCTTTCATTCACTGAACATAAATTTAAATCTTTCTAAAAATGTTTTTTTTTTTCCTCCTCAATATTAAAGTTTTCCAACATTTTGGATTATTTGAAACTAATCAGGATAATCTCATTTTGGATGACTGGGATAATCGCCAAAATCTTCATATTAAAGACGATTTTAATGTTGTAGTCTCATCAATAATAGGGAAAAAAGTATTCTTTACTCTTTATAAATGAAAACTATAATTGACAATTATTCCAACATTTTTTCTTAAATAATGTTTAAAAATCGAAAGATTTGTTTTGAAGTATTTGAGAACTATTCCATTTTTATGAAAGTCGAACTACAACAACAACAAAATGAATTTAAATAATAAATAAGATGAAAACCGTTATTATTAATCCTTAAAATTAATTTTCTCAGCATTTTTTAACAATTCTTCTATAACTATATTTCCAAGATTCCTATCCCTATCCTATTAATGCTAAGCACAGAAATATCCTTGCACTGCTCACTTTTGTTTGGATGCCTCGATATGTCACATTATGTTTCCAAGATTCTACTAGATCTAGGAATTCAATACTTTTTCATAATTGTAAATTATTTCCCTTTAAAAAAACGGAACTTTCTCTTTTTTCTTCTCTTTTAAATATAATCCAAAACTCTAAACAAGCTGTTGAATATCTTATCACTGTAAGTAGTTCTCATAGATATTGTAAAATGTACGATAGCCATACAAAAATAGACATATAGGTAAAATGTCCAAGTAGATATACGAGCTCAGATAGAAGGAATTCGACAGGATCATTTCGCCTGGGGCCCGAGGGGGCCCCAAATTTACTTTATTCGTATATTTTCCTGCTTATAAAATAGAATGGATCCCATCAGTAATTGGGCTGAGTTCCAATCTCATGTCTTTCAGGCCCTGTACCTTAATAACTTGAATAAAAACTGAAGAAGAAATGAATAGGCTAAAGGAAAAATAATCATTATTATAATGCTTCAGTGCACTTATTTAGCTATAACGAAACACTGTAGACGACAAAAAAACGACGTCACTACTGATTAAAGCTTCATCAAACTTGTGAGAAATGACTTTACAATAGAACTTTATTGATCTTTGAAAACTATTCTATATGAAATTTGCTGTTATGTCATTCAACATTGCATAAAATATAACAAACAATACTTTTGTATTCAGGCAGTGAATTGTTGTGTTGACTGTAGTTTTCGTTTGAAACAATCTTCAGAACAACAAGCTGGAAGGAATTTATTAACAAATTCTGTAAACTGACATCTAAGAAACCATAAGGAGTTGATTATTGGTAGAGATTTAGTTTTGAGGAAATTTTAATGAAACATATTATGATACAGGAAATATTAAATAAAACTAAATGAAATATTAAATAATATTAAACAATACGGTGGGGACAGAGATAATAAATCCTTTCTTTCTTAAAACAAAAATTAATGATAGAGGAGCTGAAGAATTGAATCAACTGCTATAGATATAAAATATCTATAGGAATATCAACATATAGATATTTTACATACTATGTATTGCTGTAATGGCTTCTCTGCAGAGCTAAATCCAGAAATTTCATTTATTGCAACAGGCAGAAACTTTAGACTGTTTTTATGTAAGAATTTTTATACATAGTTTTTATTCTGGCAATAACACCAGAAATTCGATCTTAATAGTCTTTATGAAGCGTTATATACAAATAAAAAGCAGCTGAAATTTTCTTTTAAAGGAAAAACTTTTCTTTTACCGTTCTGAATATGAAGTCAACTTTTCACTTCGTACAATTTCGTGAAAATAGAAATTAAGACGATTTTTTTTTTCTTAAATCGTTTGTAGATAAGGTCGTAAAAGAAAACTGCGCGCGGAGTTTGCCTAGAACAGATTAAAACTTTATGTATACTTTTAGTTTTTTGATGCTCTTCTACGTTGTTTATGTTTGCTTTTTATTTCGTAAAGAACTTCAACGGATAGTGATTATAGAAATTACGAAGGTTTCCCGAAATACCGCAATTACGATTAAAATTGATAAATTCAGTTCCAAAGTTTAAGAAAAAGATAAAAAAAAACAACTTAATGGGTGGAAGGAAAAAAAAAACCAACCTGATACTGAAACTGTAGACGTCAAGTGATAGAAATGTTTATAAGTTCAAAAAAAGTTCGTAAACTTTCTACTATGAGTGATGAAGCTTACGGGGAAAAAAAGTTTGTTTTTATCAACAAGTCAATCCATTATTTAGATTAATATATTGGATATTACAATTTTGCTCTTTTTTTTTTCCTTTAAAGTTTATGTAATAAGGTTTAATTATATGAGAGCAAGCTTTTTTTTAAAAAAAAATAATTACTGTATTTAATACGGAAACACAAATTTGGTAAATAAATTTATTTAAAATTTTTCAATGATCGGAAGCAACATTTCAATATGAAGAAGTATTTTTCATAAAATAAAATTTTCTATTGTAAAATATTACAATATTTAATATTTTAATACGTTTTTAGAACGTAATATACTCAAGTGAAGTATTTTAGTTATTGTTCAGATAAAGACAAATCGTTTTTCTTCATTCTTTATGAATGAAATTTGAAGGACGCATTTTCCAAGGGAAAGATTTCTTTCAGTTCCTTTTTAAACCAAATTACATCGAAAACTTCCCTTATTTCAGGTTTCTGAGCTTTCAATTACCTGTTTAAGTCCTCCACGCGATCGTCAATTTTCGAACAAGTTAGAAGACTGTAAAAAAAAAAAAATTAAATCAAACAACAATAAAAAAAAAAATTGAAGAAAAAAAAATGTTTCCACTTACCGGGGACGCCTTCTGAGAAGCTCACACGAGTCTCTTGAATGGCATTGTCTTGATCGGACGAATCAACCGAGCGAGTCGGAGAACACCACAGCACTGAAGGCACTCGGGCTGCAGCGGCTGCCGTGACGTCACGGACCAAACGACGGTAACGGCGTAGCCTTGATCGAGGCAACCTTTTAAGACACTGGGCCTCAAAAAAAAAAAAAAAAAATAAAAACAAAATAGAAAGTTAAAAACAGCTTAAGAATGATTTATTAATTGTTCAAATTGCAGTATAGCAGCAAAGGGCTAATACTGCTAGAAAATAAATAGTTTGAGAGAAAACTAAATTCAAGAAACTAGCAACCATTACTACACCAGACAGAACAACACTCATTCATCCGAAGAGAAGAACAACCTAAGAATTTTCCGGATAAACATTACTCCAAATGGTCAGCGCTGATCGATGTTATCTGATGTTCAGTTCAAGCAAAGGCTTATTGTTACATTGAAATACCAGGATAGTAAACTCTGAAGTCGTGATCCACTTCTGATCGGAAAGCATTCATCCTATAGTTATTCTCGCTTTGAATTGAAACCATTGCAAATGCTAACTCTGTATTTTTTTTATACATCTCGGGATGTAGCAAAGTTTTCTTCCAATTTATTCTTGTTGTCTTTCATTTTTCGATAATTTTGCAAGTTACTAAGAATTTACCTGCTTTCACTTTTGAACTTGAGAAAGTTTCTGAGATTATACAAATACTTCGATGTTTTAATCAGACAAAACCATAGACTTCTGAAAGCAATTGAAATTTGTTTAAAACGCTTTACTTAGAAGCTTCCACGGTTAATCAAAAACATCCAAGTCAAAGTTTAATCCTTAATGGAAGAACGGATACATCGCTTCTTACCTGTTTCGTTCTATTGAACGCTCGTTCTAAGAGTTTGCCAGTTTCATACTTGACTACAGTTGCAGTAAAGCATGATATCAAAGAAATCATGTTTACATAGAACATATCTCAATTGGCATGAGATGTTATATCGGATTTACAAAAAGAGCATTGGACTGAAACAAAGGAGATAATGAAAATAATAACAAAAAAGCCTCAAATTCTCATTATTATATTCTGACGAAGTCGTTACTACGTATGTCACTTATCTAACATTATTACTACGACACTTGATAATTATTTAAAAAAAAAAGGCTTGCTTATTTATAAAAGAAAAATTCCTTAAAGCAAAAAATATCTGTAAATTAACAACAAATAATATTTAACACGACATTCTTATACATCGGATGGAAAGATGGTCGAGGACATACTGATAACTATATTATTACTGTGCTGCAGCTTTACAGGTTGTAACTGAAATGTGCTGCCAAACTTAAAGGTTGTATTCAATCATGCAAAACAACAAATAAATGTCACATAAACATGGGTCTGGAAATGCGTTATTTCCAAGATATGAACGATGCACTAATACAGAAGTGTTGGCCTTTACGTGGTATCGTAGAGTCATTAAATTGCTCCTCAGTAATCGTGACATAGCCTGCTCGTTCCCCTGATTAAACCCTCTGGACTTTTTCGTATGGGGTTATCTTGAAGCATTAGTGTACACCACACCGGTTCCTGACGCCCATGCACTGCATGATCGCATAGTGGATGGGTGCAACACAATTCGACGTGCACCTGGCATCCTCGACCGTGTTCGGCAGTCGTTAGAACGACGTTGTGTTGCGTGCATTGTGGTGAAGGACATTTCGAGCACTTTCTGTGAAACTGAGCGTTGGCCAACACCTCTGCATTGTTGCATCGTTCATATCTTGGAAATAAAGCATTTTCAGACCCATGTTTATATGACATTTATTCGTTGTTTTGCATGATTGAATACAACTTTTAAATATGGCAGCGCATTTGAGGTACACCCTGTATAAATGATTCGTAAATAGTTTTTAATGTACAGTATAATTAAAACTTCTATTCGTCCATCCCGTTGCTCTTATGTTTATTGCCAATTGAATTGATTCCTAATAATGTTAATGAGAAACTAGACGGCTACCCGTCGCTTCGCTCCAGAAGCCTCGTAGATGTAACGTGATTACAGTTAATGAACAGAAACCAACAAAATTGTATTTATTCAAAAAACTACTTTACATCACATAAACTACAAACTAAAACTTACAACTAAAGCTAAAAATAAATTAAAGTTACCAATAATACCAATATTGTATCTAACAAATACATGCACTACAATATTTACAATTCGAAACAATTTCTCTATACACAAATGTTTGGTTTTATATTTTGAAATATTTTCCTTATCTAAAGAATTCTGATGAGCTGACCATGCAACAATATTCCTGTTGCTTCGCAGAGTGCTTGCGACATTCCATTGTTGCGGACGTACGCACACACACACATAATATCACATAGGGTATCATTGCTGGACAACAAACAATGCAGTGAAGTTGCCTCTTGACAATTTCCTTGATGTCAAGACATCAGCTCCCCAGAGTTGAAAATTAAGCATTTTTATTGGAAGTTTGTTACGACACTTTATGCTTGACTTTCTATGACGTATGATAATGTAATATTGTAATGGTAAAATGAAAATACAGCATTTAATTATAAAAAAAAAAAAAAAAAAAAAAATCATCCAAATCTATCAAGAAATGAAGAATCAAGGTTCTGCTAAAAGACGCCCCATCCCCTAATGATTAAATTGCCCCAAGGTCTTGTTTACCAATCATAAAAGAAAAATTGTGAGGGGGGTCAGTCAATTAAAAAAACCCAGCAAGATCCTATAAGTTGTGAAATTAATTGTTTTTAAAACTTCTAAAAAATAAAAAATTAAAAATTAAACAGGTTACAAAAACAAATAAGATTTAATAAGACTGCAGTTCAAAAGTAACAATGTTTTGTGAATTCTCCAAGTAATTCTAAATTTTAATATAAATTACTATAAATAGATAAATATACTCTCCGCCATCCATCGTGTAAAGGGGCTGAGCATGAGATGTAAATTTTGAGTACTGGGATGGGTGGAGATCAAAATAACCAAATTGATATTGTAAATGGTCCCTAAGGGATCATTGTAACAATTTGTTTTGAAATCAGTTCAGCTGTTTGAGCGAAGGATTTCATGGTTATCATTGAGGCATGGCAGAAGTGAAAACATAAATAAATGTGCATTTGTTTTAAGGTGAACTGTAAAAATAAGCAACTTACAAATATTATGAAAATCAGTTGAGCTATTTCAGAGTGATGCAAGTACAAACAAACAAACAAACAAAAATCTTTAAGTGCAACAGTTAGCTTTTCCATGTTCAATCCATACTTTCTTTTTTGAGTATTAAAAATTCCTAAAAAATTACGAAATTATTAACAATTAGAATCTATTAAATATATGTCGTAAATACAATTTTATGTTTAAATTCAAAATATTAGGCCTATTATTATTTTATTTTATTTTTTTTTTTGAAATTTAATTTTTAAATATTTTGAAAAGATTCCATACTGAGACGTAAGCAGCAGCGCTGTAAAATAATTTGCATGGTCCGCAGAGTAAATACGCCCACCACATGAAGACGTAGCGTATCAAAAAAAAAGGAAAAAAGATGGTCATATTTAACACGGATTCAAGATTAGTAAGACACCGACAGGCGAAGAAAAAAAATAGAATTAAAAAAAGTGTGATACTCTATTTCTGTTTATCAGTGACACGTAGAGCAGTTTCTCATGTTTATTTTTTTAACATAAAAAGATATGATAAATATTCAGTTATGAGAATTAAATAACTTCATGGATAAGAAATGTTTGCTTCTAAATAAAGTCCAGGCGTAAATGTGAGGCCTCAACAGTAATCTCAACACATGTTAGAAAATGGAGACATTTCTTTTCGGCATTCCATTCATTTCTATATAAAAGAACATCAAAACATTAATATTAATGTGGATTTTTTACATTGATTGAATGCCTCGAAAAAAAAAATCATTTAGATTTATTTTATCGAAATTACTTTTTTTTATCAATTCATTTTAATTTTATTAAAAATATTTTAAGTTATTGTGTTAAAAACGTTACTATTATTAGATTAATTGAAAGTGGGTGGCATGACTGCCGAGCACGTCGACCTGAAAGATCTTTTGTACTATCTCACTTACTATTAGCATACAGGTACTATCTACATTCTGTTTGCAATGGTTCTATTTCTTACTTCTATTTGCTGTTTCTTCATTCTTTAATGCTTTCCTCCGTTGTTTCTTTTCTTTTTTCTTTTCTTTTTTTTTTGTTTTCATATTTCTAGTTTGGCTAAATCTACAGAAATTGCAATAAAATTGCAATTCTAAATTATAGAAAAAAAGCCATTGTTCATTCGTTGAGTCAAATGTTATATTTATTTTCCATCCAGTTAGTTTTATTTTACTTAATCCTGTGATGATAAATAATAAATCAAAACTTCATAGAAAAGCCACTAATTTATTATGGCACCACAGCCTTCTCAAATCCTCAATCAATTGAAGATAACGTTTTAAAGCAATTATAATTAGTTTTAATTGTTAACTGAATTTGAGCTTGGTTTTGTTGTTCATGTTTTTATCTTAGAAGGAAGGAATCTATGCAAATCACTGGCAAAGATTTGAAGAAAGAAGGCGTTTGATAGGAAGACATCGAGTTAAACTCAGTTTACTTTAAATAATTGAACAGACTACGTCCCATTGCTAACGTTAAAGCTTAGAAGATAGAAGATTCTATTCAATATTTAAAAAAAGAAAAAAAGAAACTTTAGGCGCAAGATCAACAGAATTAGCACAAGAATACCAAAAATACTCTCACCTTTTCTACATAGCTATTTATTAAAATAATCTGGTTAAAGCACTGTTACCAATAAATAAATAACAATCTAAAAATGGTGTGCTTTAACCAGGGTCGTAGAAGGGTAACTTTTTGGACCTAAACTTTTCAGCTGTGTGCCATTTTCATTAGGAAGCTCACTCTGCCTAACATTCTTAAAATTTGCTTTCAACGATAAATAGTTTTAGGTCTGCCACTATTATTGAGCTTTAACGATAATGTACCCCATATTGGCCGTTTTCTAAAACGTGCATCAGAAGAGATCCGGTTTAGCCTAAAACACTATGAATCTTCAGCTGATAAATCACCAAAACCATTATCATTAATCCATGTTCAAGATTATTTCGCCTTTAATATGAAGTTCTAAATTTCATTTTTCTAGACGTTTATTAATCAAACTTTTTTCCCATGTTACCAGGTGTTAAGCCCCGCGAACACCATCCGATTTTGCACCAACTTAGTCGGTCAACTTTCAGTTTTCGAGTCGCTAGAGACGACTTTGAGCACGTTTTTCAGCGACTTGCCAGCGATTTTAGTTGTTACTGCACAACAACAACTCGCGAAAGTTGGTCGGAATTACCAATCACAGGGCAGCGTTGGAACACGTCAGTCATGACGTCACGTCCATGGAAAGAAATGGCGTCCATAAACGATTATCCGCTTCGAGTCGACGACAAGCGTGTACACAATGAATATCAGAGTATTGCGAGTTTCTTTCGTGCATAAATAAAGTTTGTACTGAAATTCAGTAATTGTATGCGGCAGAATTTATCAGAGAGGTTTCAAAACCTCGATTTTTTTAGATTTTCCACAGCTGCTGGGGGAAACGCATAGCATTATGGGATAGCTGCTATCGCGGCCGACTTCATTTGCGAGTTGGATGGTGTTCGCGGCTGACAAAAGTTGGCCAACTCGAAGTTGGCCGACTAAGCAAACAGTACGGATAGTGTTCGCATAACTTTACAATGTTCTATCAATGTAGTCCTAATGTGACAGTGGGCAAAGACACTGCCTGCGAGACACTGGGATATCTCCCACATCGTTAAAAGATAAATAGATTCGCGTCCTATTGTTCAGGAATCGTCTTCGGATCTGAGAGATAGACCTGAAGACGATTCCTGAACAATAGAACGCGAAAGGTTTCGTCTATCTCTCTTTTAACGATGAAATACCCCTGAGTCTCGTATGCAATGTTCTATCAACATATCGATGGCTTAGCGCAAAAGTAGCGAATATCTAAGATGCAAGTTTTGAGAAAAAGCTAATTTAGTAGGAAATGTCCCTCAAAACTCAGGAACAATTACTGGAAGTCTCATATTCGGTACAGATATTGTCATTGGGGTATACTACAATGGCATGGGGTTAAAAATTTGATTGTTGCATTTTTCAAGCAGTTTTGGTCGATTCGATAGTTTGGATCTTACAGAAAGTTTGTGCCATTGAGATAGCTAAGGAAGAAGTAGCGAATGTGCAGATTCGCCACTTCTATCCTTATTAAAATTCATCACAACCTCCTTAAATGCTTGACCAAACTAGCGAACTACACTATTAGTTACGTTCATTGTTAGGGATTGACTAATACTAGCATCAGTATCAGCTAATATCCTTACGGTATCGGATCGGAAATCGAAGCGGATACCGTTCTTTACATTTTGGCCAAACCAAAGCGGTAAATCGCTTTGAAACTTCATTGTTCAGTAACTTTGGAACAAAAACAGATAGAAACATGCAATTTGTGACATTTTAAACTAGAAATTAATTAGAATAATCTTAGATAATTTTTGATAGTGTAATTTTAAGCTAACATTTTTCAATTAACAATTTATCCAAGGTGAGAAGGTTAGAGAAGGTGAGAAGGTGACAATGACCACGTGGCGTCATCTAGGGACAAACTAGCGAATACAGGCACATTCCCTAGTTTTATCACAGAAAAGTGTTCAGTCAGCAGAGATGAAACGGTCAAAGTAGCGAATATGCACATTCGCTTCTATTGCCATTTAAGTTTTTAAAAAAGGGTACTTTTTCGCTAGTTTAGGTCCTAAAATCACAGGAAATATGCCATTTTGAAGGATTTGCTAGTTTTGCCCTACAAGAAGGCTCTTCAAGACACCTATTCGCCACAAAAAACTAATTTTGTATTTTACTGGATATTTGCTACTTTTGCGCTAAGCCATCGATATGATATAGAGACATTGTTAGCTACGCTAATCAGATGGTGTAAAAACTTATTTGTTATTTGGTATATTAGCATCTACATAACAGAAGATTGGATATAGCTTAGATAGAAAATTAATAATCAATTTTTCATTTGGAAAACAGAAAATATTGGTGTTACAGAATTTGTTTTCGAATTTCAATTTTTTTCCTAAAACATATCAATAAAAAAAAATGGCAGCAAACAGTACAGATTAGTGATAGGACTACTCAATGATCGCCACCAAGATTTAGCATCTTGGAGTTAACATCAGAAACATCATTAGTTTGTGAGCACGGGATATCATTAAGCTTTATAATATTTGTTAATGTGATTACACAGTAAAAAAGTTAAAGTAAAAATGCTTTAATGTTCAAATGTAATTCAAATAAGCATGTCCGTAATTGCCCTTAAGGTTTACTTCGATAACTACCTTTAATAAACCTTAATGACATGTGCCGGATACTCCTAATAATAACACGCTAATAGATGGATAATCGTACTATTTTTGAGTAATATAGATCCACAGGTAACGACAAAAGAAATTGCATTCAAGATGATTCAAGAGCTTGAGAAAATGAAATTTTAGCTATAGATGTTTGCGATCCAGCTCGAGTTCATACGTATTATTATCTATTGATTTCAAACTACTTATATCCATTAGTAAAAGAAGAAGTAAATAAGTATTAATACTTTCCCAAATAGGAAATAAAAGGAAAAGCGAATATTATGCAACATCTGTAATTCAGTTTCATCTACTTTTCTGGATTAGTGAATAGCAATTGGAATATCTCAGCACAAATTACACGTTCAATTTAGGACAATTAAAGATATTCAATACAGCTAATCAAGGTTATAGAGAATGTAAAGAAAAGAAGAAAATAGAAAAATAAACAAAATAATATCAAGAAATACCAAAGTAAGCATTGGTAAAAAATCCTATGCGTCAATAAATGTCCTCATTAAAATCTTTCAGAAAACACGGAACTGCTGTACGGAGGTTTCTTACCATTTCCATTTTATTTTATTTTTTTTTCAAATATTCCCATCAATAAAAAGCCTTTTATTGGAAAACACCCACTACAATTATTGGTAAAAGATTACTGATTATCACCTTAACTGAAAAACTAGAATTTTCTTAGATAGGTTTCGGTTCCTTTAAATTTCTTTTTGTATTTTTTTCTTTAAAAAAAATAATAAAAAATAAGGTAGCGATAGCGATTAGTAAACCAATCACAATGCTTCGCAACGGCTTATGAGTCATCTTTACTTTAGAATAGACTGCGCCGGGGTGGTCTAGAAAATGCGCGCGCGAGTCTCTTTGCGACCCCAATAGTTACATAACTAATATCTCATAATGTCATAAGTTGAGAAACTGTGAAAAGATTTAAAATGGGGAGAAAAAAAATGAAAAACAAGAAAGGCCCATGAGGGCCACGACCTTCGTGTTATTAGCACGACACTCTAGCCAACTGAGCTAACAGAAGCCGTTGCGAAGCATTGTGGGATATGTGTCCACAGACAGACAGACAAACCGGGGATATAAGGCGTCTTTCAGAAGCCTAAAAGCAAAGTAGTAAAAATGACTTAACAAAAGATCTCTGTTTACATTTAAATTTTAATACCTGCTGAATATAAGAGCCATTCTGAAATTAAGTGGAATTTTTTGTCCCACCCTAAGTTTCTATCTTAAAATACTGATTTATATAAGCTTGATAATTTTTTATAAATGAAACAAGATTGTATTTAAAAGATCCCAATATTATTTTATGAAAATTATTTTACATTTAAAAGTAAAACTCTGAGAAGTGTACGAAATGTAACCTCCATGGAATGTCCCCATCCCTGTTTTTCAAAAATATTATTAAATTTTTCAAAAAAACCCTCAATAACAACAATAAATTATATAAATTAAACTCTACACCAACTAACATTTTAAACATAAAAGATTTAAATAGCCTAATTTTAACTCAAAAGTTGTCCACGGGGTTGGATGTAACCACCATGGAACATCGATAAAAGTTCTGAAAATGCTCACTGGGCAACAACACTGTTCACTGGAAGAGCTGTTGTGAAGGAGAAGGCAGCGATCTTGAGTAGTCTGTTGATTGTTTGGATCTCATGTGTGTTATTTGCTGTTAAAAGACCGGATTGCCTTTATTGCCAGGTGAGTTCTTTTTCTCTTTGTAACCTCCATGGGTTCAACAAATGTTGTATATCATATGTTAAAACTTTAACTTTAATTGTTTATTTTGGAAATACCTGTTATTTTTCAGAAAACATAAGCTCTGGATCTATGGATTTATGGTTATGAACTGCATGTTCATACCATCTTTACATGGTAACTTTTTTTGAGGATCACCCACCTAACTTTAATGATGTAATGTAAATCAATTTGTAACCTCCATGGAAGCAAAATTGTAAACTATTTTTTTCTGGTAAAAATATTTATTCTTGACCTCTACAAAGGGCATTTAGTTTGTTATTGGTCATTTAAAAAAAAATATTAATAATAATTTTTCTCTAGATTTTAATTTTTTTTTCTTGTACGGAAATTCCACTTAATTTCAGAATGACCCATAAACTGCAGAAATTTTGCGTTTTCTGAATTAATTTCTCCGATTAATTTCAATCATATAAAAGCGCGCTCAAATCGGTGGATTACTAAGTTTATAATAATTTGTTTTTACATAAAAAGAAAAAAGAACACAAATAACTAAACAAAAATTCACTGAGCTAATTGAGGGGGTCATTGTCTTGGTTGCTTATCTCTGTTGTACATTGTCCTTTTTCACTGGGTATATTGGGTGAGTCGGACTGATGAGAGTTTAGTAACTCGAAACACTGCTGTCCCTGATCCCCAATACAAATGCCAAAATTAGCTCAGTGAATTTTTGTTTAATTATGTGCGTCCTTTTTTTCTTTATATGTAATAATATTGTGGCGCACGTTAAATTTGATTTTTATTTGAATATTTTTACCTTCATGCGCTAATTTCTCGATAAGAGCCTACACAGAAAAAAATCATATAGAAAAGTAAGATCATCTCTTCTCCTTAAATGTGCACGGCAAGTTTCAAGAAGATTCATCAAACGGTTCAAAATTATGTTAGAGTCAAACGCACACACAGACTGACTGATTTGATAAGCCTCATTTTTCTAGAAAAGTAGATTAAAAATACGAATATTGAATGAATAGTCAAAGAACAAAGCGGCTTTTTCTATTTTGGGATTTAGTTTAGAATTCTTTTACACAACAAAATCATTGCTAATTAAAAAAAAGTTTTTGTCTTAAAATTAAAAGAAAAAATAGTAAAGAATATAAGATAAAAATTAAATTACAGAAGTATACAAAGCTGGACAGAAATACGGAATTTGTTAAAAAAAAATTCAAAGATCAGATTTCTGTTTCTCCAAGGATAATGACACCTCAGAGATATTTTAAGTAATTTGGAAATTCATCTATAACGCAATATTAATAAACTTTGATCTTTTTAATTTAAGCATTTATACCAAAACACATTCATTCAAATTCAAAATCATATAAGTATTTTTTTTTTTTTTTTTTTTTTTGTTCTTGCAGAAACTGAATTGGATTTTTTTAACAAATTTCACATTGCTGTCCGACTACAGTATACATATATATATTTTTTTAATTTTTGATCCACAAAGAAAGAATGTTTTTTTTTTTTTTTTATTTTTTTTTTTTTTTTGAAATGCTGATTTAAAAGCAGATCCATTTTATTGAGACAATTATTTTAAACATTAAATTAAGAAACACACACTATAAAAATAGAAAGTTTGTAAATTAAATAAAATAATGACTTTTTCTGTTAACTTCGTACAGAACCCTGTCCATGGAGTATTCCGATGCTATTAGGTATATCTACACAGCAATTGCTCCAAGGTAGACATCAACAAAATCTCTGGGAATCTCCTGTTTTTCCCCGAAAAGCAGATGAATTAATAAACATTAAGAAAATAATGAAGAAGTCGACAGAAAAAGGGGAAAAATACAGAACTATATCTTCCACTTATCACAGCTTATCAAAAATATTAATGAATTCCAGAAGCTTTATTGACTCGTAGGCCTAAAATCAAGCAAAAAAAAAAAAAAATAGATATAGTTGGCGAGTTAATTTTTGATGACCGGCTGTATAAGATTCAAATAACTGTTAAAACCCAATATGTAATTTGAATTTACTAGTAATCTTTCAGGTTTTTAAATTAAAAAATACACACCCACACACTGTAAAAGTAGAAAGGTTGTTTGTTTGTTTTTTTAATTAAGTAAAATGACTTTTTTTTGTTAACTTCGTAGCATTGCAAATTCTGTTCCTACTAGATTTATCAGCATTAACACAGCAATTGCTCCAAGGTAGGAGACATTAAAAGAATCTATGGGAATATCCTCAAACAGCAGATGAATTCATAAACATTAGGAAAATAATGAAGAAGTCGAAAGAAAAATGGGAAAAGATTTAGAACTATATCTTCCACAAGACATCGTAGTTTATTAAGATTTGAGCCGTTGATTTTGAAAGTGGGGCAAGTCCATTTTGTTAAAAAAAAAGTTACAGCTAATTTTCATTAGAAATTAACTTAAAATTTCTGTTTTTAATCAATTCACAATCATATCTATAAATAACAGTCTAAATTTTTTACTATTAATTTATTTTGGTCAATGATATTAATTGTTTGTTGATTTTGAAAGTGAGGCAAGTTCACTCTAAATAAAATAATTTTGATATTGTAACGTTATTGTATTCTTTTACTTTGGATTATTATGCTTCACTTCTGTTTTTTAAAATGTAAGAAAGAATTTAATTTTTTTCTCCTGAAGAAAATACTTGTTGAGAGTATAGAAATATCGAGAAGATATAAAGATGTTTTGAAGTTTTAAGGATCGATGTTTTCATTTATTTAACATAATTTTATTAAAAATTGAAAAGCGTGCAATATTAGTTAGTTTCCATAGTTACGGAGGAGCTAACAATCATTTTTATCATTCTATGTATAAGTATTGTGAAACTAAAAGTTGAAGAAGGGTGGAAAATATATATAAAATAAATTAATATGTAATTATTATAACTTTGTAGTTACATCGAACAGTGAGACCGGTAAGTAAAAATTATTATAAAAATAATACTGTTACTAGGAATGGATAACATAACTTAAAAATATGTGCTTAATAACCAATAACTATTCATAATAAGTTATTTTGTCATTTTACTTTAGTTATTATTTAGTGGGTAAGGGCGCTTGCCTGCGGGTTGGAGGTGACGGGATCGATTCCCGGCCTCGGCGGAGGGAGGAAATTTTTCCACGCTTCTTTCTCCTCCAAACTGGTCCTAGGGTCTACCCAGCCCAATGTAGAATGGGTACCGGGTTTCTTTCCCGGGAGTTAAGGCGGGCGGGCGTCGGGCTGATCTCCCTACCTCAATCTAGTCCCGTTGGTCTCGAAACGCTCTGAGCCTTGCCTCCCGCGCTCCCGTGGACCTGCATGGCCTGTTTATGGGATTGCTTAACTTATTAAAAACATGTTTTTTGTTTAAATAACGCGGATATAAATAACGCGTAAGCAATATAAAATAAGCCTATTATTGCTTACTAATATTTTTAAATCAGTTGAAACACTAACGATTAATTATCCAACAATAACTTAATACGGACTTGCCCACTTTCAAAATCAACGGCTCATTTATTGGAGATAATAACAAAAGTATTTTACTGTAAACCGATTATTGGAATTTTAACGGCCGATTAATGTTAAAATTAAAATTTTTATAGTAGGCCTATATGGTCCTATAGTTCAAAACTTAACAATTAATTATTAATAATAATAATAATAATAATAAACCTATCTCATTGATATTGCAGTGCCTATCAGCAAGAACATGCAGAAAACTCACGCAGACAAGATCAGTAAATACTTCGATCTAGCACACGAGCTCCAGAAGCAGTGGAGGCAGGACCGATTGTCCTGTCCGCCACTGGTCTGGTACCTCACACATTGCACCACAGTCTCAGCACACTAGGACTTCACAAAAACACTTATGCACAACTGCAGAAGGCTCTGATACTCAACACTACACGCATAGTTAGGAAATTTATGGACACAACCACACATCCCTAATCATTCTTGCACACGTCTTTACACTTGGCAATATGTGCTTTGGTCCTTGACCCGCCATATTGTTTTTGCTGGGGAAACCCAAGGTTTAAAACATATAAACATAATAATAATAATAAATCAATTTTGTTAATAAATAAAAATAACATGATAATAATAATCTGAAATAACAATAATAACTAGCTGCTAATAATTAGTTAACTAACCTAATGGATTATTCAGATTTGATTTATTTGTTAGAATAAATTAATAACTTAACAACATGTCTTATATAAGATTCTGTTACTGACAGGGAAATTATATTAGTGGCTTATATTTTATTTACAGCAATACGTGTAAACATCTAAAATTCATGATCATCGGAAGCGCAGTGGTGCAGCAAAAGAAACAAGATAATTAATGCTTTTAGACAGTCAAAATCAAAGCGGCTACATAATACGCATAATTTTATAAACAAACTTTTATAAACACAACTTTATCGGAAGCGACCACTTTTGACCCCCAACTTCTGGTCAGGGAGTGGTCCTACAGGCCTGATTTTTTTGTACGTGGTCACCTACTTTTTGATGCTGAACACAATGGTGAAGGTTTCATTCTAATATCTCTAACCGTTGGCCGCTACAGAGTGTGACATCCAGCAAGCATAAAAGCAAGAGCGATCCCCTAGAGGTTTTACAGCCAAGCTGTAACCTAAAAATGAAGGGGTCTCATTCATTCTTACCTAAAGTTCATGTTAAATTTCTGTAGATCTTTGTTTTGTGACTATCAATGACATTGATAGATACTTTTGTTTTACTACAATAAATGATACTTTTGTTTTACTACAATAAATGATACTTTTGTTTTACTACAATAAATGATTCTTATTAAAATTCATTGTTAGCTGATTAAGCTAACATCGTCATTGTTATCCATCTAATAACGTCTACATAAAACTGAAGTGGACTATAAACACAGTTGTTCAAACAAGACATTGAAAATCTCTGGAGTAAGTTGTACCAAAATCAATAGGGAGATCACACGAATTGATCAGCTTTCTATGTTTTGGAGATGTCGTTTAATTGTGGGAGTTTTTACCATATTTCCTTAAATGTACATCCAATACAACAGTCATCATTTTCTCTAATATAACTTAAACTTATCAATTAAGTTTTAGCTTTCTCAGATAAATAATTTTAAGTTATAAACAACAATGGGTGAGACCAAATTGTTTATCAAGTGACATCCTGGAACAGCTGTTTCTTTGGTGATCATCAGCCAGGCTAAGCCACCAGTAAAACAACAAGGTCTCCGTACTGAGGCTAATATGAATAATCGTCGGAAACACAGTGGTTCCTCCAAAGAAAAAATAAACAATAAAAACTCACTAACGAAAAATTAGTGAGAAAAGTCATGTGCCAGCAGTGCGCAGGCCGTGATGAATTTTTAGAGCATAAAAAAAATCTTTATTGTTTTCTTTATTGTTATTGAGGCACCACTGCGCTTCCGACGATTATTCATATTAGCCTAAGTACTAAGACCTCATTGTTTACTGGTGACTGTTCCTGGCTGATGATCGCCATAGAGCGTGAAACAGCTGTTCCAGGATGTCACTTGGTAAACAATTTGGTCTCACCCATTGTTGTTTATTAATAATTCAATGCTCAGATTAAATTTTTTATGCTTTAAAAAAATTCATCGCCGCCGACCGACTGCTAGCACATGAATTTTCTCACTAATTTTTCGTTAGTGAGTTTTTTATTCTTTATTTTTTTTTTGAGGCACCACTGCGCTTCCGACAATTTTAAGTTATCTTTATCGAAGGTGGAGGATGTGCCTACGTCTATATAAAATTTCATTGTCAACTTTTGTTGTTGTTGTAATCCTTAGCAAAGTTAGATTTTTTTTTTTTTTTTTTTTATTTATTCCTCCAATGCTTAATAGATCTAGCAAGAACAATGGAAAGATACACTGACCAATGTACGAATAATGAAAAGAACCTAAAGCCTACTTTCCAGAAAAATATTACTCTCTACAATTCCTTTTATTATTTTTCTTTGTAAATATTGAAAACAACAACAACGGAAAACCTTTCTATTCCAATTCTAGTCTCTAGTTGACACCGAGTACAAATTTTCCATTTTTCCAAAAAAAAAAAAAAAATTCGAATTATTTATTAAAGTTGTCTAAATTGGATTAATTTTAATCAAATCGATCCAAATTAATGGATTAGCTAAAAGGATTAATTAATATTGGTTTAAGACATCGATAAAAATAGATTATAAAGCATTTCTGTGAAGAACTTTTGAACGTTCCCTCATGCGCATAACAAGGATTCACTTGGAAAACATTTCAATTATGAAAGTTAGATCGTCTCTAGTTAACATTAATGGTTAAGCCTTTTGCATACACATCAAGTTTCAAGAAGATCTATGCAACGGATGAAAAGTTATCAGGGGATACAAACACACTTCGATGAACTTTACTTTGTCTAGAGGCTTTACACTGTGTTTGCTTTTGTAATTTTGAAAAGATTTCATGGAAAAATTTCAAAATGTTAAGGATCTTTTTAAATTACTTAAGAATTTAGGGTTTTAAGGCATAAATCACTTTTATTCAAATATTAATATATATTTTTAGAAGTTTGTCTGTTTGTCTGCGAAAGAACTAAAAAGCCACCAAAGTAGATTCTTATGAATGCATTTACTTAGTTAGAACAGCTTTATTTTATTTCATTTTTCTTTAAAGAATATCAAGAAGAAAAGAAAGTTAACAATTAAGAAACAATCTCTCTGAAAAAAACATTAATAAAAAAAAGATTTTTTTTACTAGCAAAAATCGAAACAAAATCTATTTTTTTTTTTTATTATGTTCTGGCATTTTACGATCAATCTCCTGAACTGAAAATAAGTCTTCATTTCCTTCCCAGTTCAATTGCAGAGCCATTGCCTTCGTGTTTCATTTCCTGCAACTAAAAATATACGACAAGGAGGGAATCGATAAAAATGAGAAATAAAAAAGGGTGCAGACATATGAAAATGTCTATTGATACCAATGGATCGGATTAAAGCGATAAACATCACATTCCACAGCGATGAACGAAAGGAATCTGACACTGGCAATAAGACGAGTCCGCTTCTCTCAAAGTAGTGGTTGTAGCCAAACATACAGGCATTGTTAAAAGCACAGCACTCTCAAAAAACAGGAGGGAAAAGAGAGAGGGATAGAGAGGAGACAATTTAGAATATGATTGAAAAAAAAAAAACCAACCTACAGGATTAATTGCATTAAAAAAAAGACAACGAAATTAGAAAGATAAAAAAAATACAAATTTAATAAGTGTAGCTAACTCTCGTTTGAAAAGATAATGAGGAGAGAAACGAGGGAGGGGGATGATGATATCCCAACTTAATGGCCTAATTAAAAAGAGGGGGAAAAACCATAATGATAAACTATATGACTTTTAGTTTTAACTGTATTCTATATCACGATAATGACAGACAAAAATATTTCGCTTAAAAAATGTTAATCTGTAATGTTTATTGTAACAGAAGTAAATTAAAAAATATTTTGTTTAATTCCATAAAATTCTCATGTTAATTGTTCGTATATCTATTTATATAACAATAAATTAGCCTATTACTAGGTGTAAAGTGGAGATATACATGTTTCAACCATCAAATAAATAGTAAAAATTTTATTACAAACCTTTTCATCTAGCGTAGTGTTAGTAATTTTTGATTTTATGATAGAATTTCATTAAACTTTACGATCGTTCTCTAATAAAAGCATATTTATGTCCGTCATTCCGTAGATTCCCAAGATTTTGATGCAGGTTTTATTCATCTTTTACAGGAATCCTTAGATGAAATCCAAAGTTTTATTGAAATCAAATGATAGCTTCTGATGAAAACAGTTTTCACTTAACTTAAATTATTTCACAATTGAGGAAATTTTATCAAAAATTCCTATGGTAGGTCATTTAAAATACAGAAAACAAATTAATCATTTTCGACACATTTTGGAAATGATTAGATTTGTCTTTACTTCTACAAAAATATCATTACAGTAGAACCCCGATTATCCGAGTTAATGTGGACCAAGCCTAACTCGGATAACCGAAAAACTCGGTTAAAGCGAAAATTGTTAATAAAATAAATCGTATAGGTTTAAATGTATATTTTAACAAATACAAAAGTTATATAGATACACTGCATACAATTCATATTGAAAGAGTTGTTTTACTTAAACCTTACCTTTTACTTTTCTGCACACCATTTTTCTAATTCGTTTCTCTTCCTTTTCCAGTCTCCAACAGTAACAGCTCCGACACCGAGATCTTCCGCTACTTTCTTTATTGATTCACCATTATCTATTCTTTGGACTGCTTCTAATTTTGTTTCTATAGAAACAACAACTCACTTTCCCTTATTGCTACTCATTTCGAATCTGTAGAATTGACTGAATGTACCACCGTACTTTTCAGATACACTGGACAATGTGATCAGTCAAAACCATTCCCCGATTCCAGGGAGGGGATATATGACTAGACGAAGACAGATTAATTGCGACCAATATTCTGCGAATTCTCTTTCGTTTTCCTGAGTGTTTGTGAGATCAAGTTCAGAATTTTTTTCGGTAGCTTTAAAAATGGAAAATGGAAAACCAAAAAAAAAAAAAAACCGAGAAGTAGCTCGGTTAAAGGGGAAACTCGGATAATCGGGGCTCGGATAATCGGATATTTTTTAATGCAGTTCGGTTCAATGCAATTCAGCTAAATAAAGCAGCTCTAGTGCGCATGTTCCTCAACTATAACTTCCTACATGAAAACCAAAAATGTATATATAAAACGTTTTATGCTTGAACTTTCTATGAGTAACTTTTAAGAAGTTAACACTATCCTAAATTATAAAAAATTGAATAGTAATATCTCCTGTACAATACTTTAACATGTGCTTTTTTATATCAGATTGGTTCTTCAAAGCCAACACACACATATTTATAAAAAATTATACATTAATATATGTGTGTTGGCTTTGAAGAACCAATGTAATAGTAATTTCTCCTATTCACCAGTTTTTTTTTTTATGAGAGATTATTACTATTAGCTGCCTGAAAAGTAGAGAATATCGGTGAATGACTGAATATTTTAACTACACGATCACAGATTTAGTACGGTATAGATTTCAGAAACTGGCTTAAATATTGTCAGTCTTTTTTCTGCTTTTATCTCCTTTTCAAGTATTGTCTTTTAGGAGTGCAATCAGGGAAATCACTAATAGACTTACAACTTTTGCTCCTTGATTTGGCATGTATCATAAATAAATAAATAAATAAATAAATAAATAATAAAAGTAAAATACATAAGTTATAAACATTTTATAAACAAAGGGGTAAAATAGACATGTCTTTCCAATTTAATTTATGATAAAGAAAAAAACTACATGCAAATAAACCTGTTTTTAGATTCCAATTTAAACAATGAATTACTTTCTATTAAGTGAAAGCTTTCTTGTTGAAGCAATCAAAGGTTATTTTATGTAACTTACAAATCTGGAAGATAAGAAAATGTGAAATAAGTGGGTTGCTTAAAACGAAGTGAAAATGTATTTCTAATTGATAAGATTGTCTCAAATGAACGATTTTCAAATGTAATCCCCAGCATCTGTGTGGTTTTGATTCAGTCTCAGATCCCCCCTCTCCAACAGGGGAGGAATTAATTAATAAATGGAAAGGGATGTGTGACGAAGGGCCCGGGTTCATTCTCTTGGGATGGCTCATTAATGCTTCGGGGGAAAGTGACAATTTATGAAACAATCAATTACCCATTAGACATGAGAGTTTTTTAATGGGATGTGAAATTCAATCAACTGTACAAAAGCATCCGTGGTTTTCAGCATCAAAAACAAGCTCTTCCTCGAAATAGATTAAAAAAAACCAATCAATTTATTTATTCCTTTCTGTTTTTCGTTCTAGTTTTTCAAAATTAAAAATCCTGCGTTTTTAGGGAAACCTTAACAGCGTGGTTTTTATGATGTCACGCATTATTATTGTATTGATGGACAAAGGCTCAACCGACAACGGCTATCATCTTTCTTATCTTTTTTCTTAAAGAGAAACCAAATAGAGAAAGGATTAGGGTTCCCTCGGCCAGAGTGAACTCGCCCTGTTGGTCGGAACCTAAATTTAGTTGCGGTTTCGCATCAGAGAACTGCAATCACCCCCGTCAACAGCTTATATCAAGCGACTAATATTTCACACGGCAGTTTGTATCAAACTACCACTTGTCACCATTAACACGCGGTCCCACCCTCGTCTTCATCCCTGCTCCTCTCCATATCCCCTTCCTTTTTTATCCCCTCTTCATTGGCTGCAAATTGTTACGACTGAGTTATTTTCGATGATTTCGCAACCTTTCATTCCATTCGTTTTCGTCCAATTCTCAATGACATAAATTCTAGCCAATGTCGATAACCTCTTTCTAAAAAGAATAAATTTTCATTTTTACACATTTACTTAATTTATTTATTTTGAATGATAGAAGCTGTGCATTTTCTCTTGAGTCATGTTTCATTTAAACCTTCTTATAAGACGCTATGTAATAATTATATGAGTCAAAAAGTTCTAAGTCCATCTAATGTTTCTATGAGCTGTTATTAGGTGGCTAACAATGATATTAATGGAAACTTTCATTCTGTTTGATCATCAAAAACAATGAATTTTAAGGAATATCCATCATTGAGGCGACATAAGAAACTTGCCTAACAATGCTCTGTAGAAATCAGAAGACCAACTAACCATAGAGCCTTCGAATAGTTGACTCTAACGAAAATTTGCTAAGCTTTGGTAATTATTTAATTCTGCAATTTTTTTGCTGTTTAAGACGAGGGATCCTGCACTTCGCAGGGTAAAAATAAACATCCCTCCTTAACGGACTGTTTAGATAAAGGCTTAAAGCCAGAGCTATTTTAAGAAAAAGCCATTGAACAGAAACATTTCAACCAATAATTGAACATTTGCATCAAGTCAAAAAAGTTTTACAAGTTTCATTTTTTTTCGCCTTCACTGATTCAATCAAAAAATCTTTCCTACGATGGATTTCTTGATTTTTCTTAAACTTAAAAAAAAAATGCAGATAAACAAATTCAGTTTAAAAGAATTGGAATTAAATCAAATTTCGTTTGAGACTTTTTAAAAGCATTTGAAAAATTAATAATTATCATAAGAATTTTTTTAGACAATGTAAGATAACTTCTGTTGGGGTATAGTGGCAGCGTAAAAGTATAATAAACTTTTATATACATATATTAATATATTTTATATACTGTAAATAATGTCCTTATCCTTAAAACTATTTATATCTAACCGAATTCACTCAAAAATTTGATTGAAATTTTATGCAGCAATTATAAGAGGCAGAATCCAAAGTAGAAACTTCGATATGATTACTTATTTAAGTAGTTAATTAATTAATTTGTTTGTTTATTGAAATTTTGTACAGTTTACATTCAGCAGATATTGTAATTTGAAGGTAAATATGGACATTTCGTTTTTGTCATTATCAAGGCTTTAAAAAACAATAATAACAAACAATAATAAAAAAAAAGTTTTAAGGAAAATAAGCTTTATATTCTTTAACGAACGTCTTATCATTTTGCTTTTTATTTACTGTGAAAAATTATAATGAAATATACGCCATTCAACTTCAACAAAGAATACTATAAAGTTTTTGATTTATTTATTTTATATTTTATGCCTCTTCGAAGTTCAAGTGCCAATTATTGTAAGACGTATTTCTCAGATAGCAAGAGATGCTGTCTTTTGTTCATGATTTTCTTCTCTTTCCTCCTTAAACATTACTTGAGTATCTTCAATGCAACTGTGACTTTAGCTCAGTATTACCGAATTTGGATGCCCAGTAAAAACAAGAAGCCTTCAGATAAAAAACATTCCAGTGTGATGTAATTGCCTCTCATTACAAACGATCCTTCGCAAGTACTTCTGAAATAAATTGATTGTTGTTATTCAACACCAGCTCCCCAACAATCTAAGCCTGTGTTCAATCTCTTACAGGTCCTCGACAGTAAATAGAAAACTATTTGCAGTGATGATGATGACGATATTGTGTCTTTTGTTATTTGTTTCTCAGATTAAAAATCAATCATCCAATGGACTTTTTGAAATAATCGTTCTCAGAATATTAATCAGGTGCAAAATAAAAGAAAAAAAATGCCTAAACTTGCAATTAGATAATGAAAAATTTGTAAAATATAGAAGAACTTATTTCTGCAACTAAATTTGAAATTTTGTATTATTCAAACTTAAGGTCTATTTCATGTAAAAGTTGCAGGAATTGCATTTTGTGCCTCAAATAAAATAATTCCAATTCAAAGAACTGGAAGCATATAAATATTTTACATTAATAAACAATAATTAAATAAAAGTTTAACGTGTGTTAAAATTACATGTAATTGAAAAAGAAATCAGCAAACACCAAAAATTATTAAAAATCTTTAAAATAAGAATTTAAAAAAACATTACGAAACCAAAGGATTTAATAAACAATATGAATTTTCTTTTTTAAGTAATTTATTTTCCTTTCTTTAATTTTGTAATAAAATATTGAATTTATTTCCATCAACTATAAGATTCTAGCATTTCTATTTTCTAACTTCTGAAATAAAAATACTAACTTAGGATGAGGAAGAGTAAATGGCTTTTTCTTTTTTCTTTTTCTTTGTGAGTAAGAAAACCAAAACAAATAATACTAGTTAATTATCTGTGGGAAGCCTCGAGTTTTGATGGAACCTAATTGAAATTTATTGATTTAGGAAACACAGAGAAAGATGTTCTCTATAAACAGAAATACGCAATCACCGAAACAAAGCCTTTATGTTGACAGATTAACGTGCAAGAAAATGAAAGTAGGATTGGGTTGGGATTGAACTATATAATATAGAAAACAATAAAATTAATAAAAATTACCTTACGCCTTCAATACTCCACGGAGTATCATCCTCAGAGGTAGATTATTAAATGATAGTAACTATCATTTAAAACCTACTTCTGAGTATGATACTCCGTGGACTATTGAAACCGTAAGGTAATTCTTATTAATTTTATTGTTTATATATTATATATCCTGTGCAATCCCAACCCAATATTACAAAGTCTTTATGCCCCTAAAACTAAAACATGTAGAAATTAGGAATTAATTAATTAGATTTCAATTGTAGAAATGAGATTTCTACTTTTATAATTGAGACTCCACGGCACGAGATTTGGCACATTTAAAATTTAGTCCAATGCAATTGATTTTATGTTCATCTGTTATCTTTAAGTTTGATTTAAATTATACATTTTTTAATAGAACTTACCTTCTGGCTACCGACGAAATGATGTAAAAAGCTACTGGAAAACGGGTTAATAATTGGTTAACGTAAACCGTTTTCTGCGTCAATAAAACTATATATCTTGAAACAAATCATCTCATCTCTAGTATCCTTCGAAATCGAGGTTAAAACTTCAATATAAATAACTATAATTTTAGCTCCACTTCACAAACACTTTTAATTTATGTTCCATTTCTCGAATTTTTTTATACTGAACTGTCCTTTTAATTTCCTTTTAATTATAGAGTAAATCAGCCAATAGCAAAATTTCTGAGAATTAATTGTGGGAACAAAGGAGTTGTTCATTTTGTATCCTTCAACAATGAATACGTAAATAGAAAATTCACTAACATGATAATACGAAAGATGTCGTTGTTAGGACAACATTTTTAACTTAACAACTACAAAGGATAAAGAATTGAAATTCTGTGGGTAGATAGATCTCGCCGAGAAAATCTCAAAACTGTTGAATTCAACTGTTTTGGTGGAGGAGTTCTTCAAATAGTGGTGGAAGTTCTATCTAAAAATGATGCATGTTTTCTTTTGGCTAGATAAAAATGCTTTGTACTTAATAAAATAAATCAATATAGTCAAATGAAATCTTAAATGAAAGTTCTCCACCTAGAGAATGTTAGTGGCTTATAACTACAACTTCTATTATTGTGCAGCACTATTAGATAAAATGCCTTGTGCAGAAACCTTTCCGATTACTTCTGGTTATCTGAATGCCTACCTTTGCTTTTCCGTAGAGAAAAAGCTTCATTTTAGTCTTGAACTTCTCTTACCTTTCTTTTCCGGAATCTCGTTTACGGATTCATGAGCAACTGTGGATTAAAATGTTGCTCCTGCTTCAGAAAGGAATATGTTGCAACATGAAATACGCTGCTGGTTATCACCATTTACCGGAGTTAACTTATTAACAATTGCATTCCTCGCTTTTGACGCCTTCCACTTTCCTATTCGATCTTGAATGGAAAGTCATTTTTAGCAATATTGTTCACTATTTTAATGTGTACTCTTCATTTAAAAACTGTAAGTAGATAAATGGACAATTGAGGCGTTGACATGGGAAAGGTAGTAAGTAAAAAAAAATCATTATTCAGATTTTTTATTGAAAAGGTAGTAAGACATTTCGCCAATGGCGTAGCAATGGCTGAAAGTCAAAATTTTGAGTGATGTTGTTCCTACGAACGATACAAGACAACACCTATGGTAAGTATACATGAGCTGGCAAAACTGTTTTTTGCTTCCACTGGAAAATTTGCTTTTCATGACTAATACCTTTCCCATGTCAACGCCTCAATTATATTGTGTGAAATGTCCGTTAGTGAAAGAAAAATTAATAAAATATCTGGAATTGTTATTTAAATTAAGCAGCTTCTATCACATTTACTAGCAACCAGGACATTGACAGAAGGGGAAGGTTGAAACCCAACAGGCAACAGTCGAATAAGCTGATGAGTTAAGGACACAGGCATATTGTAGCTGTAAGCTTAACTGTGCAGGAATAGTCAATCATAAATCACTAGTTTCAATTCGGATTGAAATTAGCAAGTTAGGAAATATTGGTAAGACAATTTTTTTTTGTTTATTTTATTTTTTCTCGAAGAGTAAAAAGAATATTTTTTGTTTATCAAAGTTTTATTCACTGGAAGATTCAGTAGGTAATTCAGGTAATCCATCAACCGGAGATAAGCAGCTAAAAATTCCTGGTGATCATAATTCTGATCAAATTTGTCTCTAAAAGTAATTTTATCACTGAATGGAAACGTAAATGTCTCTCTGCAAATTAAAAACCACTTTCAATAAATTCAGGCAAAATATTCAGCCATATTTCGGCTAAAACACTAAAATAATTAAAAAATTTATAATATATAAATTGCATCAATGCATACAATCTTAGGGACATGCGAATTAAAATCACCAGGTATGAAGATTCAGCAGTCTTATTGATAAACAACGAAAAAATAATATTAGTAGTAAGAAAACTAAAAGATAGGATACAAAAGTAAAAGCAGAAAAATCACCCAACATTAGAGCAAAACACATGAATAGATGACGCTAATTTAGTACACGAAGTTGGTTTTATTTTGATCACGTGACCCCTTAGACTGCTTTATCACAATGTGTAGTATAATCCCACCCCTTGACAGTAATAGACTACTGCTCGCATGAAGTGTGTCCAAGCTTAATAGTTTAACATGTAGATTTATGTATTTATAAAAAACATTAAAAACAATGTTGTACAGGGTTGTTAACATTAGTTCCTCTACATAGGGGCTCTGGAGCGCGTTCTGAGGTCCCAAATGAAAAGAAATTTGGACAACGGGTATTTCAAACGATGCGTTCGCCGTTTATTGAAAATAAAAAAAATAGTACAAAAAATGGCCGATAGATGGCGCTGTAGCAATATTAAATCACTTGAAAAGCGTTACAAAAGTTGAATGTGTCCTTCATTGTTATCAACAACGTTTTCCATTTGCAAAATTTCTTCTACCGCAGAACTCAATACTTCGGCTAGAATTGCTAGAACATAACGTCTTATGCTGTCCTTCAGATCTGACAAAGTTTGACATCTTTCACGATACACCTGATTCTTCAAGAAACCCCATAACCAGAAGTCATATGGAATGAGTTCGAGTGATCGGAGAGGCCAAGTTGTCTGGAAATAAGGCTGATAACAGTTCATTTGTAAAGTACTGTCTTAACAAATTTTGAACACAACAGATGATGTGGTGTGATGCACTATCTTGCATGAATATGGTTTCCTGAAGTCACTCGCGTTGTTGAAGCTCTGGTGTCACGAAATTCGCCAATATTTCATAATACCGCTGTCCGGTTATGGAACAGATGCGGGGCCCAGTTGGAGTTACCTCTTCAAAAAAATAGGGTCTAATGATGAAATTAGCAGTAAACACCCCACAGTCACTTTTGGAGAATGCAACGGAACCTATTGCATAACACGAGGGTTTTCTGTTGCCATAATATGCGACAGTTGTGGGTGTTCACTTATCTATTTAAGCAGAAGCGGGCTTGGTCACTCTAAAGAATGTTCTTTGGCCAACTGATATCAACTGTCATTCGCGCTAGGAACTGAAGCGCAAAGTTTCTCAATTACGACATTTTACATTTCCTCTTGTAGCTTTTGTTTTACGATGGTTATCCAGGAATTAACAATCTCAACCTTATACAACAATCAACCTATGCTCATATTGATGACTTTATAACGTTCGAATTTGTAACCCTTATTAAACTGGGCAAGGGTTTTTTCAGTTAATACTGTGTTCGAAAGAATAGACAATCTCGTAAAGAAAAATGAAAATGATCTACAATGATCGAATTTTCATTTGGATCAGTATTAGGAAAGAGGTCATGCAAAAGGATCGTATGCTAGGAGACTAGTATGTTAGAAGTCTTGTTTTTAGTATTTAGGTTGTGACTTTACGAACGAAAGAGCGATACTGAAAGAAAAAAGTTGATTAATATGTAATACTATTCAAAGAACATTTAAAATTAAACAAAGAGATAGAATATCTTTTTATAACTACGACTGTACCAGTTCTACTTAGTGTAGGTAAAATCAGGTTTTCATAACGGAGGGCCTTGTCAAGCAACCAAAACAAAATTTTTAAAAGGAATAAGGAGATATACAAAGAGATCGAAGTAAGTAAGGAGATTTCAGGAAAAAAAAAAAAAAACTGAATGTAATAACTGAAAATACTGTGAATTTTGTATTTTCAAATAATGAATTTATAAAATACATTGGTTTCAACATTTGCAATGAATATTACACAAAAGAACTCCAAAAATAAGCAATTTCATGCAATGCAAAATAAAGAAGATCGTTGAAAACCTATGAAGAATGTAAGATAAATTGCGAAATTGATATAGGGGGTAAATGTTTATCTACTAAAATGTCAGAATAAAAAAAAAAAATTAAATGTATTGCTGTAATTTAACTCATAATCGTTCTTAGTAAAGATCTATAGTAAGATCTAACACTTAACATCTAGCAAATATTTTAAATTAGAACAGTAATTAAAAAAAGTCCTTTCAAACTCTGAATTATTAATTCGATTGTCACAAGTGACCTAATAACTATGTTGTAACGATTACAAACTTAAAAAGGCTCTCACTGTTAAAATAATTATTAATATTTCTCATTTGCTTCCTCAAGTTCATCAAGTTTATCAGCCTCATCAAGTTAGTCATCGTCTGTGTTTTTCAATAGGTTGTGTGTGTGTGTGTATTTTTTCCCTAAATAACTTTCAACTTCTGGATGAATCTTCTTTCAACTCGGCATTTTGAGGACAATCGACCAGGTAACTTTGTTATAACTTTTTTTCTATTGAAGTCCTTGTCAAGAAATTAGCGCGAGGAGGGAATAAAAATTCCCATAGAAAATCAATTGAACAGAAACGAATAAATTTCTATCGAGGTCTTAAACAAAGAAATGTAATCCTCCTTGTCTGCGTGAGCTGTTATGTGATTAAAAATAAAAGAACTTTTTTATTTGTTTTCATGACTTGAAAAAAAAAAAAGGAAGAAGAAAAAGAAAAGATTTTAATGAAAGTAGGCTTCCAATTCTTTCAGGAAATGTTGTTTTAAATTTACTTCTCACTGAAACATTAAAACTCCGTTCTGTAGCTAGAGTTCAATGGGGGTCAGTCGAAATGTTCAATTATTTTGATTAATGTAAATTACTCTCATAGGAAGTAAGACATTGTCTTATTTTCCAAGTAATGCTTTCATTAATTTCGTTAAAGTTAATAAGGACAATAAGGAGACACGCTTCAAATTCAGTAAAGAAAGGAAAAACCTTTCTAAAGTATAATTAGACCATTTCGATAGAATATTTAAGACACTGGGTTTTTAGTGTCATTTCTAGCAATTGTTCATCTGACAGAATGAATAATTTTAGAGCTAAATTAATAAATTAAGAAAAAAAAATGCTTGTTTTGGTTTTTAATATTTAGTGAATGTATTATAATATATATTTAATATTATTCAAGTAAATATTTTACTTTGTGTGTTTATTCATATCTATTGAAGACTTGTTATAGAAATGATTTAAATATTTAGGATATGTTCAGTAGTAATAGGCCAGATATAGTATCTATATACCTTCCTAATACTTATATATCTAATAAGAAATCTACTTTCTTAAACAAATTCAATGGTTTTCTTAGAATCAATAATAAATATCTGTGAATGCATTGGCAAAATTAGCAGAAGCTGTTAGAAGCCTCAGTACGCATCAACGTTATTGTTGTATCATCATAATCATTCTTGCACGTAATTATCTTGATTTACTGGAAATGCAAAATCATTCTAGAATAGTTTCGACAGTAAAATATAAGTCCTTAGTACCTTTCCTTTCACTGAAAGGCCCTAAGGACTTATATTTTACTGTCTAAACTATTCTAGAGTGATTTTGCATTTCCAGTAACTCTGACAGTAACTCAAGATAATCATGTGCAAGAATGATTAGTGCCTTTCAGTGAAAGGACAAGGGTTAATACTGTGAATTTCACGAGGTTCATTTTTATTTTGTTGTTTTTAATGTTGGATTCCACTCCCGGGAGCTGGAATGGTTTCCATTTCCTTTTGCGCAGTCTCAGCCTATCATCAAGGGTAAATCCTGCTAATGATTCATAATAAGGATGAAACAGCTGTCCAGTTGATGGTGGCTCAATGTGCGGAAGAACATTTATTGTCCATTTATGTTTTTTCTTGTTAGTAAGAATCTATTTACGGAAAAGCTAAATTTTAATCCATGCAATTGAAGCTGTTAGGTTATATTTTTATTTGGTTCGAGACAAAACACCTACGACAGAAATTACTTCTTATATAAAAGGAACACCTGTGAGGACAGCACAACCTGCGATGAAACGCTGAGTCGCTTACTACTGCAAATAGTAGCGAGTGATATCTTACACAATGATGATTGTAAGTGACTATGCTATGTTCAAAGAAGAAAACAGAGAACTAGTTGGATTAGTGAATGACGGGTTGAGGAGAAGCTAGAGCAAGACAGTTTATCGATCTGAGTGGGTAGGAAGTTGGCAGGAGTGGAGATTCTGATCAATGGAAAATTCAATGAGATTCTGATCTCTGGGATAAATCAAAAAGCATGATGCCGGGTGTAAGTAAAAAAAAAAAAAATAAGAGGCAGGAAACATACAGAATTTATTAACCACAGAAAGTATCATGAGTAGTGTTCAAGCTGAATGGCAAAACGTATCAGACGAAGTTAGATTAGCAATGTTTCACGGAGCAGTTGATTAAAAATTTAGGAAAACAAATTGAATGTGACAGAAATGAAAATGTTAATATTTGAAAATGGAAATCTGAGGATCCGAAGTTCGAGTCTGGTGAGTGGAGACCTTTTTTTTTCCCCTTCCTTCTGTAAGATAATGTAGGTTTGGTTCTTTTTTTTTTTTCCCAATGATGGTATGAACATTAGACAGAAAAAAAAATATACGATTAGAAATAAATAAATAATATTATCCTTAACTTTTTTTTTTATTAAAAAGTATTTTAATTATTAAAAATAAAATAAGACATGTATTGTATAATTATGCAACTTAACTAACTTTTCTACATAATCTTTTTTTTTTCTTTTTCCTATACTAATACGCTTTTCTCTTGACGTTAACATTAATACTAATACTTGAACCATTAAAATCGATGGATGGTGACAATGAAAGTATTCAATTATAATTTAATAGTATATGTAGTAAAAATATATATATATATATATATAATGTTTCTTTTTTTTTTTTAATAACCAAGTTGTATAGATTCCACAGATTTATCCTGCTAATTGTCTATGGTAATACCTGTTTTGGTTTTTTGAAATGAAATTATTTTAGTTCTAATTTAATTTAGAAAAACTAATTTTTTTTTATGTACGTGCTTTTTACATAATACTTAATTAACAAAATTATAGATTAAGGATTTTTATTGCACAGTTTAACAGATACAGTTATGTAAAAGGGTTGATGTATTGACAGGGAACATCTCTAAAAAAGCATTAATACATGACTGTGAAGTTAAACCTCCCTTCCCACCCCAATTATAAATTCAAATTCTCACCAACTCGAGCCTCGGATCCTCAGATTGTCAGCGGAAGTCTTAACCACCGGACCACAGCAACACGTACTAGAGTCGAACAGCAGGAAGTTAATAAACTAATACTCAAAAAATCGATGAAAACAATCTCAAATATCTCGAAAACTTTTGAGGGCTCACAACCTATATATATTTTTGAAGTACTCCATGTGTACTTTCATCCCACAGAACGGCATTGATTTTGGAGAGATACAGGGTACGACCTCTCTTTGTAAGAGAAAACGATGCTCCCCGAATTGGTAAATGATTAACCTCAAAATGTAGCAGATACGGCTACGTAAGTGAAAAATCTTATTAATCAACGGAACGAAGCAAATCAGCTAACAAGACGTAGGTAAACGTATTTGAAAAATAAATAAATAAAAGTGTATCTCTACAGGTCTGCATGGTCCTAGGGATTGCGGAGGGAAGGCTCCCGGCGTTCCGTGATCAATGGGACTCCCGGTGAAGAAAACGGGTTTCCATTTAACAGAGGGGTAGGTTAAACGTAATACCCGTCTGGAAGAGAAATTGTGGTAATGAGGATAAAAAAAACAAAACAGAAAAAACTTTATTTACTTTGTTTTAGATAGAGATATTTCAAGTGGTAAAAGAAAAAAAAAAATATCTTGCATTTTTGCATTCGTCACATAGCACACGGATAAATAGCACATATATCGTTAATCTTAACTAATGTAAACCTGTGAATCTGAGCCCACAATCTATGTTCTTCTTATATACAAATTCACTTTTCAGACTGTATACCTTTGGCATTGAAAATAAAACTCGTCGGATGAAAATTTCTCACACAGTTAGGAAGTACATCTTGTTTAGCTTCCCAATTAAACATTTTACAGATCATCCTGACTGAAAAACAAGAGATTAAGAAATATCACTACGATCATCTTAGATTTCTTAATCTTTCACTAAAACACACTCTGAACCTTTTACTTTTTAGGAATTATATTTTCTTTCTAGTTCCTTTGATGTCTAATCTGGGAACCACAACGACATCAAAAAAAAACAACTGCAGCAACGGTTACCAAAAGCACGATTGTTGCTCTTCTTTTTGCTACCACCTACAACCAAGAATGTAAACTGGAAAATTCACAATACAATACCTAGGTATTGTTTCACTGTTTTCACTATTTCACTGTTTATTTTTATAGTTTGAAAAGTGGATAGTTCATGTTACGTAGTCATACTTTCAATTACCCACAGAAATACCTGGGGAAAATTCCCGAACACGGCTCCTCCAGTCCTCCTTACCATAAGACCACTGAGTTGGCTTAGGAATTAATCAATGAAGGAAATTTTTCATCTTAATAATTTTATTTGGCACTGGAATGAAAGTTAAGAATTGGACAGAAGGAGCAGAGAATTGTAGGTGAAAAATAAACCGCTTGGTTAACTAATTGAGAAATACGTTTCCTTAATTTCAACATAATAAAATTGTTTAGAAAAATAAAAGTGAAATATCTAAAATCTTATTTAATAACCTACGTAATAAAAAATCTCAATTTTATCAAAATAAAAAGTAGTTTTCGAATTCACGACAATGTATTATATTTGATTTTTGCAATCAGAATTTCTTAATGTATTAAATCTTTCTGTACTCAACTTAAAGATTCTGCATTCAACTTAAATTAACAGGAAGCTTACAGTTATAACTTAATCTACCATTTAAATTTCAGTTTCCTAAGTAACTTTTTTTTAGATTACGTATTGTAACTTTTTTAAACATTAAAGTGCGTGTGACCTATTGATTCTGAAAATAAATACACAAGCTAAAAAAAAAAGAGAGTTGTTTTTGCAACTTTCCATTCAAATGAAATTTCTGCTTCTCATGGGTTTCACACTTGTCGAACAGATAGCTCTACACATTTTCAGTTGGGTTTAAATTCAGTGAATGCTAAGGTGTCTTTTGAACCAAATGAAGTCTGCAGTCATCGTTCATATATTGTATTCGTTTTGAACAATACACAATAATCAATAACTTTTTTTATAGCCTTTGTGGTTTAAATGGGATATCGTTTAATTAATTGGCCTCTCCAAAATATTCCCAATCCACTTTCAGCTTCATAACATCTTGGATACAGTGATAATGAAAGGTCTCTCACACATACAGCTAATTAGACAGCAACCCTTACAACCAGGGCTTTGGAGCAGACAAAATTTGCAATTGTTCCGCTCCAGCTCCGCTCCGACATGAAAATACTTGCTCCATGCTCCGCTCCGTGCTCCAAATACCTTTTTTAAGTCGTATTACCAAAAATCAAATATTAAAAACAAGCAGTTTTTTTAACTAAATTTTATTAATCATCATAATTAATTCTATAAAACAGAACAGCTGACAGTAAGTCATCTTTCATTGCCTATCTTGTATCATTGACACCAATTTTAAGGCAGAAAATAATAGCTCGACACTGGCTTGTGTAGTGGGCATACTCGATGCAACTCGACAGGCAGCTTGAATTCGATGTGGGTAACCGTCCATAGCTTCAAATGCTGATTTTACTTTTGAGCCTACCCATACCCTCGATTACATGAGAATCTTGGTGAAAAATTCCTCTCTCTGACTTCTTCATTAGAATGTTGCATTTCTGAAACTCTCAGACGTTTTTCCAGCTTGTCCAGCTCTTTTTCAAAATCATCATCTTCTGAAGAATTGTCTGCTGAAATCGAAGTATTTGTTGGCAAAACTCCGAACGGCGGTCCCAAATTATGTAAACCTTTTTAATGACAGATAACAGTATGACTGTGAAGGATAACACATAGCCAGAGTTATTACACATCAAATCATACAGTTTTCGCTCAACATATTTACAAAAAAAAATATGTATTGTCCGAATATGTGCGACTTATGACTAAAGCGTTATTACTCTTGGTGCTTGCGGTCTACCAGCCATGACACGTTTAAAGTGATTTTTAAGCAACAATACACAATGTTTCATTAATAACAACAATAACGATGTCATTACACTTGACACAATGTTTCATTAATAACAACGTTGGGACCGCGTTCGGTTATTTGGGACCGCCGTTCGGAGTTTTGCCTATTTGTTTTTCCTTTCTGTGATTGTTTAAAACTTGCTATTCGATGTTGCTGCTCGGATTCAATTATTGAGGATTCCAGCCTTTCACTCTCTTGCCTCATATCAAAACGCTTAAAAATCTTTAGTTTTTCGAGTCGTCGGGCGATATTTAAAGTCCTTCTTTTGCTTTTGTCGTTTGCGACGAACTCAGTAAAATTCTATACCGAGGATCTACATAGACTCCGGCAAGAAAATGGGTGTTTTGGAAAAGATTTTCGTCACATTTTCGCATGGAGGTCAAAATTCCCATAGCAATTTTCCGCCATTGTCTTGGAGGAATTTTGCAAGTTTTTGCCACTCCTTCATGTAAACTCCCATGACAATTTACTTTAAAAATTATGTAATTTTTAAAGTAAAATTTGGCTTTGTCAGGAGATGTCTTATATTCTTAGTTTCGTGCCATTCAGCTTTAGTTAATATCATTTCTATGGCTCCAGCCGCAGCTACTTGTTCACAATAATGCTTAAAAACAAGTAGACGATCAACCATTGCAAACGTTGAACCCCAATGAGTCACAGTATCCAAAGGTTGGGTTAGCCCATGAGTTTTTAGAAGAATACTGCGAATATTTGGGGTTCGTAATTTGATAAAATCATTTAAATAATGAAGTTACACAAAATTTAAATAAAAGACAAGTATCAATAATAGCTTTTATAGACTTTAGCAAGGCTTTTGATAATATTGACCATAAAATTCTATTAAAAAAATTAGAAAATTACAGTATCAGAGGAGATTTTCATGATCTTATCAAAAATTACTTAAAAAATAGAAAATCCAAAGTCCAAAGAAATAATTTGATAAGTAAAACTTACAATGAATTAAGAGAGGTGTACTACAAGTTTAAAATTTAGGTTCTCTGTTTTTTTATTTTATATATAAATTCTATTAGTGAAATTATTAAAAAGTGCAAGATTTACATTTATGCCAATGATGTAATACTAATAAGTAGCAACCAAAATCAAACTTTTACTTCAATAAATCTTCAACAAGATTACTCTTCAATAACTGTAAAATATAAAATTTTGAATAGAGAAGAAAAATTTATTTATAATGTAGTCTTGAAAAATATATATAAATATAAAAACATCAGAGAAAAAAATACTCTTCTGGAAACAAAACAAGACTTAGTTGGTTGAAGATTTTCAATATTCCTGCTATAAACAATAAGTTTGGATTTAGAGTAAATGAATATACTTACTCAAAGATATTTAGACAAATAAATTAGAATAATTATAATTGTAATAATTTTAGAGAAATCAAAAACCAATTAGTAGTCAATAAAAATGTAGTAAAAAACTTCTAATCTATTCTTTAACATTAATTAAATTTTTTTTTTGAAAAGACACCGTTAAACTTTCCAGCACCTATAAAACACGAATACTTCTGTAATTACACCTAATAGGACTGGTAAACATTAAAAAAAAAAAAAAAAATCTGGAGCAGTGGAGCAGTCAAAAACTTGCGTGCTCCGGCTCCGCTCCAGCTCCGGGAAAAAACCCATTTCTCCACTGCTCCAGCTCCGGGCTCCGCTCCGAAGCCCTGCTTACAACCGTAATGCCTAGCCAGTTGAAACAGGTAATTTTATAAATAGCTGTTAGCAAGGATCTGTTCTGACATATTTTGCACCAAATAACTATGCAGCACCAGTTCTTTATCTTTAGTATTATATAGCCCTGCTTTCATCGTGATACAAATATCGCCTAGAATACCCGATTGAGAAATAATGGAGTGATATATGAGCCAATTTTTGAAAACGGTGCAAAATAGAGATTTGAAGATCTTAGAATATCAATTTTTAAATTTTTTATTGAAAATCAGTTCACAAGCTAGGTATATGTGTGTGAGATCATGTTCAGGAATTAAGCACAAAGTTTAACAACAATTTATTTATTTTAACACTTTTTATACTTTATGTGTACACCGACTACCTCATCTCCGCCACATACAAAAAAAAATTCTGCAAAAATAATGTAATACATAATTTACAAAAATATCTTGATATTTGTGAAAAATACACCTTCTTTGTCCCGCTGACAGTAAATAAATAATTTTAAATCTGTATTTTACGAATTTCTATACCAAAACAGATGTGTGTGTTAAATTTCTATTGTTTTGCTTGATAAACATTGCGTAATTAAGTTAATTCAAAAGTGCTAAAACTTCTAAATTGTTTTGTAATGCTGATATTGGTTTCATTGATACTTACAACGCACAGATATAAATTACAATTTAATTTTTTATGAGTTATCAGCTAAAAAGTAGTACGAACGGAGGTGAGAAATTTGTGACGGAGGTGAGAAATTTGTGATGGAGGTGAGATAGCAGTTAAAGAAACGCAGGCAATCAGCCAAATCAACTTTAATATTACAGAATTTCAAACAAGATAACTGATGTAACTCATGAATACAGATGTTACTGTTTGATAAGTCGGCTTACTGCCTTTTTCCACTTATCTGGATCAACCTCGTAGCAGCGCCGAATTCTACCTGGGTGCTTTGGTTCAGGTATTAATTCAATGATCTTATTTTTGTTGTACCAAATTTTATCTTCTTTACTCGGCTTCACAAACTATATATATTTTGACTATAATGTGTATGATATTTAGGATATTGGCTTTTTTTTTTCATTTCATTTAATGATTTTTTTTTATTTAATCTTGATGCAAAATCAAAGGTTACCAATATGATAATTCTGTTAGACTGTTTGTCAAAATTCTATGGAACAACCCTCTGCACAATAATGAGAATAAACTACAGTACTTCGACCTTTTGAATAATAAAATTGTTCTTCCATTTATTTATATTTTTTTTTCTTAATGCAAAATTTTAACAATATGACAGAGAATGAATGCTATCATCATTTCTCAATTCTGAATTTTTGGAGGATATCTTTTAGCCACTGGTAAAAACGCTCAAAATTAGCATTCTTTAATTAGAATAATTGTTTTGTAGAAATAAATCAAGCGCCGTTCCACATAGCTTCTCTTCGTAGAAGGCTAATGCAGAAAACCATTTGCTTGCTAACCCTGAAGGAAATTCGCAAATAAAGAAGACTTAAACAATTATTCAGTTATTATTATAATTACGTTGATTAGCGTTGAATTCTGCTTTAGGCCTAAATCTCTGTAAATGGTGATGAAATCCTTCTATTAAATCTTAGCTTCGTGTGAATTTGCGTGGGAGTCGTCACTGTCTGCTTCTCAATGTACGATGTCGACGTACGATTGGTATCTGTCTACAATGTTGTGGTATTCCAAGTGTTTCCTGGAGAGAGAATCACCTCCAGAATTAGAAATAAAACAGATGATTGTCTTGAGTGCACCAGAAATACGATCCAGGTGGGAGAATCGGCTCCAAGCAAACCTCTTCTTTTCCGTATATCTTGCAAACAATCACTTGCAGCGAACATTGCTATAGTCCTTCGCATTTGAAAAGGATCTAACAATATTCAAAAATTCTATAACAGAAATTTCGATTTTTTTTTTTTTTTATATAAAAATATAAATAGAAAGGGAAAAATAATATAACCCATGCTATTCTTTGCATGATGAAAACTACAAAGAGAATACGAAACTTGATAGTTGTTTGGTTTGAACATAAAAATAAGCACTCAACGCCTACATACCTTAAAATGATGTCTTTAAGAATTTCTTTCTTTCTTTATTTCTTTTTTAATCGTGAAAATCATAAACAGTAAAAATCTATGTTTACTTGTAATTACAATATCAATTGGATGTAAAAAGTAAAAAATTTCAGTTTTCTGAAAAGAAATTCAATCCGCATTACTTATTGAATTCCTTAAAATCCGATTAATTTTAATTCATCAAAGCATGAGGAATTATAGGATTAGCCAATAGGATTAATTGATAGTTTCTAATGAGGATTTTTGTTATTTTCATGCGTTGCATTTTTCAACAAGGTTCACACTTAGAAAATTTGAAAGTTAGATCGTCTCTGTACTTAAATGTGCAAATTGAGTTTCAAGAAGATTAATATCTGGATCACATCCGAGACAGCGTTTTGGCAGAAATCGGTGAGAAATTTATCGCGTTATGAGTTGTGAAATTGCAACAGCATGAAATTTTCAGTCACTCATTCAGGTTGTCTCATTAGGACTTTTATTTTGTATTTATACAGGGTGATTCACGAAGATATGAAGAAACTTCGGGAGCTCAGTCTACATGTAAAAGTAAAAAAAAAAAAAAAAAGTTATATAAACAAAGGTCCGGAAATGCTTCGGTATCGAGTTACGGCTAGCGAAAGATTTCGCCCATAATGTATTACAACAATACGCACATGGACTACACCTCAGTTGTTAGCTCTCACAATAAATCAAAACAATGCAATTCACATTATTGTTGAACAGCTGTTATTGTGTTGCCAACTTTTTTGTAGGTTCCACGTGGGATAAGCGTCAAACCACTGGGAGATACAGTTCGGCGACATGTTTCATTCGATTTTTCAGGTCAACAACCATAAGAAACCACTGATTTCGCACCTTAATTTACCTTCCCAGACTTCCAGCAAGTCTTCATTTCACCCAGGGTACTACATTATGAGCGAAATCTTTCGCTAGCCGTAACTCGATACCGAAGCATTTCCGGACCTTTGTTTATATAACTTTTTTTCTTTACTTTTACATGTACAATGAGCTCCCGAAGTTTCTGCATGTCTTCGTGAATCACCCTGTATAAATACATATAAAATGGTTTTCTATCTAGATAGTTCTGAAGGATAAAAATCCATATAATTAAATCCAAAAATGTGTACATATATTTACAAATTTGTAATTGACCTATCTCAAAACATGATTCCCGAAATTCTTTACTAAAATGACTGGGCAGATTTCTTTAAAATTTAATAGGATACTTATTTATTGTTCAACTATAAAATATGAACAATTATTTTGGTCTGAACTCCACCCCAACCAATCCCAGCGCTGCTTGCTCAGTTTCACTATGCGACGAATAGCAAAGAATACACCTAGTTATCCAGAATAATTAAGGAGGGATTAGCGGAAGAAATCGACTGCACAACCGAACTTTGTTTATAAAGTGATTAAATTTCTTCATTAAAAACCAATTGCAAACCGAAAAATGCAAATGTTATGAGTAATAAAGAAAGAATAATAATTGCAATTGCAAATGCCAGATACTACGAATCTCTTCAAACTACTTTCAGAAAGAATAAATGAAATGTACAATCAAAGTATGGAATGAGAAGGCGCAGTAAGATTTAATTTTACGACTTTCTGACAGTCTATAGTAGACTTGGAAATAGACGGTTTTCTATGTAGATAGTTGTCTATACAATGAAATCTATCTTCAATTAAACTTTGATTGATTGAGTATAGGAAGTATTCAACTTAATATTTTCTCCTCAAATGTAACGAGCATTATTATAAACAAAAACCCACATAAATAAACAAAATTCACTAAGCTGTTTTTATTTAATGCTGGAAATTCAAGACAGCACTCCTCAGTTGGATTCGCCCAGTCTACCCATTTCAGTGAAAGTGGGTTAAGCAATCCGCAACACTGGTGTCTTGGATTTCTAGTATTCAATTCCAAAAAACAGCTCAGTGAATTTTGTTTATTTATGTGCGTTTCTTTGTTGTATAATGTTATATTTTTCTGTTTGTATCTGCATCATGTTAAAACGGCTGGACGGATTATCCAGAAGGAAATCCTAAGGATTCTAATGTTTCTTTTTGGTCCAACTTAAAATATAAGCATAATTATTTTAGTTTTAACCTCCTATTAACCCTCAAAACTGACCCCCCCCCCCCCATACACAAACACAATCGCTGTATATTCAATCATAATTGCGCTGGATTATCGAAGTGTGATTATCGTAGATTTAATATTTTTTTCTTTTTTTAAAGATGAATGCAGCAATAAAATTTATATCTTAGAGCTAACATTTTTATTGAATCTTTCGCGATGAGCGACATACAAACCATCCATCCATCCATCCATAGTTTTCTGTCCGAAGACAGGTCCAGTTCTATGGAGGTCTCACATGGATCTCCTAGAAACACCTGAGGAAAGATACTGGGGGTGGTTTCCCGTTGCCTGCCCCCAGGACGCCATTAAGGAATGACGTCAGACCGAAGAGAAAGTGAAGAAGAGGCTGGACAACACAGGAAAGGAAATTGAAACAGCCATGCCACTGCCGGGATTCGAACCCAGGTACTGGCGCACTGGTCGCCACGGCTGGCCGCCGCCGAGACCGCACGACCACGCCAGCACGGCATACAAACCTTTATGTGCAATTTGGAAGATCAACAAAGGTAGATTGGTAAGACATTCCATGAAATAAGATGTTTCATTTGTTGAAGCAAAACATTGTCTCCATTAGCGGATAATCTCTAATAGACAGTATATAAAGGAAACGTTTGTGGTTTTGTTTATTTGTATGTTTGTTCGCCGTACTTTTCTATGCCCTTTGACCTATCTGGACCAAACTTTGCAGAATTACTCTTAAGGACCTTGCGGAAAAAACGGGCTACCTTGGAACCTGGACACACCACCTCAGGGGTTGAAAAGGGATGAAAACCGTGAAATAGCATCACATATGCACCTGGTGGTGACAATGAGAACTGCACAAATATTGTTGTGCAAACAAATGGAACTAAAATATTATTGTGCATAATAGCAACGGAGTTTTCGGGATAGATAGAGATTTGTAATGATCAGATGATTTTTTACGAACTGGGAAAGGTTTGAAGTGATAGGGTTATGACTAGGGCTAGGATTTATATGCACAAATAAAGTCTAAAATAGTGGGTCCGGTAGCCGAGTGGGTTAGGTCGCTTGGCTGCGGGTTGGAGGTGGCGGATTCGGTTCCCGGCCTCGGCGGAGCGCAGGAATTTTTCCACGCTCCTTTCTCCTCCAAACGGGTCCTAGCCTTGAAAACTTCAAGGATTGAAGCACCATTTGCTATTTGTTTGACTCAAATCGGAGATTATATTGAGTGACACCTGTATGTGTTAGCACAAATGGGTGGTGATTTAGAGGACGAATAAAATGTAGCAAGCATTTTTTCTTAGTCTATGTTTGCTCCCTATCTCTGGGTTATACAACAGACAGCTATCTGTGCTCTGCACTCTCCATCTTTTACTTTTTCCTGGTGATTTCCATAGATGTAATTATTTTGGCCACTTTTTCTCCTCCATTCAAAGTACATATCAATTTAATCCTTTATTCTACATATAATGTTTTCATTGGCATCCATTCTATTTCTAGTTTCTTTATTTTAAATACAATCCTATGTAGAAATCCTTGCATTTCTGGATAAGAAATTAATTTCTACTGTTATTGCTCATCTTTTAAAATCTTGTCATTACCCAAATTTCACTTACATTTTAAAACTGATTCCACCAGCATCTTTCCAATGAATATCTCTATCTTTCTTTATATGCTTATCCTTTCTTACTGAATTTGGAAGTTTTTATGCAAGTTCTTTTCTTTGTTCAATTCTCTTTTTAATTTCTCGCTTATCAAAACCTTCTGATGTATTTATCATCACTCCGAAATACTTCGCATCTTCAACCTGTTTTATTATTACACCTTTATCTAAAGCCAAATTTTCGTTTTCGTCGCTGTTTATAGGCAAATATTCTTTGAAAACTTACTGATACCCTCCACACCTCATAAGTCCTATTTATCATGAATTCCAAATTAAAATGATAATTTTGTTGAGGACCAAATCAAAATGGTCCTCAACAAAACTAAAGGAAAAAGAAAATGATAATTTATAACAGTGCCCACATTTCTTTAGCTTCGTTTCCAATCTTTAAGACTTGTTCTATATAAAGACTGAACAAGATTGGTGACAGGCTATATCCCTGTCTTAATCCTTTCGTAGGTGACTTTAGGTAGTTGTTGCCTACGGCGTATATAAGCAACATTATTTTCATAAATATCCCTAAATACGTCGAGTAGTATGGGATAATTGTTGATTATTGTTCTAGAACTCTCCATGATTTATTTCTAGGAATTGAATCATATACTTTCTTTGATTTCTAATTTATTGGCAGAATTCAATCTAAATGAAGAATTTATTTGCTAAAATGATTTTCAGCAATCCCTTACCTTCCAAATTTTTCAAAACTTTTTTTTTTCCTGAAATTTTTGGATTCTCTACACGAGTTCTTCCACTTGGTAGTTCACGGGAAAAATTTTGTAACGGCGGTCTCCGTTGTATGTGCGTGTGTATGTGTGGTTATAATTGTTTTCTGGTTGGATGAGTGGAGGGTTCTCGATAATATCGGAAAGAGTTCGTCAGGTCAAAAAAAGTATAAGACGTAGACCACTGATCTACATCTGAGCTACTACAAAATTCAGCAGTGTAAGAAAAATTACAAACCTAAAATCTCGTGCGAAATTTCATTTGCTTTGATAATGCAGTAGCTTAAACTGAACTTCCAACATCGTCATCTTATCCTACTTCAGATAAAATTTTGAAAATCGAATCGTAATATCGAAAGATGAAAGTAAATTCCTTTTATATGTCATCATATACCTAAATGAAAAGAAAAAAAAAAGTATTTTAATTCAGTCAGAAATAAATATATTCTCTATCCATCTTTTTTCTTTTTCAAATGGATTGCCCCATTGTACCTAGGGAGGAGGAGGTTAATAGAGGTTGTAACACCCTTATTGCATCCGAAAGCGGAAGAAATCCAACATTTTGGGCCTATTTTATGTTTGTAAATCGATTCACCCCATCCGGATATTTTTTTTTTTTTGATTGAACGGCTAAAACTAAACATAAACTCTTCCATTCCAAATTCCTGGACAAGCCTCTCGATTGCCCACATACTGACAGACATAATCAAAGTTTTAGGAAAACATTTTAAAGAAAAATTCTTAAATTCATTTTTCATTAAATTCAATTTTAATTTCAAAATCGAAATTCAGAGAAAAAAAAATCTTTCAAACATTTTCAATTTTCTGAAAATTAAGAATAAACTATAAATAAAAAAAGGCTCTTGAATGCTTATAAATTCTTAACTATATTTATATTAATGTGTTTCTTTCAGATGTAAATGTTTGGTTTATAGAAACCAACAAATGCAACATTCCAGTTTCAATTTATTGTGTTAGTTGTCATTTTTTCTGTTTATCTGACGTCCAGACATTCCTTTCTAAACATATCAATCTTTGTTACAGATAGTATAAAGTAACGTGTTTATTGCCGAAACTTGTTTGTTTTAACTCCCAAAAATGTTAATGGTAAAGAATGGAATGCCTAGAAATACGATCCAAGGAAGAAGATAGGAACAGTATTTTACGAACTGAAGAAATTGATTCGACAATGAAAGCAGGTCTTATCATACACGAAGTTCCTCTTTAACTAAATTTGAGAGAGGGTTGAAAGAGACGAGTGGAATAACAAAGTGGTAAAGTCGAAAACCCGAGATAGCCAAGAGATTATCATACGGAAATCGCTTGTAAAGATTATTGTTTCTTTCAGCTTTGTTTGGGATATAAATGTCAGCATTTCTACCAGGAAGTGTTGTTGGGTTTTCTAGAAGTGACCCGACGCTCTTCTTTTGAGTTCTAGAGCCGCTTTCGAAAGAGATTCGTTCCTTTCCGTATCATTACCAACCTCTCATTCATAGAAGAATTCTTTACTCCCGGGGAAAATGCCATGGGACGTAGGCAAATTAGACTCTGCCTTTTATCTTTATGTTTACTTGTTTTTTTTTTTCTGTTGTTGTTTATGATATCAAAAAGAGTTGAAACTTCTCAAAGGTATTTGTGGAGAATAAGGTTCAACTAACATATTTACATATTTTTAAATAAAGAAATGATGATCACAGAGAATTATTAAGGATTTTACTTCAGAGGGGGGGGGCAAGTTAGAGAGCTGACCTCCAAAATTCAAAAGAAACATTTCGAGGGGGAGAGGACGCAAGATTCCCTCAATTGCCCATGGAGTCAAAAAAAGAAAGAAAATAAGATCTCTGTAAGAAGGTTTAACGTGCATTAAATATAATATGAAAAACGATGACAGTGCACAATTGCCTTGAGTCATCATCGATGGGAATCTGGGATAGCTGTTTCATCTTTATTAGGACTTATCAGTCAGATTTACCCTCGCTGATCAAGCTCAGAACGCGTCAAAGCCTATGGATCCTTCTCCCGCTCTCGGTAGTGGGACTTGTCATTGCTTTTACGGGGTCCCACTGCCGAAAGCGGGAGAAGGATTCATAGGCTTTGACGCGTTCTGAGCTTGATCAGCGAGGGTAAATCTGACTGTTCGTTTTCAATTTTTTTTTTTTTTTTGTTCGTATGACGAGACAACTTTGGAAAAAAAAAAAAAAGTAATTTCATTTACTCAAGGCTGCAGATGAATAGAAATAGTTTTTTTTTATACTATTGTAGTGTAGGTTCTGAGTAAAGTGAGACACAGGCTAGATGGACGGACTAACTCGAAAAGTTTATTTATCACTTTGTGTAATTAAACGTACACCACCGATATTCCAACAACGGATGGACTGCTACCTCTTTTCGTCAGAATAAAATTATGAGAGCGAAAAAAAATTGATTATAAATGATTCTTCGTTCTTATATTTAACTGTAGCCATGACTTCCAAATAAAGTAAATATGTCTAAGTAAGGCTTCTTAAAAGGTAGTGGAGTCCAATCTCAAGAAAAAGTTGAAGTGTAATTAATTAATTAAAGTGTAATCACCAAATTAAGTGTAAGTACGAAATTATCGATCTTGGTACAGTTAAGGAACACTGAAAAACCAAGTAAATGTTAACCAAACCCCAATATAAAAGGTATTTACTAATTACGCCGGAACCTAAACAAGCCTTACACAACAGAACCATCAGTAAGAATTACTTATGATTACGAAGAAAAAAAGTAAATGGAAATCCTTTACAAATCAAAGAGTCTGTTGAGTTATCCATCTACTGTCCTGATAATTGCATGGATAAAAAAAAAAAAGAACAAATTTGTTTCTTTTTACTATTTTAACAAATGCAGGATTAATTTTAAACTGGACACAATCTTCGCTGGAAAAATAATTAGTGTTAGAAAGCAATATCTAATAATTAGTCTAAGAAATATTCCAAAGAAATGAAAAGAAAAAAAATAAATAACAAAACAAAGAGAAGAATCCTAGTCCGTAAAAAATATCTCAACTCCTACTCTCTAAAATTGAAATGAAAATTAAATTACCCCACGATCCCTTGGAATAAAGGGAGGTAAGGCTCTTGGCGTTTCCTCACCAACGGCACTAAGTTGAGGTCGGATAAACAGTCGACGCCCGCCATCTTTAATCCCAGGAGAGAAACCAGATTCCATTCTTCAGAGGGTTGGATGAATCCGACTCTTCCAGGTTGCAGTCAAGTACTTTGTTACCTTGGCTAACAGGCCCACCTGAAATTTAAATATGATTTTTGGATTGTTTTTTTTTTTCGAAGGTTTTCGTTTTTCGGCATGGGCCCAGAATCTAACCAGCCAAATGAGTGGGGTCTAGTGTACTGATTTAGCTGAGTTTTTATTTGTTTTCTGGCAGCAGTAGGTATGGAGATAAGAGTTACAACAGTGGGTTGCAGGCCATTAGGCAAAGTTACAGCATAGAGATAGTGTTAGATGAGAGAGATAATTATTGGAGTAAGGTATTAAATGGTAGAGGTTACATGATTGTAGGATAGAACTGGATTAATACAAGAAGAACAGATCCTTCTTGCTTTACAATGATTTGCTTCATACAATAGTGATCACAGTTTGAATTTTGATCTGTTCCCAAGGTAGTGATGTGCCATTTGATACTTTACATTAATGGTGAATAGCTCTTACAGTCTATCAATAATGTACAGTTTATTACTTGCATAATGAAGTAAATCAAACTTTCTTTTGTACAGTACCGCATATGTATTGATAGGATAAACTTGTATTTATTATTTACTTTTAAGTATTGGTATTTGTAGTTGTTGTTACAATAATTATTAATTTATTTATTCAGTGACAGACACTATTCACTTACTTTTTTCTAATTTTTTCATATCATATTCACATTTGAAATAAGATTCTTTGCACTACAATAGGAAATAACCCCATCATAAAGCAAGGAGCATCTGTGTAGCGGATTATGAAGCTGAGATGGGTTACATCAATGTGTTTATCTTCTGTAGTATTAGAGAAAGATGAGGTGTAAAGGAACAGGTAAAGACATTGGAATTTTTGAATCCTACAACAATCAGCAGGGCTACAAGTTTTTGAGTTAGATGATAGTGAATGGGTAATTTTAATAAAAATTATTGTTTATATAAAAAGCTGATAGCAAAAGATTGATAATTTTCTAGAAAGGTGATCCTAGAAGGCATTATACCGGGAAAGGTGACTGGAAAAACAATACAATTACAATAGCAGTACCAGTCATCTCAGGTTTGCCTGTCATGCATAACTTGTTAAAACTAAATGTTAGTTTCAATCAACAATCACTACAACCCAGAATTTAGAATAGTTTCTATTAAGCTGTAATATTCTGAGAAAGTTTTAAAATACATACTGGACATTTTTACATAACAATTTTACGTTTTGGAAATTAGAAAACTGTAAAATTTATAAATAGAATCGATTTAAACTTGAAGAAATACTTATATAATGAGAAAACAAAAAATTGAAGGGTTTTGATTTCTTTAAAATATTATCACATCTCTTAAGTTCTTATAATTCATATTATAAAAGTCCATTGTTGACAGAGTTAACATTGTTGACTGATCCAAATTGATGTTCATTTTAATTAGGCCAACATGGCTCTTGGGAGTCACAGGAGATATGATGAAATTGAGCATTTCATAACCAACAGGATTAAGTTGAAGACGGATGGCAGTCCAACACCTGTCTGCCTTTAACCCCAAGGAAAGAAACCTGGTACCTATTCAACAGAGGGATGTGTGGATCTTAAGACCAGCCTGGAGATGAATTCAATGTGGAAAAAGTGCTTTACCACTTGGCTACTCTGCCCACTGGTGTTCATTTTAGTATACCATCATAAATACTATCCCTGGTTGTTGATTTAGACCAGTCATTCTCAAAGGGTGTGAGCGAAATTGCTTGGCTCTGCCGCAAGAAAAAAAAAGGGGGGGGGGACAGGAAAATTGATAATAAATATAATAAATAATAGATACGGTAAAACCTCGTTAAGTCGTCACTCAAGGGACCAAACATTTTTGACGACTTAGGAGTTGGAATTTTTGAAAAAAAAAAAACACTGAAATACAGTATTTTCATGAATTGCTGTAGGATTCGGTGAGAAAAACAAGATTTTCAGAAATCAATACATACCAATGAGTGGAAAGTAAAAAAAAAAAAAAAAAAATAATTTTTATAGTTACCACATTATAATCGTTTTAAAAGAAAGGCAATGTCTGTCTTTGAAACGTTCCAGCCAACCATTGCTGCCGCCAAAATCTTCAATGTTCAACTCCTTAGCAATTTCCATGGCTTTTTCTTTGAGAATCACGGCAGAAATCGGCACATTTTGCGATCTGGTATGTTTTAGCCATCGAACTTAAAACCTCCTCGATCTGGTCAAACTTCGATTTCCTCATTCTCTTTCTTTTGTCTTTGCAGTCAGCTTCTTCAATTATTTGTTTCGATGAAAGAATATCATTTAATGTAGTCCTGGGAATACGATGTTCTTTGGCAAAAGCTGTTTTCGAAACATTTGATTTTTCAAAAAAGTGCAATTAAGTCTTTATTTTTTTCTTTAAAACATAACGAGGTAAATTTTCGTTTCCCTGACATGTTACAAATGTAATCGAACCACGAAATTGCAAGATAAAAAATAGTCGTTATAGCGGGGCTTACTCGCTATGAAATGAAATCACACTCAGTAGCGGTCAAGAAAAACATATACACTTGACAAGAGTCGCAGCGAGAAGTGTGTAATTTCCCAAGTGAATTTCCCACGTGAAAATTCCCCATAAAGGCTAGGCTTTCTTAAGAGTGAAGGGGCGGGCTGAAAAGATAGCAGGCAAAATTGAGAATAAGATGCTTTTCGCCATTTTTGAGGGTGACGAGTTATCCGGAGTAGAATTAAATTTGGTGACAAGTAAAAGAGGGTTATTTTACATTATTGTCTATGAGACCTTGTCTATGGGACCAAGGGAAAACGACGACTTAAACGGAGTGACGATTTATCCAAGTGACGACTTAACAAGGTTTTACTGTATAATTAATTAATATTAATAATTATTAATAATATTTAATAAAGTTGATAATTAAATATTTTCAACAATGTTATTTATTAACACAAAACGAAAAAAACTAAATAATACAACCTGGAATAGTTAAAATTAATGAGGCAATAATTACATCATTTTTACAATTCAATGTAAAATATGGGATTGTTTAATTTTGCAGAATTGTTTAATATGGTATTAAATCTCAGCCAAAAACACAGCCAAAATAATTGAGCTAGAAAAAGCAGGCGCTCCTGTTCCTTATTTTTAATGTTGGCCAATGAGGAAAACCAATCGCACAAGTAGGTAGTAGAAAACTGTTATAGTGTAGATAGGGCATCTTCTGATTACATTTTAAACAAATATTTAAAATAGTCTGTTGTTCATGTGCAAATTTTTCGAGTGTTTTTCTTAGGATTATATTATAGATAGTAAAGCAACGAAAAAGTTTGGAGTGCCATGCGTTATTAGTGCGAAAACCATTTAGTGTGCTGTCAAATTTTTCCAAGTACATAAGTGTGTCTCAAAGAAAAAAAGATTGAGAAGCAATGATTTAATCAAATGATTATATTATGGGGAAATCAATATAACTGCCATTTTAATTTGTTTCAGTTTGTTTGTTTTCAATACTATAAAAGGCAACAGTACTACAAGCCGTTTTGCTACTATGAATAGACTTGTGTGTAGGTGTGTGTGTTGCTTTTGAGTTTTATAATTATATGTATACATTATACATGTATATGTAGTATTTCCATATAATGTGTAGTATATATATACTATATATAATTATAAAACTCAAATAATACATATACCGAACAGGCAAAACTCTAAGCTGGCCCTTCAAGTTTCACAGAGCAAAGATTTCAATCAATCATTTGCAATTTAGAATAGTATTCACACACACATACATTTCATGTACATGGATGTATACCATAATTTATTAATATGTGACATGGGGAAAACTTCTTTTAAATATGCCTAAATCATTTTCTAGAAAAAAATACATTCATTCACCAAACAAAGCTAGTAATATGTGAATAATAAAACTAGTCAACAATTCACAAAAGGTAAACAGGTTCAAAAATATTTATTGCAATCAATTTTTACACACTACAGATTAGGATTTGCCAACAATAATCACACAGAATCAGATCAAATCATGAGACAAAACTACCAATCCAAGAGATCAGATAATAATAAGTAATTGCAAGAAAACCCATTATACAGGGAATAACTTAAAATCTTCAAGGATAGAAATTGTTGCTTACAGAAATAGAATGAAAAGACAATGAGGGACAGTTACTGGTAATTTTTCATTATGATATTCACATCATGAAACCAATATTAATTATCCCCCTACTTACTAATTACATTTTGTAAGGGGAAACTTATAGAAAAATTACAGTAATATCTCATTTGAAAGAAAAGCCAAAAAGGAAAAACTGAATGTTTGTTATAAAAAAGATATTGATCATATATACCAGCAAAAAGATTTCTTTTAAATAAATAAATATGTAAGTAGTACGATAACAGAAAAAAACAGTTATTTCTTAAATGTATTTTTTTAAAATGAGATTTTTTTTTTTACTGAATAGAATAAATGATTATTTACAGAGTAATTCAAAATGAAAGCTAATCCATCTACTTTCAGGGGCAAAATTTACTGCATTAGATTTTAATTCACATCATTTACAATAATGCTAATAAAATTATAAATATTTCCATAAATTCCAAAAAAGGAAAAGGACTTAAGTACACAGCATTATTAAGTGACTGAGGATAAATTATTGTATGTAGAAATGAAATTTAAAAATTCATTCATCTTAGAAAAAAATTGAGAATATTTGTAAACTTATGCTGTAAAGTTCCAGCCCCATTATAATAAATAACATTAAATAAATGGCTTTTGTAGTTATTGTCAAACATCTTAAAAAATATGAAATGCAAATGCAATTTCTGCACAAGTAAAATTTTACTTAAAACAAATGTATAGGATAAGAAAAATTATTGGTAATCAGTATCATTTATGTAACAGAGTGACAATTGCAAATTAAAGTTCCGCATTGATATGATTAATTCATAATTCATTAACATTAAAAGGTGATTAAGATCATAATGGGCAAGCTTATGCTTTCATAATCACCAACATAATTATGACATTTTTCAAGTTATAAAAAACACTGATCTGAATATAGCTATCGAAAAAACAATGAAACCTTATTATACAGGGTGGAGCACATAAAACCAGCTCTAGGTATATAAGTCAATAGGTTTCAAGGTATTTGTTGTATGTTCGCTGTAGACAGTATTCAATGCTAATGATCATGCACATGTGATGATATCCGCTCCGGATATTGTTCGCCACAGTTGCGCATGCGCTGATGAGTGTTGTTTAGTCAGCCTGTGTATGAGTAATGGTATATTACAAGTACGGCCATACATGAGGTCAACGAGAGCCACATTCTGGATTTTCATATATATATAAAGAGCCACACCATGGTCACAATTTATGTATTTAAATATACAAATTCAAATTTAGTTGCATTTCTATACAAATCCTAATTGCTATTAAAGTATAAAAAATACATATATAAGAAAATAGAAAGGAAAACTCGCGAAAATATAAGTATAATGGGGAAAGAAAATGCCTATATTTTTATCAAGAGGTATCGGGAGCCACACTTAACCCAATGAAGAGCCGCATTTGCCAATGTGTGGTATATTACTCACAACAAGGTGGGAGGAGAAATGCATCGAGGCTGATGGCGGCCACTTTCAACATCTACTCTGAACATGACAATAAAAATATACTGGCAATTATGTACAGATAATATGAATAGGAGAGACAGCGTTAAATAGTGTCCAGTTTCAGAACCAAAATATACTTGGAAATCTTTTGGGTTTGATTTTATGTTGGCCACCCTGTATAATGATTTCATACAGGAAGATTGTATGGATCTACAAAATTAGTGATTATAACACTTCAGGTCTTGAATTTAGTATGCTATCAAATTTTGCTGACTAAGAAAACTTCCTTTACATTTTGTAATGTTTACCTGCTGTTATTGATTATTCTTTCTTTAAGATATCTTTACCCAGCAAATGAATGCTGGTAACTGAAAATAAATACTTGCTTACATTAAATATATTTCACATCTCTTGATTCTTCAGATGAGGGCTTTCTTACTTTTCTTATGCTGCTAGAAAAGTCTAGCTCATAGTGCATGTGATACACAAAACTTCTCAGCTATTATGCATCGATTAAGTTTGGAATTTTAATTTGCAATTTTTTTCAAAATAAATATGATATTTCAAGAGTACATTTGGCAAATATTTATCACAATGTAAAATAGTTTATCAAATACAGCATATTAAACATGAAACAATCTCCAAAATGGGTTAAAACTTTTTTTTTTTAATGATCTAAGAAAGCTCAGGAAGCCACTGAAAAGAGGAAGGGAAAAATACTGTTTTATGATATGTTCTTTTCAATATCTGAGAACTGCTTTAAATAATTTTGAATTAACATTTCCAAATTTAATTTGTAATTCTTAGAATTACAGCTTTTACTATTACTTTAGAGTTCAGCATTTATGGTTTATGATGCACTAAATAAATTTGCTTGCTCTTCATGTTTCATGAATCAGCTGAACTGATTTGACTGGATTCTTAGAATATTAAGTGGGATTAAGATGTGATGATAGGACAGTATAGTACTGGAAATAAAAAGATAGTATTTGTAGATGTTATATTATCTACAAATCATCATTATTTCATGTAATCAAGAAAATATAGACTAAGAAATTTCACCCATTTCAGAAATTCACTCTTTATCATATTCTTCATTAGAGATGCATTTTTCAAATTGAATAACATCACATAAACTTTCTTAAAAATAGATTTATTTCACATCTTTGCATACTGAAAATTTTTTAAGATTTCCATAATTCCTAGAAAAACTCCAATTAATTTGTACTTTACTTAATTGCAATAAAATTTCAAATGCCTTCTAAAAAATACTATTTTCAAGAAAAACATAAATTATTCAGCACTTATGAAAGATATGTATGGGTCAATTTTCATGACTAGTATTTCAATGTGTGCTACAATAAATATTCAAAACCACCCCTAACTAATTATTTTATTCCGTATTTGAATGCCAACATAAAACACTAGCCCTTACTTTCCTTTCAGCATTAAAAACAAGATCATTTATTTGATACATACTAAGTAGCACTTTCAAATTAATTCATCTTAAATTTAATCTTTAGGTAATCTAACCTTTTATTTTCTTGCAAATAACACTATCACATGATGAAACAAAAAATGACTTGGGATGAAATAATGCCGAATAATAATAAATAATGGAAAAATGAATAGTATGTAATATTAAGTGAACAAATTGAATATGTTGATTTTCAAAGCAATAATAATCACTGCAAGGAAAACTTAGAGACCTTCTTTTTTTTCAATTAAATACAATTGCACTCATTTAAAAAATAAAAAAATGAGTATGTCAGTTACATTTATCACATTTTATCATGGGACTCGCAAAAAGATTAATCCCAATTAATATCTATCATTTTATACTGGCATTAAGAAACAAAAAAATATATAAATAAAAATTTAAAAAATGGCAAATTGTACAATAAATTAAAGAATCTCCTATTAAGGAGTTTCTGACTGAACAAAAAACACATAAACACAGATATTTGCTAAAATACTACAGAATAAATAATGGTGTGCGCAGCACCCATGAAGCATTCAGAAATCGATGTTAGTTAAAGTTAATTTTTAACTGAAATACTTAATGCATTTTATAATCTCTGAAGAAAGTGTTACCAGTATTACACCCAAAGAATATCTAGTTAGAAGATTACTGAAATGAATGACAATAAATGACTAACTTATACTTTTCTACTACTCAAAGAAGTCGTCAAAAAATCTAAATAAAAATTGTACTCAACGGTAGAAGTATAAACCTAAAGATCTCGATGAAGATATTATTTTATGGCAGACAAAAGATACTTAAAAAATAAGCAATTCTTATTTAAAAACAAAGAATTTGAAAGAAATATAAAAACTTATAATATTTAAAGAAAATTCTGCAATATTTGTAATCTCTGAAATAAAAAATTAACTTTATCACAATGGCTTAAAAAAAAAAAGGAAAACATGTTTTATATTTAAAAACAGTCTGATAAGAATTTTTCAAATATGATACTATGAATCATTAACCAGATCAAACTCAAGATCACCTTCCCCACTAACTGAAAAATGTTACACAATAATCTCAAAAGTAAATGAGATAAAAACATGGAAGAAAGAAACTGTAGAAATGTTGCTGAAATTCAATGAAGTTCTGTAATCTGTTTATCTTAGGATAACTATTTCAAGAGAAAAAAAAGCCCAAAGGATTATACATTAATCCTATTTCAAGAGCTAACTTATTCTTTGTAAATTCCTTCTACCACTCCAGATCTATTTAATAGGTTTTAAAAATGTCTATATAACAAATAACTACAAAAAAATATTATTGTGTAAAAATAGTAATAATAAAAAATTATGAAACTGATGCCAGATGATCAGTGGATTCAGAATATTCCACTATCACAACAAAGCTTGTTTTCTTTAAGAATTTCTTTAAATATTAATTATTTACAACATTACTGTTTAAAAACAAATGAATCGAGATTTTTAATCTAACAAATAAGTAGAAAAAAACATTTCACGGAAGGTTAATGCAATTTTATCACTGGTATTTTTATAAATACTACATAAAAATAGAATTATCAACTTTAAATCTTTGATGGCACAATTGTTGTAATTTTTCATTTAAGAATATTCAAAATGAAATTAACAACTCTTCACTGCCAAAACTATTCCTACTTCTGTTTTCTGTAACTATTTTGTGATGAAGTATCCCAACACTTGTAAGTACTGAAATAATGTAGCTCTGTCCATTAGACAACAGCTTGAAAAGAAACATTGCTAGACTGACATTTAATACTGTGCTATTGTTAAGTTGAGCTTTTCAAGCATTTTTGACTGTCCAAATTGTGGGGCAACCTTTTCCAATGAATATGTGAAACTTCAACCTTCACTTATGTTCTATTTGCCATTAGTTAAAAAAACTGGCTATAAATAGTGTTCTTTCTTTTCTCTTTTTTTTCCAATTAACTAGTAATGAATTTTATTCAACAACTATAAGAAAATTGCTTTGTACATTCACTGTGTATGTTCAACTCTTACCACAAGGCCATCAGATTGAATAATCTAATTCCTTATTCTTCTGAAGATGCATCTGTCAACCAAATTTACTGGAATTATATAGAGGTAGTAACTTGTGCTCCTATTCATCTAACATGATTGGGCATTGTCGATATTCACAGCAACGTAAGCAATAGCCATAAGCAAGACACGTGCTGCCACTGAGAAGGATAAACAATCATGACAGGTTTGGACATTGGCAAAATGGCAGTGTAAAAAGCTGCAATCTGCCATTATCTGGCCACTTTACTGTTCACAAAAAAAAAAAAAAAAAGTAAACTTGATTTTCAGATAGGTCAGAAGATTTTACTCTTCGATACCTTTCCATACTTATGCACTGTCCACTTTACTGTCAATAGGTATTTTTTGTCATTTTGCTTACTGCAATTTAGCACAATTAGGTAGGGAGAACAGTTTTCACTTAGCTCACTGAAATGGCGCTGCAAATAATGGTGCAATTCAGACTTGTAGTATAAATATTTCAGTTTGCAGGACTTTTTAAGTTGAAAATACACATCGTTAATATCAATTACCTTCAGGACAACTATCTTCAATAATTTTCCCTCAATGACTGCTCAGTGCTATTCTTCAGAAGCAGTAAAGTACCCAATATACACATTCACATGATAGAGGTCATTTCTTCTATGGCATTGAGAGATCTCCATTTATTTAAATGACTACATGATTGTACAGTAAAGGTGCAATACTCCAATTTACATCTATTTGAAGTTTCCACTATTCGAAGCTCCTTGAGTTTTTGTGGTCACCAACAAATTGACAAAACAAAAACATTGACAAAAGCTGTAACTCTTAATATTTAAAAATATAAGACCAAAAATTTAAAGATATCATCTTTACTTGG
>JAFIDM010009631.1:325581985-325595195 GCA_023159025.1 Thereuonema tuberculata | reverse complement strand
GTATTTAAGACAATTAAGCAATGATAGTTCTCAAATATTTGGCAGTGAAAAGGAATGATTGATACATTAACATGTGATGATTTCCTTCTCGACTGTTTTTGTAATTTCCTTTAATAGATAAATATTTATTACTAAAAATGTGTTTTTTTTTCTACTTCTTATACTTAAGTACACATTTCTTTTATCTAAATATTTTGTTTAATTTTTTTAAAGCTTTTTCTTTCAGTTTCAGATTATATATGTAGATATGCGTGAGTTTAGATACAGTAGACTTTCTACCAAATCAAATTCACATTAATTTCTCTTCAGATTTCAAAATGAAAAATAAAAATATAGTTATTTTTCAAGCTTAGTTAAATAATAATAAGAGCCTATGACTAAATTTAAAACTATTATCAATGGACGGATTGAGCAAATATCTTTCAATTTCTTACAATAAATAACTAATACATGTAGATACATAAACAAAGAGACACCAAGTCCAAAGTTTTTACTGTCACAGTAATTACAACTGATGTAACAAAATGTATCCAGTAACTCTCACTAATTGGTTAGTGAGACAAAAGTTGTTGTTCTTCAATTTAAGCAATAAGGTGACCATTGACTGTTCAACTTCAGCTGAATTTCCTCTCTTTTATTGGTAATAGATAGATAGATATAGATAGATAGAGACACACACTCAACATTCTTGTTTAGTAAGAATGTTAAATAATAATGACTATTAACCCATTATTAAGAAAAAATGTCTTAATTTCAGCATCTTTTTTTTTTTTTCAAAAGCTTAGTTATCAGATCATTCCCTTCTTGTAGCCTACAATAAACTCCTTTACAGAAATTTAAAAAAAAATACAATTTTACTTTTTTTTCTATTATGAATAACTCAACTTACGTAGTTATGTAAATAAATCAACTTATATACTGTTACTACAAAACAGAAACATTTTTAATCTCTCCAATCACAAAAAGAGCAAATTATTATGATGAGTTGCTAGAATGAATAACCAATTGCTTTCTGGAAATATGGCAAAATACTGGGATTTGTGATAGAATTTGTTTATCAATGAGAAGGTGAGTGGAAGTATGTGTGCAAGCTGACGGAAGACATTTTGAGGAAATAAAAGTCTTTTCCATGATTTGTTCTGACTCTTATAACCATACATTGAATAATGAAAACTACATTTTTCAGGAAAACTATTCATTTCCGGACCCATGTTTATTTGAACTTTTTTGTTTGTTTTAATGAATAGAACCTATGTTCAGATTTTTGGACACACCTTTTGGAATATTATGAGCAGATATTGTAGACTCTAATCATTAATTTAGAAAGTAAATAACAGAATGAACTTACTTAAAATGATTAACTGAGTTTTTTTTTTTTTTTTTTTTTCAAACAAACAAACACAATAAATAAATAAACAAATAAATAAATAAAATCCTATTAGTGTATTAAGTGTATATATCCTCTGATGAGCAGTAGTCATTCAATAAATAAGAATATTTGTCCAAGAACAGGATGGAATATATAGAAAAGAAAAATATTTAAAAAATAAGTTGTTGTAAGAGAACTAATAAGAGAATTGACAATAAAAAAAGATAGAAAAAGAAAGAATGGTGTAAGCAAAATAGCAAGATCATGATTTGGTCACTAGACAATAGCTAATGGCTACCACTTTAGTGTGCTCTACTGGCTCATTTTACATTTCAAGTGTGCTCTACCAGCTAAATCCACATTAGCTTCAGGTGGTAGAGCTCAGTAGAGTTATATGCTAAAGGAGTACTAGCTAACATTTAAGTAGTTAGTTCGACAATCCATTTCGTTGTGTCTGGATAGGAATAATGGAAAAAATTCCAGTTTTCTTTTATTTCTTTGTCTATACATGTTGCAGGAAATCTGTGACTTTTTTAGGAAGGACCTAGTCAAAAAACTATTTTCTGTTTAGATGGATGATGAAAAAGATGTGTTAATCAATAGAAGTGTCTTGTCTGTGATCCTTATATGTTACAGAAAACTTCAACAACTTTGATCCTTATAGGATAAGAGAATTACAATAAGGCTCAATTAAAAACATATACAATTGAAGATACCAAAAAAATGCTTACTTAATTTATAAGAATATGAAAAATAAGCTTCATTATAATACAGTTTTGATATTGGCCATATGGTTTATATATGCCTTTCAAATGCTTAAATGTATACATAGCTTTTTTTTTTTTACTGGACAGCAAAAACTGCAGGAGATTCTTAATGTCTCTCGAAAATACACATTTCATTTTTTTTAACATTAAACACACAAAATTTAATTAAAAAAATACATATAAAAAAAAGTTTGAAAATAATGTGTTCATAAAATGAAATCTTTATAAGATAAAACTAACTGAGAACACATTAAATGTAATATGTGATCCTAATATAACAAAACAAAACTGGCAATTCACTGAGGTTCTTTTTTTGTTTTGTTTGTTTTTTCCTTAATTAAAAGTTGGTCTAAAATAACTCATTTCCAATATGAAGAAATGGAAACATGAAAAGATCCATACAATGAATACATGAAGTTGAAGGATTTTATGAACTGATTTTTTTTTTTTTTTTTGACCAATAATTAAAAATGGAAGTATTCTTAACTTATTAAAAAATTAAATGAAGAAAAAGGTACTATGGAGGTGCTTCCATCTCTATATTTTCAGCATCATTTGTTGTTGGTCTTGTTTCTGCTTTGGCTCGATTCAGCTGACCAGGACAGCATTCAGGAGCCAAAAGAGTCCACAAATAAATAAAAACACACATCCAACTGGAAGCCATTTTAATCCAAACAGTTGCCCAGTTTTTCTCAAAAGTAGTCAGATTGGCTTTCTCTGGTCTGAAATAATTGAAAAAGGTTTTTTTTTTTTTAGTTTAATGCTTAAATTGCTCTGTTAGTTCAATTTAAATTGCACAATTTTTTAAGCTTATCTGAATTGCCTATTAGTTTAAAACTTGAAAATTTATCTAGGTTACATTATGTACATCAATATTTTGGCAAAGTGGATTAATCACATTAACAGAATAAATTGTATAAAAGTTTATTTATACAAATCCATGCTTAACATAATAGCTAAAAATAAATATATAAATAAAACATAAAATAAACGACCAGAAATGATGGATTGTGACAGAAACGGGCTTAATTTCATGGCAGGCAGCAGAGGAGGAGGAGGAGGAGGATTGAATAGAAATTGCCTTTCATATATGTAGTGTGTTAATGCACACAGCAGCTGTCTGTGTAAGGGATCGTCCATTAATCACGTGAGGCTCGAAAGGGGGGGAGGGGGTTCGGAAAAAATCACGAACTATCACAAGGGGGAGGGGGGGTGTACTGAGATATCACATGTATTTATTTTTTCGCTAGATCGAGAGAGATTCTCTGCGTAGTGCGCGAAAATGATGTCGCCGAGTGGCTTGATGAGACCGACGTTGATCTTCAACAAAGCACAGTGCCAACAGCTGAATTGCAAGATGCTTATCCACTTGTTAGTGTTGAAGAAAATCTCGCTAATCCATGGTCCGAGGACAATGTCTATTAAATATATTCATGTACCAGTACAATTATATGTTTTTCACATGATTACACCTTTCCTTTATTATTTTTATGCCGGTCAGAAACAACCTGCAACCCTACTGTCTGTCTGGACATTTTTATCACGGTGCTTAATTTTCTAGAATTAAATTAGATTATACCTGTATTTAAATATTCTGAAAATTTTTAAGATACTTTGTACCAAAAAAATACAAGTGATTTTGGGTAGGGGGAGTGGGGGGGGGTTAAAAAGTTGCTAAAAAACATCACGTGATTAATGGACAACCCCCAACTGTTTTGATGCATCAATGTTTTGAGTTTCTCATTATAGTTTCTAAGGTGCTTGATAATGAAAATTAAAGCATACATTTTACATCTGTGCACTAATTATAACTGAAAATATATTACATACATTTATTTTTTGATAATGATTCTTGTTTTTTTCAAAGATTAAAAATATTCTTGTGATTTTAGTTTGCATTTTATCTTTATAAAAATGTGTTAATCCTTAGCATTTGTAGTTTATTCGATAACAAAATTAAAAAAAATAATAAATATGTCTAATTTATTATCATCATAAATTTATTATGATCAGAATTTTTTTTTTTATTATCTACCAAGAATGGAAATCTCTTTCTCTGTAATAAAATGGAGATATGTCCCATAAAGATAGAACCACCCCAGATTTTTTTTTTTTTTTGTCGTCCATAACACCCGTGCAGGGTTTGGACGGTCTCCTACCAGAGGAGTTATAGGCTAGATACCATGAGGGGGCGCCAACCCCAGGGGAAGAAGAGACGAACAACACAGAAGAAAGGAAAGTGAAACAGCCATGCCACTGCCGGGATTCAAACCCAGGTACTGGCGCAGTGGCCACCACGACCGACCGCCGCCGAGACCGCACGGCCACCCCAGATTTAGAACATTTTATATAATTCCTGATTATTAAAGTGATATAATGATACTGACTATTCCAAAAATAAATACAATCATTTTGTAACTTTAAAGAAAAAAAATTAATAATAGTTTTTAAAGTGTTACGAAAAAAAAAAGACAAGAGCCATATACTTTCAAAAGCCAATCCATGCACTATGTCTGAAAACAACCTGGTAAACTTTAGTAGATCTTAATTTCACAACAGAATGAAAAAATGTTAATGGACAGTTCTTTCCACTTCTGAACAGGAATCATCAGTTCATGACCACTCATGAGTTTTGCCTTCCACCAGAATTCACTTCCCATGCCAACGTTTTATAAAACGATTTTATTTGCGTTAAAGCTTAGGGAAAGGTTGGCCAATCCTTCATTTAAATTTTCACTATCTAAAAATCATATATACCCTGCTCTCAGCATGGTTAGCAGGGTATGCTTGATATCTCGTCCTACTGAAATGTTCCAACTGGCCAAACCCTTAATTTTTCAAAATTGCAGACAATGCAACAAATCTTTTTTTTTTTTTTTCAACATTCATACAGTAATTAATGTAATTTTGGTTTTGCCAAGATAACGAAATCAAATTATACTAAGAGAAATCCTCTTCTTCTCTATTGTTATTTTGTGTATACATCCTCCCTTTCTGAAGCTTTTTCTTGTCACTCCTCTTTCCAGATAAAAAACACAAGCCTGTGAGAATGCAATGATGGCTGCCATGCTATGGCATGAAATCAGAAAGCAGGGAAGGAAAAAAACATGAATTTAACATAAAGTCAAATTCTAAAACAAATTAAATTATACAGAATAGTTTCTAGGAAAATCAGGCTCCTATAAGTGATGAATTTTTTTCTTCTGTTTTCAAGAGAATCTAATTCAGATTTACAGAATCTATGTTTTTATTTAAATTATTAAAACTAATGATAATATTAGTAATTTCTTTGGGCCAGCTTTTTTTTTAACATATTTAATTTATTAATACATAAAATGGTTGGGTTTCTAGTTAATGTATGTTATATTTTGAAGAACAAGATATTCTTGGATTAAGATGCTTTTTACATGGGAATTCTTTGATTTTTTTTTTTTTAATTCTGGCAATAATAATTTTGTCTATGTATGAGTCTCATGGGAGAAAGGAATTTATAGAAGTAAATTTATTTTTACTAAAAGTTTTTACTAATTTTTATTTTTACTAATTTCTTTATCTATGACTTTTTGCAGAAATCATTATTGTCATTTAAAGTTTGGTTTGAAATTGATTCCTACATTTATTATAATTTTTGGGCAGGCTTACATCAATAGATACAAGTTGGTGTTTATATAAAGCTTTATATGTTAATGTATCTTTACCTTTATTAATTATTTTAATATATTATTATGAGGAGTCAGGAAGATTATCTTTTGTAGTAATAACTGGTTCAAGTTAGATGTTAAAATAATTATTACAAATAAAATGAAATTTATTATTTTGAATTATTTAATAAGAGCATTTGATATAACTAATTAAAAAAAAAATAATAATATTCTTACCTAAACCAATTTGTAAGTTGCATCATCAAATACATCGCTGCCAGAGAAAATACCACATGAAAGAATGAATAGCTATAAATTACTCCTTCTGCTTCGTTACGAATCACGCTTTGTCCTCCATCATTCTCTAATCGATGAGAATCTACTTAAAAAAAAATATATTCATTAAATAAAATATCTAAGATTAAAAATGAAAACTAGAGAATGCACATAAATATGCTTTCGAGGCTTGAGCCATCATTGGTACAGCAGTTTCATCCTTGTTAGGGCTCATCAGCCATATTTACCCTCAATGATAGGCTCAGAAATGCACGAAAGGTTACAGATCCCTCTCTCACTCCTGGAAAGTGGGATCCCATAAAAGCAAACAACAATAAAAAAAATCCACTGTAATAAATACAGCTTTAAATCACTAACCTGCTAACTGCCAGGATCAAAAGGAATTAAATCCTTTTGGTTCAAGTTAGATGAACCAAAAATACAAAGACCAAATAGTCAAAATAAGAAAATGTATATACAATGTAGTATTAAATTACGGAAATATATGGAATGCACGTAAATATGCTTTCATGTCTTGAGCCATAATCGACAGGAATCTGGTTCAGCTGTTTTGTCGTTGTTAAGAAGCATCAGCCAGATTTACCCTCGCTCACTACCCTCACTTCCAGGAGTGGGAGAGGGATCCATAACCTTTCGCACATTTCTGAGCCTATCATCGAGGGTAAATCTGACTGATGAGTCCTAACAAGGATGAAACAGCTGTGCTAGGTTCCAACTGGCTCAAGGCACGAAAGCATATTTATGTGCATTCACTATTTTTTTGTTTTTAATACTACATTGTATGAATATTAAAGCTATTCTTACTTTGAAAATTATCTAAGAATTAACAAAGGAAGAAATGAAATAAAGCATAATGTAGAATGAAAAAAAAAAAACTACTGGCAAATTACCTTGTTAGCAAAACAATGAAATCATTTTGAAATTTACATCACTTTCAAAATGTTTTTGAAGAGTTGAATTGAATAAGAATAAAATGCATGTGGGTGCTGTGATATTTATTAAGATAAAAGAGTCACAAAAGTAATAAAAATAATTTGCAATCTTTTCAGTGATGATGTTTTTTTAACTCTTCAGGTCCTTCAAGAATCCCCTGAAAGACAATTTTAATGAAAAAGGCAAGTCATGAACTACAGATTCTCTTCATACTGCCAAGCCACATCAGTCAACAAAACTGTAATGGCAGGCTTACCATAATTAACTGTGCCCAAACATCATGAGCTAAGCAACCTCATTTTAGTTCCATATGGAAAAAATACTAACAGACTATGTTTGTTGGTCATGTGGAAAGGAAATATTTTTAGAAGAATTTTAATGTGGTTTGAGATTTAAGTAGGAGAAATGTTTTAAGGTTCCAGGGTTTCAATACTGGGATCTGTAGAGTAAAAAATTTAAAAAACATGACTACATAACTTCAGTGTTTTATAATTTAAGAATAAGGAGACAGTTAGATTACGATGCAGCATGTGCAGCATCCTTTCATAAGAAACTACAGTTAAGGTTAGCAAGAAGAGAAGCAACTGCCTTCACTACACAACAGTATTTACATTATGATAAGTCAATGTTAAGTTTAATAACTTGCGTAAGGCTTAGTATTCAGGCCTAAAGCTACTGAATTCAAAATAAAAAGCTTAGGTATGGTTAAATTTAGTCAATTTTGGCTTATTTAGGCAAAATTAGCTATTTAAATCAGGATATATTTGTATTGCAAGAAAAAAGGCTTGAGTTTAGAGAATGTGAGATTAGGAATAGTTCTATTTGTGAAAAAAAAACCACCTAATTTACTATTTAGCCTAAAGCTATTTCTTTTGCATTAAAAGCATTAGTTAAAGTTATTTTGACTAATTTATGCCTAATCTGATAATTATATCTAATGACATTTTTTTTCCTTTTTATTTTTCTTACAAAAATAATTTTATCAGGCAACATTTAGACAATATGCCAAATCTGTATCAAGGACTAACACTTTATTTTTATTGAAAAGGCATTAGGTTAAATGTTATGCAAACTGGATATCTTAAATCTCATTTCAAGTTTAACCAACACTATGGTTTTGGAGAAAAAGCCTTTTGCATTTGCAAGATCACAAGTGCTCACTAATCGGATATCCCTAGGTAAGTGAACTATTGCTTCAGCTCCTCACAATAAGCTAAATAAGAAATTTCACTGCTTAAAATGCAAGAAAAAAATTATAGACAGAAAAAGCAAATAGTAAGGGATATCAAGGTGCAAAAAAGTTAAAATCTGAATCATATGCTTCTTTTACAGCTATTTTTCTGAAGTAACAATAACAAATTTGGTTTTCCATTAAGTTAAAATATGTACAGTAGAACTTCGATTATCCGAAACTCTTTTAACCGGAACCTCGTTTAACCAACATCGGTTTCCTTAAGTTTCTTTTTTTTTTGGTAAATAAACAATATCACTTCAAGGTCACCTTCAGTGGCAGCTATTGCTACTGCAGGCAGTGCCAACATGCCGATATCTTATCTATTCTATCTATCTATTATCTTATTATTCCATTCTATTGTCCCCCTTTGCTGGAAATTCCATTCGTCTCCAAGACCATCTGCCTTTCTATTGGCTACTTTCTGTCCGACTCAGAAGCGTTGGCTTTACTGAATGTAGAACATTCATTTATGCCATGGAACCCACTAAACGAAAACGCAGTAGCGATGATGATAACAGCTAAAGTGATGAAGATGAGGTGATCAAAAATCAAGGTACAAAGGTTTTTTGCACCTTCTAAAATAAGCAATTCCGATGCTTTTGAATATTTTGCTAAAGGACTGATGTGGTTGGAGCAACAGACTGACTATGATTCTACAGAACTTATGCTACTGAAACAACTTTGAGACAGAGCAGCTAAACGATGTCAGTCATGGCAGAGCAAACTTCCGTTTAAGCCAATGTAAAGTATGTATCGTATGTCATATAAACATTTACATTGCATTTTCTGACTTGTATGACATCTATTAAACAAATTTATTATTTATAATTATAGTACTATAATTAAAAACATCATATTTAGTTATTTTGTAAATGTGTACATGTTTAAAATCCAGTGTTAAAATTTTTTTAACACTTTTTTTTTTTGTGGTCTTCTGACGGCCATTTTAAGTGCTCTCTTTTATCCGGAATTTTCGATTTACCGACAGAGGTCCGGTCCCGACCACTTCGGTTAACCCTTTTACTGCCAGCCCATTGTGGGCGGGATGTGCGAAGACTGCCAAAGCTCTTTTCAGGAAGTTTGCAAGATTTCAGATTTTGAATTATTTCTAGTACTTAATTTTATTTAAAACATCTAGATTTTTTTCCCAATGCTGAAGATATAGATGGGGCTTAGAACCATGGAAGAATTATGGGGGTTGACTTTAATTTTTAGAAAGGAAAAAATAACAATAACTACATATGTAAAAAACTCAAAATTCTATGTTTATTTCACATTATGATTAGAAAAGTATTATTTACAAGCAATGAAATAGTATTTCTTATTAATAAAATTTAGTGTGAATGAAAGATTCTTCACTGATGGCAAATCACTGTTACCATCATTAGCGATGAGCACATCTTCAATACCCTTACTTTTCAAACACTTGCGCATACTTCAGGAAAACTTATTTACTTGAATAGGTAAAACGTAACTATTTTTCCAATAAGACGCAGTTCTGTGAGAATTGAACACCACAGGTTTGCACCGATTCTTAGTAAAATTAGACGACAGGAAAGGTCAAGCAAAAGAAATAATATGGCAAAATGTGATAAACATGACGTCCCATATGTAACTTTGTGCAATACCATGTGCCAGAAGCGGTAACACACCTGTCGGCAGTGAATGCTAAGGACACTTCCTATTGGCTGTGCCGTCAACTCAAGTCTTGCCAAATGTTTGCTAATCTTGCGGGAAACTGACACTGTAAAATAAATACTAAGAGTCACAGAGAAAAACACAGACCAGCACGAAGTAAAAGTCAAAGAAGTCAGGCCAAAAAAGAATACTCGAAAAACAAGACAGGAGCCGTTGAATAGGCCGTATATCACGAGTAAAAAAAGTAAAAAATTTATTTTACAGTGGCAGTTTTCACACAACCAACGAGGGCTGATAAATTGGCCCGCTGGCAGTAAAAGGGTTAATCAAGGTACTACTGTACTTAATAGTGGATCACAGACATTTATGTGCCTTCTTGACAATTCCAAAAACAGGTTTTCTTATAAATATAAATAAACAATATAAGAAGGAGAAACACAAGTTACTTACTTGGGGCTGTTGGACAGCAACATTCACAGGGATTATTCTAAAAAAATAATAATACTTTAAATTATTGCCAATCACACCGTTACAAAGTTTTAAGTAATTTAATAGTTGTAATTTGAAATGGCATTACAACAGAAGTATGTGATAATTAAAATGGTTTAATGGTCTTTAAACAACGAATAACACAGTTTTTAACCTAAATTCCTCAGTAATGTAATAACCAAGAAATGAAGTTCAACTACTCCTGTAGCTTCCTTCCTTTCATGATTTGAACATATGTTGACACTTTTGATTTGTAATGACTTTTAAAATACTGTGATAAGTTATGACGTTTCATTCGCAATCATCCTGTGTGCGTGTGAATGTGTATAAATACATACTAAAAAAAAATAGAGCAAGTTCCAGTTCATTTTTTGCAACAAAAAAAAAGCAAACAATTGTTTTCACATTCTCAAAATAAGTCACAAAATTTAACTAGCAAAAGTTCAAATACATTGTTTATAACCATGTAGTATATATTTCCAAAGAGAACTATAAAAATCCATTCACAATCATGCAAAAAAATAACTTAGTTCCAATATAATAAAGATATTATATCTAGCTATTCCACTAGAGACCCTTGAGAGAGTAGGAGGTTTAGACTCTCGACCAACAGGACTAGTTAAGGTCATATGTTCAGTCAGACGCCCAACTGCTTTTAAACCCTGAGTAAGAAATCTGGTGCCCATTTGGAAGAGGGATGGATGAAGGAGAAATAGCCATGGAAAAATCCTCAACCTTTGCCGGGGATTGAGCCCAGACTCCTCCAATCTGCAGACCTAAAACCCATCATTTTGGGTATATGGGTCACAAATTTGTCTAAAGTCTGCAGACCAGTGTCTAAACCTATGGGCTACCGTACCCACAGTTCCAATATAGTCCCTTCCGGAAAAAATGGATACATTCACTTCAAAAATTAGCATTCAATTTCTTCCTAGCACTGACTACTATTATATATAAAAACAACTGGAATAGTTCTTTGTACAATGCAACAATAAATCTGCATAGCATATTATTATATGAGTTATTTATTTATTTATGTATTTATTTATTGATGGATTGGATTGGATTTGGATTTGGATTGGATTTAATGGATCAGACTAGATAAATCCTGATAGAAATAATTTTTACTGAAGTCGAAATCTTTCATACTTCTATCTTTCTACTCCATAATGACTGTCAATACTAAAATCCTGACATCATCATTTAGCTGTTGCTGTAATTAACAATTTACTACTGTTAATCTAAACAATCTAACCAAGACTAGTATATGGCTCCATTGCATTGTTGACACTAATTACATCCCATGCATTCAACTTAATTAACAGTTCAATATAACCTAAACTAACCTAATCAATGCAAAAATCTTTAACTGTGCCTGTTCTAACTTCTGCCATCAGTTATCAAGTTATCAATCAAACCTTGCTGCATTTCTGAAAGCTTAGCCACAATCTGACTCATAAAGTGGAAGCACACACCAACCAGTAGGTAATAGCACAACTGCATTATTGCACCTTCCACCCACTATTGTAACAGCATAACCATATTTACTTGCATAATTTCCCCCTTTCTTTTGAAATTTCCTAGTAAAAAAATTGGGATGGGGGGAAAATACACAGTGAATAGCAACATTAAGAAAAATCACAGATAAAGAAATATGGTTGAAAACAGTTGTGCAGTAAATAGCGATTTTGTTTCTAAAGTATATTATTCATAAAATAGTTATTATTAACTTACATAATTTGCAAACTTAAGTCATTTCTTCTCATTATTCAGACAGTCCAACCTCGGCTAGCTTTAAAATCTTCAACTGAAATGTCTTTCCTTTTTGCAATTTCTCGTGCCTTCATCTGGATCATTTCATGGGTGACTGCCATCCCATTATTTCGTAGTTCTGTTACGTACTCCAAGACTTCACACTATCAACATTCGGGTATTTGCCACACTTTGGACCTTGAATGATTTTGAAGTGGCCTTAGCTTTTCCTAATTGTTCTTTCTGGTTCCCTCAGTAGCAAAGTAATTTTGATTCCACTGCAAATTGTCTTCCCACTGCACCTTTACATCATTTTTCTCAGTGAATGTAACAACTAGCATTTTGAAATCCACAGTGAAACTGTTGTTCTTTCTTTCCATTTTCAGCAGAGCTTTTACAGTACGTCAATACTTCTCGAAGAAAGAACAAGAAATATGCCAATCGCTTTTATTAAGTGGATTAGGTTTAGATATCAGTGTTGGAATGTGTCTGATGAAGGGTTTAAAGTTTGGGAAATAAAAAGGATAAAAGAAACTTTAGATAAGTTTTTGTGAAGAGACAATATGGTATTAGCAGTCAGTGCAAGGAAGAAATTGTTGCTTTTCTAGGAATTTTTGAAGTGAATGTATCCATTTTTTCAGGAAGGAACTATATTGGACCAGAAGTTTAGGCACTGGTCTGCAATTTCAGACCAGTTTGGAAGCACATGTTATTCAGCAAATTCGATGGCACACGACGAAACTCACCGTGTGGTATGGTTTCAATTCAAATTACATCCTAGGGCCATTCTTTTGCGAGGAATTGCACCCACCTGTTCCATTATGACACAAAGATACCATCATAAGCTCGAGGTTTTATTATCCTTCAACTGTAGCCAAGAGGAGCCTGGATGAGACAATTTTTATACAAGATGTGTCTGCACTGGTCTGCAGACTGGAGGAGTCGGGGTTCAATCCCCAGCAGTGGTTGGGGTTTTTCCATGGCTATTTCCCTTTCTTAGGAAAAAAAAAAGGGGGGGGGGGTTACAAGAGTAGTGGGGGGAATTAAACAAATAAGAATGGTAAATTAATTTTTCTCTTGGACACTTATT
>JAFIDM010009631.1:325547410-325569774 GCA_023159025.1 Thereuonema tuberculata | reverse complement strand
TGAGGCTGGCCGAGCCCACATGAATTCTCTTTTTGTTTATTTTTAATGTGTTTTTATGTTTTTAGTTTATTTTCAAGGAGGTTCCATTTCTTTCCCCACTCAATATCCAATCTTATATGGAAAAAATAAAAACCAAAAACAAGGGTTAGGGTCGCCTTCGGGATGTACCTAAACATCAAAAGCAGCTACCCCGATAGCTGAATCTAAGGAAGAAAGCAGTAATACTGGGATCTCCCAACAAGCAAGTGCTTCTAGCTCCTTGAAGTTAACAGGCAGTTCTGAGTTACCTTCAGGAGCTAAGGAATTAAAACATACTGCTTCTAATATTAGCAGGCTGCACTTAGGCGGTTTAACCAAAACAGCCAGGAGAAATATGAGGAGGAAATTGCAAAGGAAGAGGCAAGCAGGTAGCCCTGTAGCCGAAGGCAAGTAAATACCCCCTAAGGAAGTTATAAAAAGACAGCGTGAACATACAGGGCCCTCCGAAGAGACCAAGGCAGGGAACTAAACCACAAACCTACAGGGGGTGATGCCATCTCTAGCATTAAGATGGCCATCATCAAGGATAAATTTCCAGATGAAAAACTGGACAGTAATGAAATAGGCACCATCCAGATGGACCTTCTTACGCAGGTGGATGGAACACCAGAAGGGGAACCTCTAGTGAAGAGTTTCACTAGAGGAAGAGTTTCTTACACTAGTGAAGAGTTTCAACTTAAATGGAGGGGTACTGTTTTATTTATGTGAAGATCAGGCAGCTGCACTTTGGTTGACAGAAGCCTTTAATAACAATGACAGTGTTCTGCAAGGCACGAGGCTCATGGTTCTGAAAGCCAGTGACCTGCCAAAACCTGTCAAAGTAGCTTTCAAAATGAAATACATATGGACAACCGACTCAGCTGTCCTACTGCGGAGACTCAATGCTTACAACAAGAAGCATTGTTGGCGAATATTGGACCACATCTCAGACCCTCAAGCTGATGGATCTTTCAAGTTGACAGGGAATCTGCCACGGCCATCATTGAGGCAGAATGCCTAGCATATACCAGGGTCGATAAGGGAATCTTCAAGATCCTACACGATCCAGAACATGTGAAACCCGAGGCTGATACCTCGGTACCTGAGCCCTCTACTTCTAAGGAGCCAGCAGGTAGTTTCACACCTACAAGTGTAGAAGATCAGGCAGTTACTACTATGGATGTGATGACATGGAAATCTGACCTGGGATCGGCTTTGTCTGAAAACATGGAACTGGTTGAGATGGACGAGGGTGGGGATCTCTCAGATCGGGTGTTGGAATCAGACACCCACAGTGAGAAAAACACCTAATCATCCTTTTCTCAGCCTCAGCCTTTTGATTCCCTAATGTCACCACAGACATGTTGAACTGTATTCAGACCAATCATCACCACAGCCGGTCTGCCTCTGCGGCCTTGTGCCACAGACTGGCTGAGGATAATATTGATTTGGTCATTATCCAAGAACCTTGGATTTATAAGGGTAATATTTTAGGATTACCTAGATCAGATGGACATCTGTGTATGATACCACCTGTGATAACATGAGAACCTGTATTTTGGTTAGAAAAGGCATACATGCCATACCCCTTACAGAGTTTCTCTCAAGAGAGACAACTTTTTCTGGAGGGAAGTTAGTGAACTCGTTGAGGTCTCAGCATATTTCCCCTATGAGGAGAATGATAACTTTCCTCCTCTGGAGTTAAGGAATCTCATAAATCATTGCGAAAGCAGTGGAATGCAACTCATCATTGGATGTGACGCCAATGCTCACCATGTCGTCTGGGGAAGCACTGACTGCAACCGAGGAGAAAACCTCATGGAATATTTGGCAAGTACAAATTTACATAACTGAAATAAAGGCAATGAACCTACCTTCATTGTCAGTAATAGGAGTGAAGTTATTGATCTTACAATCTGTTCTGTTAATTTACTTTGTTCTATTAATAAGTGGCATGTATCTAAAGAACCTTCTCTTTCAGATCATAGATACATTTGAGTCTATGTTGCAGGTAAAAGACAACAAATGGTATTTCCTAGAAACTCCAGAAAGACGAATTGGGTCGGCTTTAAGGAGGATCTAGAAATACTAACTGGAGGTATGAATTCTAACATATGCTCGGTGTTAGATAATGAGTTAGCAGTTGACCGGTTGCAACAAGCTATTCTCAATTCTTATCAGCAGAATTGCCTGGTCAAGATTGCTAGTCTACCAAGACATGTTCCTTGGTGGAATAATGAACTTAGCAACCTAAGATATAAGACAAGAAAAGAAGGCTTTTCAATAAAGCAAAAAAGACAGGTGAATGGGAAGAGTACAGAAACACACTTACCTGTTACAAAAAGGCCATTAGAGAGGCTAAAAAGACATCATGGAGGAAGTTCTGTGAAGATGTCTCAGACATCTCCAGTACTGCCAAGTTTGTCAAAATCTTAGATAAAGGTAACTACAGTCGAACCTCCATATATCGAAGTAGCAAATTGCCGGGAAAAAATTCGATATATAGAAATTTCGATATATGGAATTTTATCATAATCACTCCGAAAACATTAAAATTAAAGCTAATTTTCGTATACGAAACTCAATTTCTAATTTATGTGCGAATCACATTAAATGAAAGTTAATAAAGGTAAATAAAAAAAATTAAAAAATGAATTAATATGAAAGATTTATTGAGTACTACATACCTTTTAAAAAAACAATAATCCAGACAGTGGCTAGAATGATCACAGTTAGATTTTTTAAAAAAAACTTCTAATATCTTGCTGAACAGCCAGTTTTGCGGAAAGTTCATCAAAGAAATGTTCGCATTTGTTCAGTCCACTAAAAACTTCATCAGGAACATTTTCCGCGAATTGAAGTCCACGACATATTGTTTCGAATGCTTCTCGCATTTCTTTTTTCGATGGCTTGGAAAAGTTTTCACATTCATTCACTTCCTCTGGTTCTTCAATTTCTTTTTCACTTTCTTGAAACGAACTCAGAATGTCTTCGTCTGTAGGATAATCAGCAACAATTAACTTATCATCGACTGTCAGGAATTCGTTAAGAAGAATACCGTCTGTAATGTGACCTTGGGTGTGCAAATTTTCCCAAGATTGTTGGATTTGCGGGAACACGTCTGGTTCTTCGATTTCCGGTAATACACCGAACCCAGCTTTTGCGAAACAGTTTTTTATTGTAGATTCAGAAACATCATTTTCCCACACTTTGGCTAATTCTGCCACGCATATTCTCAGATCAATCACCTTATGTAAAGTTTTTTCATTTTCTAATGTCCAGATAAGTCGTCGGAGAATACGTTTTCGGTAATGAAGTTTCAGATTTTTTATAACACCCTGGTCCATTGGTTGCAATTTTGAAGTGGTGTTCGGGGGAAGAAAAAGCAAATTAACATTTGATAATTTTGGACACATTAGGATGGGCCAGGCAATTGTCTAAAACCAAAGCAATTTTTCTATTTTGATCACTCATTTTTCTATCCAATTTAAAAATCCACTCTTCAAAAATTTCACTTGTCATCCATGACTTTCTATAGAACAATAGTCAACCTCTAAAGACGTTACATTTTTGAATACTCTAGGGTTCTTACTTTTGCCTATTACCAATAATCGAAGTTTTTCTTTGCCACTCATGTTAGCGCCTACCATTACAGTTATTCTATCCTTACTGTTCTTGCCTCCATGACAATCATCGTCTTTCAAAGTTAGAGTTTTGTTGGGTAAACATTTATAAAAGAGTCCCATTTCATCAGCATTAAAAATATCATCAGGCTGATAATCTTTTAGAATTTTTTTCAAGTCATTGCTTTTCCAGTCATCACAGACTGCTTCAGATACACTTCTACTTTCACCGGAAATAACCTTTTCCTTGATACCATGCCTTTTCTTAAATTTGTCCAGCCACTTGGAACTTGCTTGAAATTGATCATTTCCAAAATGTTTAGCATACTCCAATGCCTTCTCTTTTATGAGAGGACCAGAGATCGGCAAGTTTTGGTCTCGAACGCTCTTTATCCATTTTAAAACGGCCTCGTCCACTGTGTCGTAACTGCATGTTTTCGAACGCTTTCTGTTAGGTTCAAGACTTTCATAGGATTTCATAACGGCATTCCGATTTTTTATAATTGTTGACACTGTGCTTGCGGGAATACCAAATTTAGCTGAAATGTCTTTTTTGCGCATTCCGCTATCGACATTCTTCAGCAATTCAACTTTATCCACAACACTAAGGGATTTTCTTTTTGACATTGTAATCGAGAGAAAAAGTAAAGTTCAAAATGAATTTATAAAATTCGTATAATTTTCGCTAATAATTTTCACTGAAACTAAGCAGATTCATCCGACAAAAGGGATAGCTAAAAACTGACAACTGTCGCAACCGAAATGGGGCAATTTAGGAATTCCAGAACGGAACAACAACTTGTTTGTCCATCCCCGCAACCCCAGGCTGACTTGTGGAGTTCGTAGTGACCTTCACTGAACTTCCTTTTTCCCCTGACCTACATTTTTCGTGAGTCAAACGATCTAAAGTGGAATAAAATCCCCCAAAATCTTGAAAAAAAAATTCGATATATAGAGATTTTTTCGATATATAGAAACAGTTTTTCTATGTAATGACCGTGGAAACTTGCTCAGAGTTCGATACATAGAAAATTTCGATATGTGGAAGTTCGATATATGGAGGTTCGACTGTATAACTAACTAAGTTCTATAAAACTTGAGAATGGTAGTTACACAAAATCTGGAAAAGAAACACTAAAAGAAATGCTAGGAGTACACTTTCCAGACTCTAGAGAAATCAACACTGAGGACATACACCGATTGGGTCTGGTTCCACTCAGAGGTGACCGTACAGACTGGTGTGTGTCTAGAAGTATCGTTAAACACTCTAAAATCAAATGGGCTATTTCTACGTTTAAACCTTCAGGGTGTCTACTGAATCTCAAACATAAAATTTAAGGACAATTCCCATACATTTAAGGACATTTTCACAAAAAATTCTGTTCAACCAAAAAAACACCTCTAAACCGATCTGTTCAACCAAGGGAAAAAAAAAAAAATGCTGAAAATTTAAGGATATAGTCTGATTTTTCAGTACATTTCATGTCAACCCAAATTTCCCGTACAATTCCCGGTTTTCCCGGTTGGTAGACACCCTGACCTTACAAAGCTCCAGGTAGGGATGGTATTATCCCAATGCATTTGCAAGAAGGATTGGATATCGTTACACCGATTCTCTGCCGGATTTTTAGGGCAAGTATAGCACTGGTGATAAACCAGGGCTATCTTTAATCCTAAACCTGGCAAACAAAGCTATATGAAAGCTAAGTCTTATCGACTTATCAGCCTTACCTCTTTTCTGCTTAAGACCCTACAGAAATTGGTTGATAGATACTTAAGAAATGAGATTGTTATATCTCATCCTCTTGCCAGTCATCAATTTGCCTACCAGCAAGGTAAATCGATTGAAACGGCCCTTCATCGTATTACAATACTTTTGGAGAAAGCCCTTCAGCATAAGGAATTTGCTTTAACCGTTTTCATGGATATTAAGGGGGCCTTTGATAGAATCTCTATAGAGGCTATTGATGCAGCCACTCATAAACATGGAATTAACTCTATCTTACGGCGATGGTTGAGATCAATTCTAAGTGAACGTGTGGTCATATCCTCGCTTCTCGGAGACACCTTAGATACCAACAGGGGTTGCCCGCAGGGAGGGTTCTCTCTCCCTTGGTGTGGTGCCTTTGGTGGATGAACTGCTGGTGTCTCTTGAAAGGTTTGGGGTGTGACTGCATTGGTTATGCGGATGACATCTCAATAGTCGTTAGAGGTAAATTCTCTAAAACTGTATCAGAAGTTATGCAAAATGCTCTGTTACTGGTTGAAAAGTGGTGTAAAAAAGTAGGTCTTTCAGTCAATCCTGACAAAACGACCTTGATACCTTTTACAAGGAAAAAGAACTTGCGGGAGTTGCAAACTCTTACCTTTTTTGATAGGAAACTTACCATCTCTTCAGAAGTCAAGTACCTGGGTGTCATACTTGATCAAAGAATGACTTGGAAACAACATTTGGAGCACTCAATTATGAAAGCACACCAAAGAATCACCCCAAAGGAATCACTGGATCTACACTATGCAATGGTGCACTGGATCTACACTAAGCAGTAGTGCACTGGATCTACTCTATGATCATTAGACCCATTCTCACATACGCTGCAGTAGTATGGTGGCCAAGGGTCAAACTTAAAACAGCTCAATGCGAGCTAATAAGCTACAAAGAATTGCATGCATAGGTATCACAGGGGTAATGAGAACCACATCCACGGCTGCGGTGGAATTGCTACTGGGATTCTTGCCACTACATTTACATATTGAGGCTGAAGCCACAATGGGAGCTTTAAGGCTTAAGAACTTTCTACCTTTCCCAAGTAGAGCTGAGTGGGATTCTGGATCAATTCTTGCACTCACAGATGAGTCTGTTTGGTTTATGGATGGCTCCGGGGCAGGTGTGTATTAGCAAACAGGTAGATATGGTTTTTCTTATACCCTAGGTAATTTCACAACTGTCTTTCAAGCAGAAATCTTTGCTATTCTTGCTTGTACCGGTATCTGTTTGGACAGAAACATCAGGAATAAAAATATTTATATTTTCTCTGATAGCCAAGCAGCACTGAATGCTCTGAATCAGTGCCGCATTACTTCTAAGATAGTTTTTGATTGCCTCAAAGCTCTGTCTTTATTGGCACAATACAATAAAAGCTCGTCTTTTTTGGGTGCCAGGACACAGTGGTCATGAGGGAAATGAGAAAGCCTATTCCTTTGCTAAGAAAGGCTCGGAGATGACCTTTTAGATCCGGAACCTGTTATTGGTTTATCCAATAACATGATTAGAAAGATCTTTCTTAAGAAAATGAGAGCTTTACAGCTTAAGTTATGGCACAGGCTTGATGGTCAGAGGCAAGCAAAGATATTAATTTAAGGGCCTAGCAACAAACGTGCCTCCGAACTTTTAATGTTATGGAAAAGGGAACTTGGTATTGTTGTTGGTCTACTTACTGGACATTGTCATCTTAACAAGCATTTATGGCTTTTAAACTTAAAAGACAACCCAATCTGTAGGAGTTGTCATTCAGAAGATGAGACTTCTTCACACATCTTATGTAACTGTGAATATTTCACAGTGCTTAGACTTAAAATCCTAGGATTTTTTTTCTTAGAACCAAAGGATTTGTTTACGGTCCCTATAAATAAACTACTGGCGTTTGCCGTAGCTACTGGTCTATTTGGAGATTAAAGTTGGGGAAAGTACAACAGACCTTAGGTAGCGGTGCTAGGTATATTTACCACCCATCTTCTACATTAATATTAACATTAAATAGCTCTGAGGTTTTTTTAATCAGAAAATTATAATATATAATAAAGAAGACTACCTCCTATAAATGGTCTATTTTTTCCTACTAATAAAAATATCAATTAACTTTCAAACTTGATCATTGTTTACCGTAGCTTTCCATTCATGAATAGCAGATGAACTGCTGCACTTTCTTAACTCGCAAGGACACGCATTGGGGTAAATTTTACCCCAGCATTAAAAAAAATGCATTTATTTACAGGTTAAGGGTATTTTTATCTGCCCACCCCTCAATTACTTTTTCAATGAACTATCGCACTAGTGCAAGTATCAAAGTCAAGGTCACCCATCAATTTTTTTTAACCCATTTCAACAGATTTATTGTATCACTGTCCATCTTCAGTAATTTTTACCCGAGTGCAAGTCCTAATGCTGCCTTTTAAAACTACCTCAGCATATACTTTATAGTATCCATTTTCCTGCATTTCTCTGCCTGATTACATTGTAATTAACTACAGTATTGTTACTGTAATTCTTGTAGTGTATATTGGTAATTTGCCAAAAAAAAAATCCAAAATGTGCAAACAAGGTTTGTAAGATAATAAAATTCTGGATTTATTTGAAGAATCAGTGGACAATGATAGTATGAGGGAAGAAAGTGATGATTTTTGCAACTATCCCAATGAATGGTTCATTTTAAATAATTATACAATTATAAATATATTGCCTAAATAAAAAAGTACAAATATATAATTCAACCTTGTGTTTTCAAGCCTCGAATCCAAAAATTTACTATGAAACGGCTTCATTTCTTCTTTATAAGAACTTCTAACATTAGATTAATTAGATATTAGAAATACAGAAAGTCTAAAGGCTACAAACTGCAGCCCAGGTAGTCTTCGAGTCTATCCTTCTGTATATTTGATCTTGAAAAAGCTGTCAAGATCATGACTAATTACTGAAAATGTATAAATTAATAATATATGAAAGTAATTTCTTAAAAATTAACGATAGATTGAGAAAAGCCTTCGAATTGTGGCATGGGTAAAATTTACCCCATGCACATGCTGGTTTTACGGCAGGTAACGGACACTCTTGAGGGTTAAGAAAGAAAACAAATATCTAAAGATTTCAATCTTATTAGAGGGATATAACAGAAATCTTTGTAACAGAATATGAGGCAAATGATAAGTTTAGTTTTAATTCATTAAAATGAAATAAATTAACATTTTAATTGGTCTTTTTCACAAAATTAATAATTATGTTAGTGCTGCTGCATACTCCCCCCCACACACACACACAGTATATACTATTCATCTAAAAGCTAGTAATAAAGCTATTCTAATTACTGTCCTGCAAGAAAATTACAAGTTGTAGTGTCTGAAATTATTTTTATTAATATCTTAACTGAATTTTACAGTAATACCATAAGCAATGAAAAATTGAAAGCAGCTGTTAAACCTGATTATTCTTTAAAGAATTTTTATTACTCAAATCTTTGTGATGTAATGAGGTAAAATCATTAAAGCAGGAGAGTTTATCAAATAATACAAATTCTATTAAAGTCTTAAAATATTAATGACTTTCAGACTTTTTTTTTTAATCTAAAATTTACTTTACAATCACTTTAAGGATATCATGACAAGCTACTCCCTTAAAGTCATGTTTCATAGAGAATCTCACGAAATACTAGTATATATATAATCTCATACACTCACCTGTTATATATTACTGAACAAAACATAATAATTACACCAACATACGGTATAATCAATTCGTTTACTTCCAATGCTGGTCCTAACGGGCCACAGTAATCATCATCCAGTATTTCGTGAAAATGAGCACGATGGTCTTCATATAATGGATGGTCTGAAGGTATCATTAGTCCGGGCGGAAAAGGATTGATCTGCTCTGAAGTTAGATAAAAAAACAAAACATCAATCATCATTAAACTATAACAAACTTTCCTTATTATTTAATGATGATTTGTAAAAAAAAAGAAACAAATATATCAAAAAGAGCTTAACATATTTTATACAAACTGATACCTTTATGTACAGGTTCACTAGAAATAGCTGACCAGGTTAAGTACATAACATAAGTAGAGATAATTGCTGACTGAAGGAGTCCAGCTCGAGCGTCACCCGTATCTTAAATGAAAACAAAATTTATTAAAAGCGCATAAATTTATTTCTATAAAAAATTTATAGTTAGTTTTTACAGATATTAGTTACTAGACAATGCTAGAAAGGTTTTCAAGATCCACAATTTCCTCAAGATTGAATGTAAAATGCCTCTGCTTCTAATTTTGTCAGCCTATTTTGGGCTCCAGGACAAACAGGCAGTTTACTTTGCAGAATTCGCTTTGTAAATCCAGTTAACTAAAGTTTTCTTCTTAAATGTAACAGAAAAAGCTTTTCACAAAAAAAATTTAGAATTTTGATTCTACTTCAGAATTTAGGATTCTTAATTCTGTAACTCTTGGACACTCAAATAAACAGTGGTGGGAAAATTTACTAAAAATACCAAATATATTTTGAAACATAATATCAATAATTCAAAATATGAATTAAGAGTGAAAAAAAAAAAAAAAGACGTGGGTGTGTTAATCTGTTAAAGTACCCTACAGTTCCTTGGCAAATCTTATCACTTGCTGATGGAGTTCAATATAAATAAACAAAACTTGCTGTAAATCAGCGATAGTAACTTGCTAATTAACTGAGGTGTAATGTCTAACAGATGGATGTTGACGATCACGTTTGCGCGAGAGTTACGAAAAACACGAGATCTCTCCATTAGCCTCTTCAGCAGGTCTCAAGGAATTTAGTATTTTTAATGTCTGTCACTAGGAAAATGCTACATAATGAATTTATTGTTTGTTTATTGACTGTTTTCAATTTATTAAAACTATATTAAAATGTAGTAAAAGTCTCATGCATTTCCCTGTATTATAATTCATTTAAATATTTCAATATTTTGTGAGAAGACATGGATAGAGACAATTCTTGCATAAATTACGTGAAATTACGAAAATACAGGATCGTCAACATCCATCTGTTAGACATTATATAACCATTTGATTTCGAATGCATAAGATAATAAAACAGCAATAGTCATAAATATTGCCTTGACGAATGTATTCTTTTTTTCACTTTGATAATATGAAATATAAAGGAATATAGAATCCAAAATCAACTTCACAAAAGATGTCCTCAGCCATCAAAAAATATTAGTTAAACTTAAGCATAATATCCATTCATACAAGAAGTATTTCATAAAGCTTCAAAAGTAGAAATGAAAGAAAATAAATGTAGACTGTAAGAAAATAAAGCTGCAAAAAATTTATTTAGGGCAATGTGGCAAAGTTAGCTTCCTAAAATGTTCTTACACAAAAATATAATCTTGTTCACTTGAAGCTCATCTGAAAGAATTACTTCATATCAGGATTATTTTTCAGCTAGAATGCACCAAAATAACATTTTCCAACAATTTCTCCAAAATGTAATAAACTACAACAATCTAAACTTCACAATTCAGTCTTGTAACTTGTCTAAGAAGCACAATATGATTCAAAATTTAATTTCTAAGTCTCTTCTATTTAAATTGTAATTTATTTCATTTCTTCTGTTAATTTGCCGAATACTGTCATATAAGCATCATGGCATTCAAAGATGCAGAGAAAAATTGGTAGGAAGAAAGCTTTCTCTGTTAAAAAAAAAGCCAACAACCAGTGGCTATATACGTATGCTGTAGCAACTTTAAATGAATCTTAAAATAATAAGTGTCTGATATACTTTAAATCTGACAAAAATAATTAACAACTTACATTTTTCAATGCATGGCAGAACAGATATAAAGGAGCACAGAATGCACAAACCAGCATTAATACTGATTAAAAATTTATTGGTAACACATCCCTCTGGCTTTGTAAAGTAGATATATAAAAGAATTGTTCCACAAGCGAATATAGAGTAGATCACCATTGCACAAAGGACCATTACTAAATAAAGTAAAAAAAAAACACACAATTAATACATTAATTTCAATTAATATTAATACATTTCAAATTACAAATAAAAACAATCATTTTAACACATTAAAATAATATTTATCAGTTGAGATTAATTTCCTTGGATCTTTTCACATAAAATCACACTTTTAAAAAGTAGGTTAAATGGCCATTTTCAAATTTTTGAAGGTTTAATAAAATGCAAACCTCATGAATAAAAAGTCCCCAAAGTATTCTGTTTATTTTAACACTTATTTTCATTAAAAAGTTTTCAAATACAACAAAAAGTAAAACGTTCGTAAGTTTTAAGAATGTGAAATTGCAGTTTAGAAAACACTTAAACCATAAAGAGGAGGAAAACATAAGTTTCTACGAAGCATAACATGTAAAGGTAATGTATTTGTTAATGATACAAGTAAAGAGTCTGTTAGGAAGGAAAAAAGAAACTAAAAGACCATTTATGTTTTTTATTTGCAATAAGATCATTCTAATAAAAATAAGCAACAACTTTTACAATACTATAACAAGCAAAATAATTTTGCTGAAAATTAAAATTTTAAAGCTTCATAAATAAAACAGTAAAGCTTCTTCCCATACCTCTTTACAGAAACATAAAATAAAACATTGTCTTTTATAGAAAAGAAATATAGCAAATTTGAAGAGAGTTTATAAAAAAAAAAAAAAAATCCCAACTTATTCTTAGTAGTAAAGTGTTAAATAATTATAAGACCAAAATAAAGTATTTTATGTTAATTTCTTTAAAAAGTCCGTCCCAGTCTTTTCCCGATGACAACTCAGGGTGCGAATCCTTTCCTCTCTTGTTATTTGTGTTGTGCCTTCGCTTTTTGCTCTTTTCATTAAAACTAACAATAGTACTTACTGATATACCAGTATTTTCTTCCTTTACTTTCAGCTCTGCTTCGCCTATCAAAATAAATAAATAAATAAATAACTTTAACATATTGAAACTTGATTTTATATATAGTTCAATAATAACTACAATAAATTGTAATCTGATGCTTGAAGAAGTATCTTTGAATCAAATGTAGATGAGCACCAAAGCTGTTAAAACAAATGCATTAATATGTTTGAAATCAAGTTAGATTAATTAATTTTAGGTAAAATGAGAAAAAGATGATAACTTTTACTTCTAAAAATTTCTTTAGGAAACATCTCAAATTGCTGAGTTGATAAACTTTGCTAAGTAGAACATTATAGTGATTTATCTCTGAACAATGTATATTAAGAGCAAAAGGTGAAATAAAGAAAAGAAGCAACAGTAAACGCACTTAAAAAGTTAAATTAAAGCAATCCCATAAACAGGCCGTGCAGGCCCACGGGAGCACGGAAGGTAAGGCTCCCAGCGTGTCGTGACCAACGGGACTAGATTGAGGTCGGGAGGTCAGCCCGCCCGCCTTTATCTCCCGGTTTCTTACCCATTCTACAGAGAGCTGGGTAGACCCTAGGACCCGTTTGTAGGAGAATGGAGCATGAGTAAACGCACTTACTTAGTCAAAAATGAGTGAAGGGGATAACACAATAATTTTGGAACATTATGCATGTTCCAGCACCAGACGACGACATGAACATAAAGGACAACACAAGACAAATCCCATGTTGATACATTACAGGAGCAGTTAACACATACTCCTATACATTAATGCTGTCTCCTGATGATGGAATGCACAAAATATTACAAAACCATTGGGTTATCCTCCATCACTTAATTTTTAACAAAAATAAGTATGTTTACTAATATTTTTCTTATTCTTTTCTTATTTCATCAGCACATTTAATAGCAAAAAGGGATTCAGACCATCCATATGGATAGCTCTCACTAAATGTTGTTTTTGCTGAGTTTTCTCATTCAGTAGAAAGTTTCAGTAGCAAATATATTTCAGTTGAAAATGTCTCAGCAATTTAATTTTTCTTTCAACATGGAGAACAAGATGTCTGGAAGCTGATTAACAGCAGAAACGATTGAAGTTTCCTCATAGTACCTGCAGTAGACTGTAGAAGTATTTCAAGGAAATTAGAACAGTTTGAAGAAGACAGAGCCAGAATTAGTTAACTGAAATGTCTTGCTATTTCATTTTACTGATCTGTAAGAACTACAGATGAAATTAAACAGAGTCCTTCAACACTTTTTCAATTTGGCAAAAGGGTGATAAATATAAAGATCAATCATATGAAATAAGATTTCACAGAGGATTGTACCCTCACAAGAGATGGGCACAGCCCTTTTGATGGGAGCATACCCCTTTTGCACTTTGCCGGAGAACCCACAGAATGAGCTGAAGACTACTAAAGGTAAAACTATATACTGTGAGAATATTTTCTTTTCTCTGAATTGTGGGTTCAACTTGCAGCCTAACAACACTGCATCCTTCTCTCATATGCAAATATCATATAGTTCAGCCTTTGCAAATGAAGACCTCTGATGATGATAGAATTCTCATGTGGACTGATATCAACACTAGAAACCGTAATACCTCTCAATCATTCAAAATGGATCTCTGATGGCAGTCGGATTTTGAAATGAGATCCTGAAATCTCTCACTTGGAGACACGCTCTGATGTCAATAAAAGATATTCATAAATTATATATCAAAATGTTCAGCTTAAAAAAATAAAAACAATGACACCAAAATTTTAACGGATTGACTTCTAGGTCAAAAGTTATAAGCTTTTAAAAAATCTCCGAACACAGGAAGTGACGTGATTTATTATTACGACAGGAGCGTGCCTAGCGCAGAAAAGACGAAAAGTTTCGATTTCAAAATTAAAATGGTCATTTTAGTTTCTATTATTTTAAATATATATTTAACATTTTAATACATTTATTAAACATCATGTAAGACTGTTAAATACAGTACACTTTCTTGAATGATTTTAATTCTAAAAAATAAAATAATCAAAAAAAATTCAATGTAGAAATCTGTATAAATAGAAAGAAATTTGTATCATCATTTACAAAAATGTTAAATAGGTATTAAAAATTTATGTTTAATTAAATTTATATCAAGTTCAGACCAATATCATTAAACTAAAATTTAAAATAAATGCAGCACCTACATACAGGTTTTGAATACAGAGTAAGTCTGGAAAAAAATAGTAATAATAATAATAGGGAAAATAAGAAAAAAGTAAAAAATTTTGATCAAATCATAGAATAATTTCTCACTTGTCAATAACAGTTTAATTTGAATTTAATTCTGAAAAAAAAACAAACAAAAACAATGTAGAAATTTGTATAAATAGAAAGAAATTTGTATTACTATTTTTCAAAAATGTTAAATTGATATTAAAAAATTTATATTTAATTAAATTTATATCATGTTTAGACTAATATTATTAATCTAAATTTCAAATAAATACTGCACCTACATACAGGTTTGGAAAACAATAGTAAGTCTGGTAAAATAATAATAATTATAATAATAATAATTTTTTTTTTTTTTTATTAAAAGGATAATACAATACGGTCTTGTTAGGAACAGAGAATCCCTATCAACGAGTTCTGACAATTAAGTAAGAACGAATTTATGTTTATTTCAAAAAATAATAGTAATAACAAATAATATCATTATCCAACTATAATTTCTACAACAGTTATAATGTAGCCATCAATAATATTCCTTACAATCAATTATTATTTTACAGTAATTCATGAGATTTATATAAATTGATTTTAAATCAGTATATCAACATATAGTTTACAATAAGAATCATAATTTTTATAGATAAGTATAATTTGAAAGGATTATAATGATAATGACAATAGTGATGATCTTAAATGTTTTCAATAATCCATTTTTTTAACTTCTGTTTTACAATTGAGATATTTTCATAATCATCAAATATATTTATATTTATGTTATTTAGAAACCTTTCTATGTTGTAATTTATATTTCTTAAACCATAACTGTTGTTTATGTGTGGGTAAGTTAATTTAATATTACTTTCTTTCCTTAAATTGTAGTTTTGTGTATTATTATTTTTTATCTTCCATACTTCATAGTAATTTTGGAGTATTATATTACATAAGAATTTTTGTTTTGGTAACAGTATTCCATATTTAATTGAGAAATAATTTCTTTTTTGAACATTTTTCCAAATTTTCTTGGAAAAGATTAATTTTAATACATCAGTTTGAAGTATTTTTAGACTTTCCAGATTAATTTCATTTGTATTTGCCCATATGTTTACTCCATAATTTAAAAGAGAATCGAATAAAGCATAATAGATAAGAATTTTAGTTTTCAGTGATAATATATTTTTTATGTAGTGAAAAATATAGATTGTTGAGTTTAGTTTTTTATGTAGAATATTTATTTGGTATTCCATGTAAATAAATTGTAAATAATAATAATAATAATAAACACAACCACACTAATCCCTAATCATTCTTGCACATGTCTTTACACTTGGCAATATGTGCTTTGGATCTTGATCCGCCATGTTGTTTTGCTGGGGAAACCCATGGTTAGAATCTTTTACATAATAATAATAATAAGAAGAAGAAGAAGAAGAAAAAGAAGAACTAGAAGAAGAAAAAGAAGAACTACTTGTGTGTTATTTTCATTCTTTGATATGTGACCTTTGGGGGGGGGGGGGGGGCGAAAAAAGAAAGAGGGGGGCCCGGGAAAAAATTGTTAGATTTTTAAAAAAAAAAAAACAAAGATACCCAAAATTTAACAGTGTGACCTCTGGGTAAAAAGTTATGAGCAAATAAACTCACAACTGATCCACCTTGAAATAGTATTTAATTTTCCATTCTCATCATGATTTGTATTTTGAAAATTAGGAAAAAGCAAGAAAAAATCTACTAAAATAAATAAGAAAAATAAAGATATAAAAGTAAAATAATTTTCAAAATACAAATCATCAGAAGGGAAAATTAAATACTATTTCAAGGTGGATCAGTTGTGAGCTTATTCGGTTTTCGCTCAAAACTTTTCTCCCAGAGGTAACACTGTTAAATTTTATGTATCATTGCTTTTATTTTCTTGAAAATCTGAACAATTTGTACCAGGTCCCTCACCTTCGTGTTTTGTCTCATAACCTTTGACCTCCCCCTTCCAAAGGTCACATATCAAAGAATGAAAATAACACACAAGTTCTTATTATTATTATTATGAAAAAGATTCTAACCATGGGTTTCCCCAACAAAAAACAACATGGCGGGTCAAGGACCAAAGCACATATTGCCAAGTGTAAAGACGTGTGCAAGAATGATTAGGGATGTGTGGTTGTGTTTATTATTATTATTATTATTATTATTATTATTTACAATTTATTTACATGGAATACCCAAATAAATATTCTACATAAAAAACCAAACTCAACAATCTATATTTTTCACTACATAAAAAATATATTATCACTGAAAACTAAAATTCTTATCTATTATGCTTTATTCGGTTCTCTTTTAAATTATGGAGTAATTATGGGCAACTACAAATGAAATTAATCTGGAAAGTCTAAAAATACTTCAAACTGAAGTATTAAAATTAATCTTTTCCAAGAAAATTTGGAAAAATGTTCAAAAAAGAAATTATTTCTCAATTAAATATGGAATACTGTTACCAAAACAAAAATTCTTATGTAATATAATACTCCAAAATTACTATGAAGTATGGAAGATAAAAAATAATAATACACAAAACTACAATTTAAGGAAAGAAAGTAATATTAAATTAACTTACCCACACATAAACAACAGTTATGGTTTAAGAAATATAAATTACAACATAGAAAGGTTTCTAAATAACATAAATATAAATATATTTGATGATTATGAAAATATCTCAATTGTAAAACAGAAGTTAAAAAAATGGATTATTGAAAACATTTAAGATCATCACTATTGTCATTATCATTATAATCCTTTCAAATTATACTTATCTATAAAAATTATGATTCTTATTGTAAACTATATGTTGATATACTGATTTAAAATCAATTTATATAAATCTCATGAATTACTGTAAAATAATAATTGATTGTAAGGAATATTATTGATGGCTACATTATAACTGTTGTAGAAATTATAGTTGGATAATGATATTATTTGTTATTACTATTATTTTTTGAAATAAACATAAATTCGTTCTTACTTAATTGTCAGAACTCGTTGATAGGGATTCTCTGTTCCTAACAAGACCGTATTGTATTATCCTTTTAATAAAAAAAAAAAAAAATTATTATTATTATAATTATTATTATTTTACCAGACTTACTATTGTTTTCCAAACCTGTATGTAGGTGCAGTATTTATTTGAAATTTAGATTAATAATATTAGTCTAAACATGATATAAATTTAATTAAATATAAATTTTTTAATATCAATTTAACATTTTTGAAAAATAGTAATACAAATTTCTTTCTATTTATACAAATTTCTACATTGTTTTTGTTTGTTTTTTTTTCAGAATTAAATTCAAATTAAACTGTTATTGACAAGTGAGAAATTATTCTATGATTTGATCAAAATTTTTTACTTTTTTCTTATTTTCCCTATTATTATTATTACTATTTTTTTCCAGACTTACTCTGTATTCAAAACCTGTATGTAGGTGCTGCATTTATTTTAAATTTTAGTTTAATGATATTGGTCTGAACTTGATATAAATTTAATTAAACATAAATTTTTAATACCAATCTAACATTTTTGTAAATGATAATACAAATTTCTTTTTATTTATACAGATTTCTACATTGAATTTTTTTTGATTATTTTATTTTTTACAATTAAAATCATTCAAGAAAGTGTACTGTATTTAACAGTCTTACATGATGTTTAATAAATGTATTAAAATGTTAAATATATATTTAAAATAATAGAAACTAAAATGACCATTTTAATTTCGAAATCGAAACTTTTCGTCTTTTCTGTGCTAGGCACGCTCCTGTCGTAATAATAAATCACGTCACTTCCTGTGTTCGGAGATTTTTTAAAAGCTTATAACTTTTGACCTAGAGGTCAATCCGTTAAAATTTTGGTGTCATTGTTTTTATTTTTTTAAGCTGAACATTTTGATATATAATTTATGAATATCTTTTATTGACATCAGAGGGTGTCTCCAAGTCAGATTGTTATTCTCAGCAACACATCAGAAGGGATATAACACTTCTTTATTTCAAGCTCAACTGATCGAAAATAAGTACTATCTGTGCCAAATGGCCTTTGCAATCTCTGGAACTTAACCCCATCAAGAACGTGTTGCAGATATACCACAGCTCATTCAACTCTCCCATTTCAGAAGCTGCAGCACATCCTCAATAGCAGAAGATTTCAAATATAAATATACTAGCATTTAGCATACTGTCACTTAGGATTGTGACAGTCTTCTTACACCTATTGGTAAAAATGCAACCTATTAGGAGGCAGTGCCCATATTTTGCTAAACTAGTGTCCTGTTCAGGCTGTATCAAACTCGTGTTTTTGATGAGAATCTTCTGTCTGAAAATGCACAAGCAATACTGCAATAACCTCTATTTTTTTATTATTTTTTTTTTTGAGAACTATTATAAAAAATATAATAAATCAGCAATAAATAATCTGGGAGATTGTACACCATCTTAAAGCAGAATCAAAGGCACCTTGAGAAAAAAAAGTAAGACTTCAGCATTGAGATAAGGAGACAAAAAACATGAAAGAATATTCAGGATGGCCATTCTCCAGACATTTTAAAATTCCCTGACTTTCCAGGTTTTCGAGGTGAATTGAAAAAAAAAATCCAGGTGTGGGGCTGGACACGAATTGTACACGATATTGTAGAGACCCTTTTCAATGATTGCCTTTAGATTTAGATAACTCAATTGCACGTTTTTCTCTCTTACTAAATATTTTCTTTTTAATAATTTCCTCTGTAATAAATTTACTCCTTTAATAGAATAAATTTTACTTTTTATAATTTATGACATAGAAACACCATTGTATTTGTTTATTGCACACTCTTGCAAACTGTTTAGTATCATTAAAATTTGAAATTTTAATTTCTAGATTTTATTGAAATTTTGCTTTCTTTAATAAAATTACTTGAGTTTTTACAACAGATGTAAATTATCATTAAATTAAAGAGAAACTCAAATTACACAGTTTTAACCACTTTGTATTATATTCACATGCATGTAATAATTTTTTGAAATGTGAACAATTTTGATAACAACAAACAAGATGTAACGTGAGACTGCAAATATCCACACACACACAAATGGGAAAAATAATCTTAGTGAATATATTTTAATAATACAGTCGGACCTCTATTTAACGAACCTCTACTTTGCGAATTTCTCTATTTTGCGAACTTTTCTTTGGAACCAAGAACATTTTGCTAATTTCTTCGTAAAATAACCTCCAAATAGCGAAGTGCATTTTCTATTTAACGAACTTTTTCGTGGTATCTATTTTATTTTCTCCTTGAAATGTTTTTATTATCAATATTCCCTTAGAGGAAATGAAAGAAATGTGGATACAGCTGAGGGAAAAAGAAGAAATTAACGATGATGTGCTGATTGATGATTATCTTTCACTTCATTTGGAAGTTGAGGCCTCGGAAACACTAACTGAATATGATATTTTGGACATGGTGAAAAATAAAAACAATACAGCTTTGAATTGCGATGAAGATGAATAGGATGATAATGGAAATGACCATGATGCAGAAATAAAAAAAACCTTCGTATGATGAAATGCTAAATTTGAAACAATCCGATGCGGATAACAATTTGAAGAAAATACAGTAGAACCTCATTATAACGGACCCTATTATAACGGACGTCGCTTATAACGGACAGTTTTAAAAAAAATTATAGCAATAATAAAGGATACTTATTTTTATCAGACGAGTTTTACATTTCCAAGTAAGCATTTAAACATCAATCGTTGTGTTGTTTTGCGTAAACGTGGGTGCGCTACATGACTCTGAAGAAGCAGAATCTTCGTAGGACGAGGAAGAAGAGGTAGTAGACACCACTCAGCCTACAATTAAGGTAGTGAAAGACCATTTAAATTTTAATATTTAATATGTTGAACAACCGGCAAATGAAAATATGTTTGCATATTATGAACACCTCCGTCAGTTATTAACTGAAGAAATAAGCAGCAAACAAACCCAGCAGAAAATAAATTATTTTTTGAAACCAGTGAATGTAAGCAATCAACATGAACCAGGACCTTCTTGTTCTAAAGATTAATGCGGTGTTTATGTACACATCTTTTTCAATTCAACCTATTATGTTGAAGGCTGTTTTTTTATTTGATACATAATAAACACTTTTTATAGCTAACTATTGTACTTTCATTGACGTACACCCTGCTGCATTACACCCCTTTAAGAATTATTTGTTGTAAACCGGACTTTCATTAAAACGGACAACCTTCAGCCCCTATTAGTCCGTTATAATGAGGTTCTACTGTACTGAAGGAGTTTTTGGTGCATTGCAAAGATGAGAGACATACTATAGCGAAAACACTTTTTCCAAGAAAAAAAAAACTCAAGACAAAATTAACAGACTTTATTAGTAAAATTTAAGTACGCATGTGGTAATGTAGTCTTTATGTCATTAAAATTATTACTTTTTTTAATAATATTGAATAATAAAAGGCAAATCTCTATTTAACGAATTTTCCATATAACAAACTTTTTTTGGGATTTAGCGACTTCGTTAAATAGAGGTCCGACTGTAGTTGCTTGATAGATATATTGAGTTAAAACACAAAGTATATAAATAAAGGATATGACTAAAATATACAATAATTGAAAAATGTACTACAAAACAGAACATTTTTAAAATATATATATGATATACAAGATGTATAGGACCTCTACCCCTGAGAGTACAGTGACATTTTTAAGAACTTGATTTCTTACTCAATAAGATTGGCTTCCTTTTGAGCATCAATAATTAATTTTTGCTTTTTGCACTGCAGTTCTTTGAGTTTTAATTTTCTTTTCTTCATCTCCGGGGACAAAATGCAAACCACATAACCCACAACCCATTTTTAAGGCAGGAGAGGGAGAAAATTCCAGAAATTTTCGTAAATTTCCCTGACTTTTCCCGGTTTCCCTGGCAGTTTTCACATTCCCTGACAATTCCCGGTTATCCCGGTTTCCAGGTTGAGTGGCCACCCTGGAATAGATTGAGCCAAAAAGAAAAACCTAAGACATCAGAGCCAATCTAATATTGCCACTACAAAACTTGCAAAGCTAGAATACATGAACATTTACATCTCTACATCAGATTCAGACCAGTGTAGTTTTGTGTTTGCTATATTGCAATATCTCAAAAAAAAAGTCCCCATTAATGGGAGCAACATTTAAATATATGACTGAAGAAGGCTTGGGAGAAAGTAACCATACAAGAATGAAGAATATCAAAAGCAGGGCTACAAGACCAAACACAAGACTCATTTGAGCCTGCAGATAACAAATTTTATGTGATGACAAGGTTATTAAGCAAAAAAGAAATCTACATTTTAGCCAAATTCTGATTCTTCTCTTCCACTATTCATAGTAGATCTCATTTTGACTATCCCCCCCCCCCCCCCAAAAAAAAAAGTTGGATTCTTCATCAATATTCTTCTTCATTCTATACTCAAATAACCAAACAAAATACTCAAAGAACCAAACATTACTAAAATTTCAAATAACTCCTACTTTAATACTATTTTATCTCCCTCAGCAAGAGCCTTCAGATGATGATAGAGGACAAGAAATTAACTCTTCTCTTTTTCTTGTAGACCATAAATTCTCCTTTTTGTTACCTTAAATTGATTATTTAATAATCAATAACAGTATTTTCCATAAACTCAACGGATTAGGTAGATGTCCATAAAATTTTGACTTCTTTAAAAATTCTTCGTGGGACTTTCACTTTGCCAATAGCTTCATACATTTTTTATGATTTTTTTAGTAGATTGTAAGCTTGAATTCCAAATGTTCTTCTTATGCCTTGTATAAAGTTCATTATTAT
>JAFIDM010009631.1:325463977-325533091 GCA_023159025.1 Thereuonema tuberculata | reverse complement strand
CATAAATTCAGTGATAAGTTGGGAAAGTGTAAACAGTATCTTTTAATAATTTTTGTAAATCGGGCCACTGATTTAAAATTGTAGAACTAGTAAATATTATGACAAGAAGTTTTGGAAAGGAAGATACTTAAAGCCAACTTTTGTTAAAAAGTTGTCCTTAAAAATTTTTTCTTTATTTTTTAAAGTCATAAAAAAATAGCATAGTTTATGTTTACTTTTAAATTATCTGCAAAATACAAACAGTATAGGCATTCTAAAAACAAAAAAACAAAGCAATACTCAGCATTTCTTTAGTTAAATCTCATTACTTTTAATCACAGGGTCATTCCTTATGAAATCAGCCAATTTTAATTAAATGGTTGCTTGACCATCTTGTTAATTATTTATATTTTCACCACAGGTGCCCTTACTACTAACTTGTTCAAAAAGTATTTTTGTTTTATTTTTATCTGCCACCATCTTTGATTTAGTTTCTTGGATTAAAGTAAGCCTGGATTAGAAGTGCTTCCTGACAATTTTTTGTTCCAAACTTGGACAATTTTTAAAAAGTAAGAATTTCAAGGTCAAATATATCAAAAGGGGGACCAGCCAAAAATTTGAAATTTTGCCCATGGATACTCTTCCTAATACTTAAGAAACCCTGTAAGTTTCATTTTGTGGTTCACACTGGTATACATTTTACAGCTTGTCAATTACTTGTAAAAATGGCAATTGGGAAACATGTACGATGAAAGGCTTAAAGTGGAGTCTCATTTCTTTATGTTATAATCTAATATTTTTACAATGGTAATAAAAACTTAGAATACATGTTATTCATTAAAATTTGTAAGACTAGTTTGATTTTTTTTTTTTTTTTTTTGATTTTTTCTTACTTGTCACAATGCATTATAGTGAGAATGAGCATGTTGTGCCATGCATTGACATGCACAACAGGTTTTTGCAAGTTGTGTCAAGCCAGAGCAATAGGGTTGTAGTCAGCTACTCAGTGTGTTGCGAGCCTTTGGAGAATGCAGATTGTATTAAGTTATACAGTAGTTTTTCTTTGTCTTACATAGTTAGAAGAACAAAATTTTGCATGTTCCACTATAAATCATTAAATATGAATGAAGTTTGTTAAATGCTTGTCAATAGTTATTAATATAATAGTACAAAATGATTTTTATTTAAATTTTTATTAATATGCCCACAAAATTTTCTAATAATTTAGTTGTACTTTTATTTTGTTGATAAGCATACTCTTATGCAAAATAAATAATATACTGAAGCATTTACAAGTAATAATATTAACTGAAGTTAACATTAAACAAAATGAAACTCAAATTTATCAACTTATCAATTTTAATCAAATAATCGAATTAAGAAGCAAAAAAAGAGGTGGACGAATAACAATATATAAAAATAATCTATCTATTAACACAAATAAAATTATAACCAATCATTGCAAAAATATTTATATCAATAGACATGATGAAACTAAAAATATCAAAATTCACATTCTAGCAATATACAGACAATGAAAAAATTATTTTAAGAAGAAATCAATAACATCCTAGAACACATAACAAATAGAAACAGTACTATCATCATAATAGGTGATATCAATATTGATATATTACAAAAAAATAAAAACATAACTATGCAAAAATACATAAAAGTTCTGCTCAGCCATGGTTTTAAAAACTGTATATATGGAATCACAAGACAACAAGAGAGTAAATATCATAAGTCAAAATCCTGCATTGATCATATATTCATTAACAACTATGAAACCATCACTAAAGGAGTAATTTGTAAAGAACACATTTCAGACCATTACATAACAGCCTTAGGAAAAAGCAGTTGCCCTCTTAACATTAGCACTAATATAGAAAAAAATAACAATATTCCACACCATATAACAATGTTTGATAGTAATTTATTAGAAAGTAACATTAAGAAAGTCCTCAGTGAAATTGATAACAAAAAAAACTACTAATCCAAACACACTTTATTCTGAAATTCTAAATAGTATCAATAACTCCAAATGCAATAAAAGAACTCCCACAGAGAAACTCAAAAACCATAACAGATTTCAGAAACCATGGATGACAGAAGAACTAATAAATGAAATAAATAAAAGAGACAAGCTATTCAGAAAACATAAAAATAATTTAACAAATAAGATACACTACAAGAACTATAAAACAATGCGAAATAAAGTAAACAAGATGATAGAATTAAGAAAAAAACAATACTACTACAAAAAACTCAACTCAGAGACTAATGTAACTAAAAATATTTGGTTGGAATTAAATGACAAATTGGGAAAAAAAAAAAAAACCCGATAAAAATGGGGAATTAGACAAATTATTAGAGTCTATGACTGGAAATAACAGAAAGAAAAAATTAGCAAATTGGTTTTGCAAATACTACTCAGAAATAGGAAATAAACTTTTAAATAAATGCATTAGCACTATTTTAACTAATATAAACACTAACAACTATAATTCAATGAAATTGGAAGAGCCATTATTCAGCGAGATTCAATACATAATAACTAATTTAAAAAACTTACAATCTATCGGAAATGACAAAATCCCAACTTCAGTTATTAAAAAAAAAAAAAAAAAGAATCCTTCTCAATCATCATTACATTATTAATCAACAGCGTAATAAGGACACAGACTTTCCCAGATGCATTAAAAACAGCAAAGATAACACCAGTGTATAAATGTAATGATATTTATGACATATCAAACAATAGACCCATATCAGTACAACCAATCCTCAGTAAAATCATCGAAACTTATCTAGTAAATAAAATTAATATTTATTTAACAAAATTCCAAATTATTAACCAGAATCAATATGCTTATCAAAAAACCAAAGAGTACAATGACGCTATTTGAGACACTAAATGAAAATGTAAATGAAAATCTAAATAAAAATAACTTTTCAATATTACTGTCAATAGATCTCACCAAAGCTTTCGATATGATCAACCATGACATCTTAATCAAAAAATTAGAAAAAATTGGAATAAGGGGCCTTGTGTTAAACGTAATTAGGAACTACCTCACAGACAGAAATATCAATAACAATATTGATATATTGTTATTGATATCGTTAATATCAATAACACCTAAAGTTAAAAATTAAAGATAAACACAGGCATACCACAAGGATCCATCCTAGGTCCTACTCTGTTTATTATTTACATTAATGATGTAGTAAACTACATAAAGCACTCACAAATTTTTATATATGCAGATTACTTAATACTACTAAAACATGGTAAAAATGTAGATATAGCTAACAAGGAACTGCAAGAAGATTTCAACAATATACAATTCTGGATACACAATAATAAATTACTTATTAATCGTGATTAATGAAAAAAAAGACAAATATTCTTATGATACATACAAAAAACAGAAAACCCAATTATCAGCCGAATGTGCACTTTCATACACATGATTGTTTACACAATAGGGCCCACAATTGTACCAACTGTCAAAAAATAATAACTGTAAAAACCCTAAAATATCTGGGTATTACAATAAGCAATACATTCACCTGGGACCTACAAATCAAAGAAATTTATAAAAAAAACTAAATACAATGACGTTTATCTTTTTATCATGCAAGAAATATATTACCAATTTTTAAATATAAAGTGATTTTGAACTATGCATTCTTTGACTCCTATATAAATTATGCAAATACCATCTGGACTAGGACATCAAAAAAGAATCTCAAACTCCTAAACTGTCAACAAAAGAAGATTCTAAAATTAAGCAACAAAAAACACATTATAACCATAAAAACAAACATTTATTGGAAAAATACAAAATACTCACACCTTATCAAAAAGCCCTATATAATTTATTAGTAAAGAATTACTATAGCTTGATTTACGAATGGAAAAATATCAGAAAAAATGATTATCAGTTAAGAGATTATAATACAATAAGATTAGAATATCCAAAAATTAACAATAATTATGGAAAAATGCATTACTTACATACAGTCGGACCTCGATATAAGGTCATCCCTTGGGACCTCGCGAAAGTGACGTTATAAGCGGGGTGACCTTATAACTGATTCACTCGCATTTGTCAATAAATAAGCATTATATAAATACAGTATAATTCTTTGTAAAATTTAAAACTTACAAAAATATCAGTTTATTAGGTTATAATTTTTTAATTTAGTTGAACCAATTAAAATTAACGGAATCAGAAAGAAATAGTTTTTTAAAAATTTTAATTCGGAATAAAGTTGTATACAAATAGTACTACACTCCCGTCCAACTAAATCGACTCACTCCTTCAGAGCGCACAAAAAGGCATATGTTTTTTAAATGGCTTAACCGATTTTCAAAAAACATTTTTTTTTGAAAACCTAATGTTTTTACTTTACAATGACACCATTATCATTAAAATCTGTACAATATTTTGTTTTATAATGCATTTTGAATAAAAATGCAAGCAAAATGCATGCTTAGGGGAAAAAAAATTGTAGATACTTAAAATTAAATTACAACAAAAAATTCAAACAAAACAAGGAAACTTTTATTAATCAATACTTGGTATTGCCTCCCCTTGCCTGTACGACGGCTTGCATGCGGTTCCTCATAGACCCTCTTAAGGTTTTGACAAAGTCTTGGGGGATCCCATTCCACTCCTCCTCCAGCGCAATCTTGAGCTTGTTGATATTAGACGGTGCCGGATTTCTGGCTCGGACCCTCCATTTGAGCTCGTCCCAAAAATGCTCAATCGGATTCATGTCGGGACTGAGGGCTGGCCACTCCATCGTCTCGAGACCAACCTCCTCCATGAATTGCCGAGTGGTACGTGCTGAATGACATCGGGCATTGTCATGCACCAACATGAAGTCTTCCCCGATATATCCTGCGTAGGGCACAATATGATCCAGGAGAATGTCCTCAATATATCGTCGAGCAGTCAGACCCCCCCCCTCCGGCCTCCACCAGCTATGAAAACAAGATCTGTTTTTCCCTCAAGGGATATGCCAGCTCACATCATGCAGGAACTGCCGCCGTAAGAGACTGTTTCAGCAAAACAGCACTGTAAAAATCGCTCTCCTGGACGCCGGTAGACCCGGCCTCTCCTATCATTACCATGGAGACACATTCTGCTCTCATCAGTGAATAGGACGGACCACTATTGCTCGATGCTCCAATTGACATGTTCCCAAGCAAATTCGAGTCGTGCTGTGCGGTGACTTACGGTCAATTTTGGGCCTCTAGAGGGCCGTCTTGGAGTGAAGTTGGTTTCCTTCAAGCGTCTTCTGACTGTCCATTGACTAACAGCTACTCCACGAACTTGTCTCAGCTCCTGTTGCAGATCGACACCCGTGAGATGGCGATTTCGCAGTGAAGTTGAAACGATAAAGCGATCGTCCCTCTTAGATGTGCATCGGCACCGTCCAGTATGTGGTCTCCGAGTGAAGGTACCAGTTTCCTGAAACCTTCTGAATACTCTTAAGATAGCAGATTGGCTCAAGTTTAGTTGACAAGCGACTTCTCGTTGACTGTGGCCTGCGTGCAACAAAGCAACAACTTGTGCGGCGTCTTCTGACATAGTATCCATGGGTTTGTGAAAACAATGAATTAGACTTGCAGAGATGTGTAAAGATGAACATATGGTAAGCGACTGATAAGAAATATCGGTCCACGTGGGATTTTATAGGGGAGTGCGGCGGCAACTCATGGTTTCCGTTCAGGCTGCATTTTGCTACACTTACGTTCAGATCACATTCATTTGGAAAATATTGTACAGATTTTAATGATAATGGTGCCATTGTAAAGTAAAAACATTAGACTTTCAAAAAAAAATGTTTTTTGAAAATCGGTTAAGCCATTTAAAAAACATACGCCTTTTTGTGCGCTGTGAAGGAGTGAGTCAATTTAGTTGCATGGGAGTGTAGTATGCTCAAGATAAGTACTGATGTACAACTGACCATACTTAAAATAATCCATAATACAGGACTGTCGCAATTTTGGTTTCATCTTTTGCAGTGGCGTAACTAGAGGGGGGCGGTGGGTGCGGTCCGCACCGGGCGGCACATATTTTGGGGCGGCATTTTTTATATTTAGTTTTAGTTGTAAAAAAACGACTTGTTCACTTCAGAAGTTTAGTATAATAAGTTTACTATTCATAAATTTACTATTACTTCGTAATTCATAATTTCTACGAATTATGAATTACTATATGATTTCGAATATTTTTCCTTATATTACGCTTATCCAATTGAAGAAATGTTTAAATAATTTAAATTCGTCTATTTTACTGAAAATTATTAAGATTTACGTCAAGAATATGAAAATATTCAAATTTCTCCATTAACCCTTTATTTCCCAGTGTCATTAGCTTTAGAAATGAATAATGTAGTTAACATTTTTGCATGTGGAAAACCATGTAAAATGGTTTTAACAAATGGTGGAAACCTAATCCCAAAATAAGTCAACACGAGTTGAGCCCATTGCACATTCGATCTTGTTCCCAATGGAAGGAATTAGAAATAAAACTTGGACATGGCGCAACTTTTGATAAACTTTAACAACCGAATATTGATAGGAAAATCAAAAAATGGAAGGAAATTCTTACAAGAATAGTTGATATAATTAGATTCTTAGCAAAACAAAATTTGGCGTTTCGAGGTCATCGTGAAAGTGTTCATCAGGAAGACATCAATTCAATGGAAAATAGAGGAAATTGTCTAGAGCTTGTTGATTTGTTGGCTAAGTAGTATGTACTGAACATGTTGTAAAAATTAAGATGGGTAATAAATATAGTATCTCCTATTTGTCGCCGAAGATTCAGAATGAATTCGTAGAGCTATTGGGAGGCGCAGTGACAAAAACAATTATGGATCAAATAAAGCAAGCTAAATACTTTTGTATGATATTTGACAGCACTCCAATTATTTCCCACAAAGATCAAACCAGTCAAATTATTAGATATGTAGTTATTGATGGCAGCGAAGTTAAAGTTGTAGAATCGTTTATTGACTTTGTAGAAACTAATGGAAAACTGCTGAGGAAATCACAAATATGATTTTAACGAAATTCGAAAATTACGGTTTAGATATAAAAAATTGAAGAGGACAGGCTTACGATAATGCTGCCGTCATGGCAGGAAAGCACAGCGGTGTTCAAACTCGCATTAAACTAATAAATCCAAATGCAGAATTTGCAGCATGTACAAATCATTCTATAAACCTGGCATGTTTACACGCTGCTTCTACTGCTATCGATTCCTTAACATTTTTTGGAACTATCGAGCAGTTGTTTTCATTTTCTTCTTCCACTCGTCGATGGGATGTTTTATTTTCTGTAACTGGTCAAGGTGTTAAATGCAGCGTAGAAACTCGCTGGAGCGCTAGAGCAAAAGCAGTAACTATAGTAAAAAAGCATTTTTTTACATTTTAAGCTCCTTGGAAAAATTGACATATGAAGATGAAAATAGTAAAACGAGATCAGATGCTGGAATATTACTCAATTCAATACAATCCTTTTTCTTTTCTGTTATGTCAATTTATGGGAACCCATCCTTTTGGAAGTTAATGACGCGCAAAAATTCCTGCCAATAAAAGGGTTATGTTCATCAATGCCATATAAATGTTCATCAATGCCATATAAAACTAAATTCTTTGCAAACCCATTTCATGGAACAAAGAGATGCGCTACTACAAAACGCAGTTATAGCAGCCAAAACAATTTGTGAAGAGTTGGAGATATCGACTGAACGTCGAGTTAGAAGGAGAAAAAATATGAGTGGGGGAAATTCACGAGACTGGGGCTATCCTTAGAACAAGAAGTATGAAGAGAAATGTTTTTATCTATGGATAGAATTATAAAGGAAATAAAAGAACGCTTTGATCAGTTGCATGTCCTTCGTGTATATTACCATGTAACCTACTAAATGAAGAATTTGAATGTCAAATAAATGACTTTATTGACATTGATAAAGAACAGTTCCAAATTGAAAGAAAAAGGATCCAGGTTTTTATGGCTGTACCTGCACTATAAGAAGAGGCAAAACGTTGGAAAACGGGGGGGGGGGGGGATGGCCCTATTGATATACTCAAATTGATTCAACAGTATAGACTGGAAAATTCTGGACCCAACATTGTAATTTTGCCAAGAATTTTTTTTAACAATTATTGCAATCAGTATCGCTAGTTGCGAAAGGAGTTTCTCCAAATCGAAGTTGATAAAAAATTATCTTCTTTCCACAATGAGTGATTTAAGACTACAAAATCTTGCAATATTGTCCACAGAACAAGAAATTACAAATACAGTAAAACCCCGTTATTACGCTCGTCAAGGGACCATGAACTACAAGCGTAATAAGCGGGATAGCGCTATAGACGGGAAATGATTTATGAGATGGGGGAACATTTAGACACCATTTTACAGGAAACATACTTGATTGTGCAATAGATATAATGCAAATATGAGCTTATTTCCTATTTAAAAAATCTTTGATTGTGGTTTGCCGTGTGTGTGTGTGTGTGTGTGTGTGTGTGTGTGTGTGTGTGCTACTGTTATGAATTATGACATTTTCAATGCGGTTCAAGTAATTATCAACATCAATTGATACAACACTAGGAGCAACACTAATATATTTTCGGAGCAGATTTAATGCACTGCCGCTATTTCACGCATGTTTTCTTGAATGATTGGGCCACTTAATGGCACTGATGCATCAAGGGACTGATCAATCCATTCAATTAGAATTTCTTCGGCACCTTCAAATTTTCCACGCTTTACTTTTTTACGTTTGCAACCACTCTTCGCTGCATTGGTAATTCCATTCTTATTTTTTATTATTGTTCTCAGACTGGATGAGGGGATTCCTAGAGATTCTGCGAAATCCTTCTGACTTAGTGTAGAATTCTCGTCGTACTTACGGAGAATTTGTAATTTATACTAATAGAAAGGGATTTCCGCTTCGACATTTTGCACTACTGTATCACAGACCCGCACTTCACAGAGTTCAAAGATTCCTTTCAACCATGGAAAAAAAAAAGAATCTTCATAGTGTTACATTTCTCTTCGATACAAAATTTCCGATTTAAAAAAAGCGCTACAAGCGGGATTTCAGCGTTATAAGGGGGTAAAAGTATACAGAGTTATATTGAAAATTCCAGGGACCGAATAAAAGGAGCGTAAAGAACGGGATAGTGCTATAAGCGGGAGCGTAATAACGGGGTTTTACTGTATTATAAATTTTGAGAGCATTATACACGATTTTTTTACTATGAAAGTTAGAAGAGTAAATATATAAATATGATTACATGCACATTTGTGTACAATTTGTTTGTTTATCCAAAAGAAATGAAATTATTTATTTATAAATATAAAATAAAAAAATTTTAATGGTAATTTTTTTTTGTAAATTAGGTAATCTATATGTTTTGTAATTTAAATATGGCATCCAACGGTAAAAAGTTACCACCTGTAGTTTGTCTCAATTACAATTATTTATTTATATTATTAATTTGTAAAAACCACCATTTCATGACTTAGAAAGGGCGGCAAATTGGAGACCGCCCCGGGCGGCAAAAGTTCTAGTTACGCCACTGATCTTTTGTACAATGTTTTCTAAGTTTTGTAGTTTCTGCAAATGTTCTTTAGCTCCCTCATGGCTCGTAAAAAAATGTCTTACGACATTTAATGCTCTGAGTGCTTCTGCTTGTGTCACCGCTTCACTTTCAGTATCACTGTCGTTATCCTCACTTTTTAATGCATTGGAATCTAAAACTTGCAAAGCAATTTCAGAAATCAAAGCTTGAGAAGTGGTAGCACAATTTCATCATCAATTCTCACATATTCACTTTACCCTTCTATAGCACAGCCACAATTTCTGAGATCTTGTATTAACACAGGTAAAGGAATATCGTCTTCATCATCTTTTTTCCTAGAATTTGAGGGGATGAAGTGCTTTGTGAAAAAGCGGTCCCCTCCATCAGTAGGAGAAGTGACGTCGATAGAAGATCATACCCACAGAAAAATTCTTGGAATTGAATCAGTGTGGCACTGAAATCACAGACAAAAGTGACCTTATATGCGATTACGGTATTTAAGACCTGACCATATATCCGATAATCCATATCAAAGAATTCCTACTCAATGAGCCGGGACTTTAGAAAAGTGACCTTATATGCGGGGTGACCTTATATCGAGGTCCGACTGTATTTTGGAAAAAAACAATCAACAAGATTGGCATTAACAAGATTAGATCGTTTACAAATATTTCCGAACTAAAGAAATTCCTAATAAAATGGTTTCTTTTCAACAATAGTGAAAAAATTTGAAAGGAAAAAAAATCAATTTTCATAAAAAATTAAAGAAAAAAACCACAATAGGCATTTATTAAAATTTGTGATGCTGTACTGACTGCACCACAGAAAGTGGCAATTTTAATGTAAATTTAATAAAGAAGAATAAACATATATATCTATGATGTGAATTTTTATTTATGTAAATAAACTTAAGGACATCTATTTTATATATAGTATACCGTTTATACACATTTTGTAAATCCTTTGTACAAACTTTGTGCATTCTTTTATGTATCTTTGTATCTCATGTAATATATAACTCATTTTATAATGTATATATATATATGTGTGTGTGTGTGTGTGTGTATGTATGTATGTATTCTATTATTATATCTGAACTACTGCAGATATACATATATCATCTCTTATTTATATAATCTTTTTTTATTATTATTATTTTGTTAGTTTGTTTTGGTTTCATTCATAAAGATGTAAATATATCTAATAAATATAATTGTAGCACCTGTTGATAGGAGTCTTTAGCTCCTAATGGGACTCTAATGTAATTCAAATGTAGATTCAAATAAAAAAACACCTTTTTGGAAACTTATGTTGTGACCCATTTTCATTGCATAAGAAAGTAATTAAGAAGAATTTGAGAACAGTAACTGTGGAGATGTGTGAAAAGTGGCTAGGGTTTCCACCTCTCCGGGTTTGACCCAGAGACTCCGGGTTTCAGTGAGTTATCTCCGGGCTCCGGGTTTAATTATTATTTCTCCGGGTTGTGTAAGTAAAATTGATTATATACATATAAATAATAAAAATACTCAAATTTATTATAGTTAGAACACGGTAGAGCATTGAAAAGTAAAAATTCAGATACTTCCGACGTTGCAGAACTTTGTTTAAAATTAGGGCACGTCATGGGTCCAAATGTTAAAATTATGTTTAAAGAAAGATTTAAAATTAAGGAAAATCCTAGAAAGCTGTATTATTAAAAATGCTAAACTACTACTCTATAATCATTAGAATTGTATTTAATTTGTAGGAATGTGAGTTTTGAATTTGTTAATTTATATATATATAAAAAATTGCATGTGTGTGTTTTTTTTTGGGGGGGGGGAGGGAGGGTGTTTAGTCATCGTCTCCGGGCAAGACTTAATTCTGAGGTGGCAACCCTAAAAGTGGCTTTCATTAAAACTTATACCAGGGAAGTCCATTTGTTGTTCATGCCATAAAAAACTCTCTAGCTGTAATGAAAGAGATGATGACAGTGCCAAAGAAGAAGCTTTTACACCTCCTGAGCTAGTTGTAGAATCTATAAATAAAGCAGGTGAGACATTAGGAGTTTCACCTATCAAAATAATGAAACTAAGCCATGAGAAAAAAACATTTAGAAGTTAATCGTACAGTGAAAAAGTTTTCTGGTGCAATTAAGAAAACACTAAGCGACTCATTCAATATACAGCCTGAGTTGGAGAGGGAAAAAGAGAAGAGAAGAAAACAGGAAAAAAGATATTGCAGCCAAGGACATTAGAGTATTTAGACAAGAGTTTAAAAGAAAGAATAAAAAGTTGCACATCAAATAGTGAAAGAATTAAAGTCATCAGTCTAGCTCCCAAGAGCTGGTCAAATAATAAAATAGCACAGGAACTAGGTATGAGAAAGTACTTGGTGAAGAAAACAGAGGCTCTTGTGGAAAAACATGAAATCATTCCTGAAGTGAATTTATTGAAATTGGGGAGAAGAATTAGAAAAGAAACTAAGGACTTGGTTGTAAATTTTTACAATAGTGATGAAGTAAGCAGTGTGTGTCCAGGAATGAAAGATACGAAGTCTGTTCGTTTTGGAAGATGGAAGCAAAGAATTAAAACAGAAAAGGTTGTGTCTATGTAACTTGAGAGAATTATACCAAAAATTTAAAGAGGAGTATCCATCAGTTTGTATAGGATTTTCTAAATTCTGTGCGGTGAAGCCCAAGTGGTGCATTCTGGCAGGAACAAGCGGGACATCAAAATGTTAAATTGATGGCTTCAGTAGTAAACATCAATGACTGGAAATCTGAGCTTGCAAAATTAGTGCAATGTTAACAGTGAGAACTGTATGATAGGTGAGCGGGCAACATGTCCAGGTATTAAAGCATTACAATTACATGAACTAAACCCCGAATTGGATGATTCTGCTATAGCAGATGATGAAACGACTATTTCTAACAAACAGTGTGTTACAACAGATCGTTGCAAATTAATCACTGTTTTAGAAACTTTATCAGAATTTAAATATAACTTGGCATCAAAATTAATGCAGTTAAAAAGTCACCACTTTATTGATCAGAGTCAGTCGCAGTTTCTCAGCACAATAAAAGCAAATCTCTCTCGGGATGTGTGGGTAGTGATAGGGGATTTCTCAGAAAATTTTACATTCATTACCCAGGATGAGATGCAGTCTTACCACTGGGTAAATGCCCAAGCCACACTGGATCCCTTTTGTGTCTATTTTAAGACTGAATCTGCAGAAGATCTGTGCAACAAATGTATTATAAGTGATTGCATGGAGCATAATACAACTGCTGTTTATGCATTCCAAAAGCAGCTGATTCCATTTATCCAGAAATTCATACCAAATCTGAAGAAGATCTATTATTTCTCGGATGGATAAGGAGGACAATACAAGAATTTTAGAAAGAATTTTTATAACTTGTGTAAGCATAAACAGGACTTCGGTGTTTATGTCGAGTGGCATTTCTTTGACACAAGTCATGGCAAGGGTCCCTGAGATGGGATTGGTGGGACAGTGAAGAGACTTGTCACAAAGGCAAGTCTTCAGCGACCAACTGACGACCACATCCTTACCCCTAAGGGCATGTTTGAGTTTTGTATGGAAAATATTCAAGGCATAAACTTTGTCTTGGTGACCGAAGACAGCATCAAGAAAGAACAAGATTATCTCAAGGACCGCTTCAACAAATCCCAGAGGTTTGATGGTACAAGGGATCACCACTGCTACGTCCCTATGGATTCATCTACTCTTCTGATAAGCAGAACTTCATCATCATTTCATACTAACCATATGCAGTTCAGAGTTGACGGATCACAAACACCAATTGATTTTAATCAAATAACCTAAAATGACTATGTTGTTTGTATTTACGATAAAAGATAGTATGTAGGTAAAGAAATCGAAACATCAAATGAAATCAATGATGTTCAAGTGATGTTCTTCAAACTAGCTGGATCATCAACTAGTTTTTCTTTGCAAAGAAGTAATATTGTTTGGGTGAAGTCGAGCAACATTCTTGAACCATCTTAAAAACCATTAGAATTTTCCACTGCCACGGGGAGAACATATAATATTACTCAACAGAAGAACACAGAATTTTCACTTAAGTTATTAGCCTACTTAAATAGCATACCATAGAGATGAATGTGAAGTTAAACTGAATATACAAAGATTTCTATTAAGAATAAATGTTTCTGTAAAATTACCAGTGATAAATTATTTCATAGCATAGTTAAACTTTTGTTAATGAAAAACTCTTCTGACAGAGGGTCGAAACACCAGCTGTAGTCAATAGTATGCTTTTTAAGTTTTTTTATCATTGTAAAAATATTAATTATAACATAAAGAAATGAGACCACTTTAAGCCTTTCATCCTACATGTTTCCCCATTGCCATTTTTACAGGTAATTGACAGGCTGTAAAATGTATACCAGTGTGAACCCCAAAATGAAACTTACAGGGTTTCTTAAGTACTAGGAAGAGTATCTATGTGCAAAATTTCAAATTTTTGGCTGGTCCCCCTTTTGATATATTTGACCTTGAAATTCATACTTTTTAAAAATTGTCGAAGTTTGGAACAAAAAATTGTCAGGAAGCACTTCTAATACAGGCTTTCTTTTACTATTTCTGGAAACACTTTCAGTCATAGTTCTTGTATAAAAATTACCATCCTGTGGCTTCAAGCCCTTTTCATTTTTACAGACCTTTAAAAACAGCAAAATTCCTCATTCCGATAGCAAACTTGATCTAACTCAGGGGTCGGCAACCCGCGGCCCGCAAAGCGTTTTGGTGCGGCCCTGGAGGCGTCTTAAGATTTTCCTTTTTTTTTTTATTTTGGTTGTTAAAATAAGAATTTCCTTTATTTTATTTTTTTTTTTTGGTTGTTAAAATAAGATTCTGGCCCTTTTTGGCCCAAGTGCGGCCCGCAGTAATCCGCACATAAAATATTTGGCCCTCTTACAACAAAAGGTTGCCGACCCCTGATCTAACTTATCAAAGACATATCTCCATTTACAAACAGTTTCTGATAGGCCAGAATCTCTGCTTTAAGACAGTGCAAACCAGAACTTTCTATCCTACATAGAAACCACACAGCAGCTTTCTTCTATGCCATTGCAAACCCTTATTTTTGCTGTCGCACTGACAAAAAATGAGCCTAAATCAAAGATGGTGGAAGATAAAAATAAAACAAAAATACTTTTGAGCAAGTTACTAGTAAGGGCACCGGTGGTGAAAATATAAAAAATTAACAAGATGGTCGAGCAACCACCCTGGTTGATTTCACATGGAATGATTCCACATCAAAGTGTATAGAAATTAGTGGATTACTAAAAAGGATTGATGCTTTAAAGGACTTGTTTGTTTTGGTTCTAATGCTTTTCTGAGAATTTTTATCGTCTTTATGCAGTAAATTTTCAACAAGGAAGAAAAAACCGAAAAAATTATTAAAGTTTGATTGCATCTTGTCCTTAAATATGCATGCCAAATTTGAAGAAGATGTATCTAGTGGCTCAAACATTGTTAGAGTGATATATACATACACTGGTTTAATGAGTTTCACTTTTCTAGGAAAGTAGGCTAATAAAATAGTAGCTCTCTTAACTCCAGAAGGAACTGAATGAACTTCATTAATTTTCTTTAATAAAATACAGTCATTACTTTGTATTGAACAGGATAAATGAAAGATAATCTAAGTAATAATGCAAATTAACATTGTTTCACTGATATATATTAAAAGCATAGGGAAATATGTAATTACAGTATATTTACATTTAGATGTAGTCACTTTGAAACTCTTATGGCTGGTCTATTCTTAATAAATAATGAAAGCAACTCCACTAACATAACAGGATATGTGGATTACATGGAATTATAATTTTATAGAATAATTAACAGAATATTTTTGATAGTCAAGCAACCATTTAATTAAAATTGGCTGATTTCATTATCATTAATCAATGTGATTAAAAGTAATGAGATTTAACTAAAGAAATGCTGAGTATTGCTTTGTTTTTGTTTTTTTAGAAAGCCTATACTGTTTGTATTTTGCAGATAATTTAAAAGTAAACATAAACTATGCTATTTTTTTTATGACTTTAAAAAATAAAGAAAAATTTTTTAAGAACAACTTTTTAACAAAAGTTGGCTTTAAGTATCTTCCTTTCCAAAACTTCTTGTCATAATATTTACTAGTTCTACAATTTTAAATCAATGGCCCGATTTACAAAAACCATTAAAAGATACTGTTTACACTTTCCCAACTTATCACTGAATTTATGTTTTTATTAATTTCATCTAAGGTAATATAAATTACTTTTTATTTATTTTTTTACAAAAAAATATCTGAGAGAACATTTCTCCCAACCTAAGAGGAACTGTTACATAAATAAACTTTCTATAATTACATTTTTGTTTATCATTTTTCGAGAAACTTCAAAAAAAAAAAAAGATTTGAAACTATAAATGTAATTTATACGAAAACAGCGTAATTCAAAATAAAAGAATAAAGTGTTACTAAGTTTATTTATTTTATTTGACTATATATAAATATTGTAATTATAAGTATAAATAAGTATATTTCTTTTATTTTAGTGTAAAGATTAAAAATTAACTCTTATTTAAATCTGAGCTCTTGACATAAAGTGTTATTCTTATTTAAATAATGTTTAATACAATTTTTAATAAATAATAAGTACAAAGATGTCAACTCAACGCCGAGTACATCCTGTGTTGTTGGTGAAGAAAGGAATTTGAGGACATTGTTTTTGTTTTGATATTTAACAATCAAAATATTATAGAGAGAGAACAGATACCCAAAAATAAACATACTAGTATTAATTCTTATCGTTCTGTTTCATCATTTTGCTGCATTTAAAATGATTAAAAAAAAAAAGTAGTAATTCAAGTTTAAACGAGAAAGTTGTTTTGATGGCTTTAGAGCCAACTAAAACTAGGCCTATTTATGGAAAATATATTCGATAAATTCCAAAGATCGCAGCTGATTTTTCATTATTAAGACTAAAGGTATTTGTTGCTGCTTACTTGTGCGATGCAGCAATCCCCCATCTTCAATTAGAGCACCTTCCCAATGTGATCTATTGGGAATTTAATACCATTCAGTACTTGTTGAAACGGGCACTACCACCAAGACAAACGCACATGCTGCAAGGGATTTGAGGTCAACGAAAGCACAACTATTGATGACGTCACAACAAAAGAAGATTTCCTTTATGGAGGAGGGTAATGTCGTTCCTTTCTATAATAAGTTGAACATAAGAACTGTGCTGTCTTCATCTCGACGTATTTAGGAGTTTAAACCATAAATAAAATAGGAACCGATTATTTTAGTTGCCCCATAAGAGTTGAGAAGCTTATTTTTGCTGATTACATTGGAGAAGCGGCTGCCAACTGTCTACTATGTTTCTTTTTATATGCCAAATTGGAAGTATTTGACTAATGAAGGCGTCTATCCCTCCAACCCTTTTCTGGAAATATTTCAGACATGCATTATTTTGCCTTTAGGAAAAACTTAGATTTCTTAAGATATAAATGCTATTGACCAAATAATAGGAATTATAATTATTATAATAATTATTTTAAGTGATTTTTTTTTCTTCCCATTTCTTTCGTGGTCTGAATCGAAGAAATTTTCAGGCCCGGATTTCCGCCTAGGCCTAGAAGGCCCGGGCCTAGGGGCCCTAGCCAGCCGAGGGGCCCCGTCGTATTGGATTGGTTTTTTTTTTTTTGGTTTTTTTTTTTTTTTTTTTGGTTGTTAAAATAGGATTGTCCTTTTTTTTTTGGTTGTTGAATTGGAGATTCCGGTTTCTTTTTTTCGGTTGTAGATTTTCGGGATGGGGAAGGGGGGCCGCAAATATCAAGTGCCTAGGGGCCCTGGGTGATATATATATATATATATATATTGGAGCATAATTAAAACAAAGAAAACAGTATAAATAAACAGTAACTACCACTGGCCAATCAATTACAACAATTTTCAAAAATAACTGCTATCGTAATAATAAGTGCAATTACAATTATAAATAAATATTGGAACAAAACTTCTTTTTTAGCTGAAATCGTGCTAAAATCTTTAAAGTTATCCGTCTGTTGTAAAAAATTTACGAAAAAAAAACAAAAATCTTTTAAAATTTATGGGAGTTCACCTCATTAAATTATCTTCCTTTTATTTTTATTATTACTCTATATTTGGGCCCGGTAGCCGAGTGGGTAAGGGCGCTTGGCTGCGGGTTGGAGGTGCCGGGTTCGATTCCTCGGCGGAGGACGGGAATTTTTCCACGCTTCTTTCTCCTCCAAACGGGCCCTAGGGTCTTCCCAGCCCTCTATAGAATGGGTACCGGGTTTCTTTCCCGGGAGTTAAAGGCGGGCGAGCGACGGGCCGACCCCCCGTCCTCAACTTTGTCCCGTAGGTTCTGAACACTGGAGCCTACCCTCCAGCTGCATTGCGCGGTCCTCTGGGCCTGATCGCAACTTTAACTTTAACTATATTTTAACTTTAACTTTAACTCTATATTTACATTTCTAGTCTCTTTGCAACCCAGCCTGGTACAATCCTTATTAAAAGGTAAAAAAAAGAGTTAAAACATTCTTTACAATTGTGTAAGGTTTAGGAAGGCAATGAATGTTCAACGACTTGATGAGCTAGAAAGAGGTTGATCGGAACACCACTCCGATACTCGCTCGTCTTTGGCCATGCGAAAGAATCCAGTTCCATTTCATAGACCAGGTGTCCTCAAACTTTTTATCCCGTCGACCCCTTCATAGAATATTTGCCTTCTTATCGACCCCCAGATTAAGTATTTAACAAAAACATTAAATATTTTTTTGCATTTATGATGTTAATCAATAAGGAGACCTGCATAACAACCCAACGTAAGAATTTATAGTTCTCATATCTTATAAAATCCACTATACAATTTATATAAAATATAAAAAGGAGATATTTTCCACCGTTTTTATAATCTTAAAAAATAATAGCAAAATCATGGATAGATGGAAATTTGCTTATAGTTAAATACACAATTATCTTTGAAAATATAACATAAATTATATTGGATGAAAAAAACGTCTTACTGTCATTTTGCGACTACTACTGAATACCTTAAAAATATGTTAACATAGCTTTTTATTACAATAGTTGATATTAGTGGGATGGATGTGTCTGAAGAACAGCAGCAAGATTATTGATATTCGGTTGAAAATTGGTAGTTTTAGTCGCAAATCACCACGATTTTCCAAGTTCAATCTGTTCCTCTGTTTTGTCAAAATTGCGTTCGCGTGGCTAAAACCAGCTTCAACCATGTATGTAGTTGGGAATGCAAGAAAGGTTCGGTTTCTGCTCTGAGCTTGGGATATTTAGTGGCAATATTGTTATTGCTCCAAAATTCACTGAGGTTTTTATTTTTAAACAACGCTTTAGCTTCGAGATCTACACATATTTCAATCAGTTCATCTTCTAAGCCAGGTTCACTACCTTCATTATCTATTTTTACATCAAATGGAGTAGCAAACCATTCGGGAACATGCATATTCTCCAAGTCTTCGAAACGTGCTTTAAAGTCTTCTCTTAATTTATCAAGAAGTTGAATTTTTATCTCCAAATCACGGTCGGAAATCTTTTCATTTTCTTTTAGTACTCGCAAGTTTAAAAAATACTTAAAATCGAATCGTGCCAGTGAAGATTTAAATACTGTAGCTCCATTTTTACTTGAAAGGCGATTATGATTGTTCGAACTTGAACAATTGTAACGTTTTATTCCTTGCAAACGCTTCTGTACTACATTAAATTTCGAATAAAGGTCTGCCAAATATAACAGATGGTTCTTGCACTGTTTTAACTCGTCACATAGTGATGGATCCACATTCCTAAGAAACTCTTCAGATGAAGAGTCAACAAGCCTCCACAAACTATCACCTCTTGACAACCATCTTACCTCAGTGTGTAAAAGTAATTGGTTGAAAGTTTCATCATTTTCTTCACATAACTTCGCAAACAGTCGGGAGTTGAGAGGACGAGCTTTAATTTTATTTATTGACCTGATGCACACTTTTATAGTATCATGAAGTTTGCCACTCAGCTTTTTGGCTACAAGATGCTGCCCGTGTAGGACACAGTGAACAGTAACTTATGTACTTTAGGAACCTTTTCCTTCAAAAAGACGGAAAATCCTCTGTAAAGGCCTACCATAGCAGATGCACCGTCAGTAGCTACTGCAGTAATATTCCCGAAAGGAACACTGTGCTTGTTCAAATAATCTTGCAAACATAAAAAAATTGTTTCACTTTTTGAATCAGTTTCAAGATATTTAGCAAATAGAAATTCATCAACAGTGTCATTCAGGGATGTGCTATGAAACCTAACATAAGCCATGAGAAGATTTGAACTTCCGAAAGTTGATTCGGGGTCAATCCATATGAAATCAACCAATAAAAAAATAATTTGTTGCTGGCATATTTTATTTTATTTGTGATAGTACATTTTCTGTTTATACAGTAGAACCCCATTATAACGGACTAATAGGGGCTGAAGGTTGTCCGTTTTAATGAAAGTCCGGTTTATAACAAATAATTCTTATAGGGGTGTAATGCAGCAGGGTGTACATCAATGAAAGTACAATAGTTAGCTATAAAAAGTGTTTATTATATATCAAATAAAAAACAGCCTTCAACATAGTAGGTTGAATTGAAAAAGATGTGTACATATACACTGCATTTATCTTTAGAACAAGAAAGTCCAGGTTCATGTTGATTGCTTACATTCATTGGTTTGAAAAAATAATTTATTTTCTGCTGGGTTTGTTTGCTGCTTATTTCTTCAGTTAATAACTGATGGAGGTGTTCATAATATGCAAACACATTTTCATTTGACGATTGTTCAACATATTTAATAACAAAATTTAAATGGTCTTTCACTTCGCTCACCTTAATTGTAGGCTGAGTAGTGTCTCCTACCTCTTCTTCCTCGTCCTCCGAAGATTCTGCTTCTTCAGAGTCATGCAGTGCATCCATGTTTACGCAAAACCACACAAGGTGATTGATGTTTAATCGCTTGCTTGGAAATGTAAAACTCGTCAGATAAAAATAAACATTCTTTCTTCTTTCTTCGAATTTGGCCGACTATGGACCACGTGAAATAACTCATGATTATTTTTCTACCTTCTTTCTTCTCTTCCAGTATTCTTTCATTCTTTCTCCATGTTGTTTCCTTCTTTCTTCCGTCCATTTTGCTCCCGTCTTCTTCTTTGCCTTTTCTTGAAAACCCTTGAATCCCCTGATCTTTTTTCTGAATTCTTCTCTTCTCTCCACCTCTTCTCCATCTACAGTATTTTCATTTCTTCCATGTCTTTTCTGACCTCCTTGATCCATGTCATCTGAGTCTTGGGGTTTCTGTCGAAGAAGGTGAATAATCTCTTCGTCAGTCTACCTTCACTCATTCTTTTAATGTGTCCGTAGAAAGTCACTCTTCTTTTCCTCATTGTGTCAGTTATTTTTTCTGTTTTTGCGTAGATTTCCTTGTTGTTTCTCAGTTTCCATTTTCCATCTTCATATTTTGGTCCCAGGATTTTCCGTAAGATCTTTCTTTCCTTTTTTTCTACCTCGTCTAATAAGCATTCTTTATTATTACTAAAAAAAACTAACTCCATGGCACTACAGCCCATGTAGGGCCTTGGCCTCCTTAACAATATGAGCCCACTCTTTTCTATCTTGCGCCTTTCTCCTCCATCCTCGTACCTGGAGCTTTTTCAAATCGCGTTCCACATCATCAAGCCATCTAAGTCGTGGTCTTCCTTTTAATCTTCTACCACCAGGGTTTCCAATGAAAAGTTTCTTAACTCCACGGTTCAAATTCATCCTTTGGAGATGGCCTACCCATTGGATCCTTTTACTTTTAACAATTGAAACCAAGCTTGGCCCCTGAAATAATTCCATTAGTTCTAAACTGTCCGTTATAAGTGACGTCCGTTATAATAGGGTCCGTTATAATGAGGTTCTACTGTATTTTCTTCAAATTGTTATCCGCAGCGGATTGTTTCAAATGATTTTAGCATTTCATCATACGAAGGTTTTTTTGATTTCTGCATACTGATCATTTCCATTATCATCCTATTCATCTTCATCGCAATTCAAAGCTGTATTGTTTTTATTTTTCACCCAGTCCAAAATATCCGATTCAGTTAGTGTTTCCGAGGTCTCAACTTCAAAATGAAGTGAAAGATAATCATCAATCAGCACATCATCGTTAATTTCTTCTTTTTCCCTCAGCTGTATCCGCATTTCTTTCATTTCCTCTAAGGGAATATTAATAATAAAAACATTTCAAGGAGAAAAAAAAAATAGATATCACGAAAAAGTTCGTTAAATAGAAAATGCACTTCGCTATTTGGAGGTTATTTTACGAAGAAATTAGTAAAATGTTCTTGGTTCCAAAGAAAAGTTCGCAAAATAGAGGTTCGTTAAATAGAGGTCCGACTGTACTTTGGCTTTTAGCGGGCATAAAAATGCCCGCTAAAAGAGGGTAGGCCGTTTAAGAGGGTAGGCCGTTTTTGGCGTTAGCGATAAGTTAAATAACTTTTTTGTTTATTAAGATATCAACTTGAAATAAAACCATCTTATTCTAAATGAAACCATCTACAAATCATTTTATGACCAAAAATGTGTTAAGTTGTAAGGAAATAACCTAAAATTTAACTAGAAAAATGTGTTTTCGATTAGAATAAATTGAAGATTTAGGGATTTTTTTTCCAAGAAGGGATTAAAACACAACTTAAATGTTTTTTTTTCCCTTAAAAATATAATAGAGAAGAAGACCTAATAAAAATTTGATACCTTTTAAATGCCACCTTTAGATTTTACAGGCCTTCAAATATCGCAATTAGTCCAAAATTGCCGATTTTCAAACAGGCATATCTCAAATAGGGGCTGAATCAAAAAATCTGAAATTTTCAAAAAATACTCTTCTAGTAACTGGTAATAACCACATGAAATTTCATCATGGAGTTTTAATCAGAAGTACTTTTTTTTAATTAAAGAAAAAAGCAAAAATACACAGTACGACGCACATTGACGCACACTCCTAAAGTGTTAAAACACTTAAAAAAACACACCTAATAAACTAAATAAATAATAAAATAAACATTTTTTTTTTACTAAAGGAGCATTTTTTTTTTATATATAAGGCAATAAATCCATCATATCTTTATATTTCTCTTTAGTAATTGGCCTAGTTTTTCCATTTAAAGATGGCAATATTATTTTTTCGAAAATTTTTGGCCTACCCCGTTTTGGCGATAAATCAATAGTTTTAAATTGTGAATTACTTTCGATTAATGTTTTATAATACAATTTATACAGCGCATTTCTTAAAATTCGTATCCAGAAGATTTTCAGCCAGTCGCCATCAATATTTTTGGTTCTTTTCAAAATTGCCTCCTCCAAAGGTTTGGTTGAATAAAAGTCTTCACTTTTCATTTCGTGTAGTAAACATGGATTTTGTTTGCGACATGTTTGAATTATTTTGTAATAATCCTCGGGAATGTACAGAAAATTGGTTTTCGAATAACCATTTCTACAACTCCAAAATGGCGATTTTGGCAAGAATGAATGTCCAGATAATAAGAATTTATGGTCAATAATATCTACATTGATATCGCTAGACTGAACAATTTTCATCAACATTAAGGCCAACTTTATATTTCTATTTTGGCCAATGCACATATCGCTGTAAGCGATAACATATTTTTGAGTTGTCACATTTTGTAGATGTTTTAAACAACAAGCAGCTGCTTTCTTGTGATCCTCTAGATGCAGTTGGTTCATCCTACAATATTTTAGTTTCACAATACTTATAGTATAGGGGTAGTTCTACAAGAATTGGGTAACCTTTTGGAGGAAAACGTGCCAATTCTTTATTTATTTTAAATAATGTGTTTTAACATAAAGTAGGTGGGAAATATAATCAATGTAGGGCCATTCCATGCAAATCATACAGCCAAAACTTGATTTTAAACCCAAGGTACTCAGATTGTAATGAAAATTTGTAGACATTTTGTGACTATAAAAATAAGAAAAAATGCAAAGTTTCACTCAATTATTACAAGTACCGGTAGTTTCTGAGTTATAACCGTTTGAAGTTTTAGATAGTTTTAATTTCCGAGGACGGTTCGGGTCGGGACCAAGCTTGTATGTATTTATGTTTTTTGTTACCAAATTTATATTTATGAAGGTAGAGGTTTCAAACTTGACTCATTTGTTATAGATTGTACACAGAATCAGATGACACTATGAGCATTAAAACTATAACATTTTCATCATAGTTAAAAACATTCTGAAATGTAAGAAAAAAATATTTTACGGAATTGTGTACCTCACTTAGAAAAAACAATGTAGCTAAAATCTCTCTCCAGATAGCCCTACACAACCATATATCACTGAAAAGAGGATAAAATTGTCTTTCAAAAGGTGAAAAAAAATTGGTGGGGTTTTGAGTTATAAGAGTTTTATTACAATATAAAATTAATAAATTATTTTTAACGCTGCAAAATTTTATGCTCCACAACATTTTTTTTTTCTTTTTATTTATGTATATCATATATTTCCCATTAGGTATGCTTATATAAACTGCATACCTGTGTTATGTGACTGAGAGTTTACTATATTAGTAAAAAATTAAATCTAATAGTTATCGTTTTTTAATATAATTTTTCCATCCACCACGTCAGAGATTAATTTGTTTTATTTCTTTAAATGTAATATTGTCTTTGTATTCTACATTTAATTGTTTGAAAATTTTGTATTTAACATAATTGTTTAATCTATATCCAAAGTTATTACTTATTTTTATCTATTTTAAAGATTTTATTCCAATCATGTCTGAACATGAACCCCCTCACATCTCCAACAGCATATTCTACTGTCAGTGTTTAGCTAGCTCTGCTCCAGTGAACATCAATTAGTTGCTGTGCTTTTTTTTTTAAGAGTTAAATTTGCTTGTCAGTTTCCTGCGTTTTAAAATCACTTTGAAGCCACTATTATCTATGTGAAGTGATTTACGTAAATTGTGAAGTGATTTAAGTTAAGTGGTTTTTTTTTGCCTTTTGTTTTAAATTATGGAAGAATGGCTTGCAGTAGTGACTATGGACCTAGTTTGATATGTACTGTTGGCATTTTATTAACCTCTTGCTGTAAAAACACTACACTAACAAAAAACAAGGATATTTATGTAATTTTTGAGAAAATGTCCAAACAAGAAATAGATCTTTTGATGTGGCGCACAAGTAATCAGTATAGTGAGAAAGACACTATTTATTCTCATCACTTGTCTTATTTTTTAAAATATTATGAAAAGAACCAAAAAACTTGTAGTGATCCGTTTAAGAGTCACTCTGTCCCCTTATCAAAGAAAAAAGATTTGAGGGTAATAATATTTCAGAGTGGGCAAACCACTGTCTCACATATGGACACAATCCGGACCCCATTGTGAACATAGCATTTGAGGGTAATAACTTTAGAAAAAGCGAAAGAGGTTAAGGTAAATAGAAACATTACTTTAGTGCCAGGAAAGATGTTGTGCAGTAGCTGTCGAAAATCATTATTAAAAGCAAAACCTGACCCACAGCCAGATAATGAAGAAATGGTTATAAGTCATGAAAATGATGATGAAATTGAAGATGAATTAAAAACGGCAAAAAGAGTGTTTGAAAAAGATAAACTGAACGAGACTCTTTTAGGATTAGATGTAACTCCATTGAAACTTAAATCATTATCCGCTTGCTCAAAGGGAAAATATGCAAAAAAAAGTTTAAACAGGCTAAAACCCAAGTTAAAAAAAAGCTATCATATGTCTTACAAATAAAGGACTCTCACAGTGAATCACCAAGTGAAGCTGAAGGTACAAAAAAAGAAAATGATTTAAAGAAACAATCTTGATTATTTAGTTAATGTTATGAAAGAGAAAGTTAAAGACAGACTTGAGTAGGCGTGAAAAAATACAGGTTTTAACAACCGCTCCAAAGTCTTGGTCTCGCCGGAAAGTAGCGGAGGAATTTAATGTATCAGAATATTTGGTGCAAAAAGCAAGAACTCTGTCTAATGAAAAAGGCATTTTGGCGTTGCCAGAACCTAAAAAAGGCAGAACGGTCCCTGAAGTTTCTTACATGATGCCAGGTGCTAAAGATCGTGTTAGTATTGAAAAAAATATGTACATGCAGAAAAGACTTCTTTTGTGCAACCTACATGAACTATTTGTTGTTTTTAAGAATAGGTATCCACAGCTAAAACTAGGATTTTCTAAATTTTGCTCTCTGAGACCAAAATGGTGTGTGTTGGCTGGTTCACCAGGCACTCATTATGTATGTGTGTGCTTATACCACCAAAATGTGGAGCTTTTACGTAATGCAATGAATCAGCATGATAAAGAATCTGTCCATAATATGTTAGTTTGTAACCGACAGAATAGAGATTGTATGCTGCGCCGCTGTGATAAATGTTCTAAAACATCTGAGCCACTGAAACTTTATTTGGAAGACATCTTAGAAGATTTTGATGATGAAGATGAAATCAAATTTTCAGTGGGTAAGTGATGGCCGAATGATGCTACAGACAATACTACTTCCTCGTCAAGAATTCATTGAATGTACTATTCGGAAAATTGAATCTCTTATCCCTCATTCTTTTATAACAACTTCAAAACTTCATTTGAGAAAGACTTTCAATAACTTACACTACTAAGAGACAAATTTATAGGGTAAAAAATGGAAACTTTGTTAACCTGTAGGATAAGTAAAAATAAATTAAAGTCCTATGGAAACCTTTTACGTTACAATATGCATTCGCTAATCTAGACCTAACTGCAGACAAAGTTTCAAAAAAATTGTTAAAAAAATTTATAAATTCTTAATTTTGTAAAACTCTTTATTGAAGCTTTGCTCCATATTGTATTTTTCTTTTCAAAAATAAAAATTTAAATTCCAACCGTCTCAAACTTGTTTTACAGCTGATTTTGTTTAATCCAGACTTTCGGTGACTAGGAAAAATCTAGTCCTACTAACTATAGACTGGCATGACCATAGGCTTATTTATGTTCACTTTTACCCCTATATTGTTCCATCTATAGGCTAAGTAGACTTTTTAGAATCTTGTACTTTTTACTTTAAGGCCATAAAACCATATTTTACTCCCAACATTGCTGAGTGCAACAATTCCTAGCGTAAATACTATTTGTTAATTTACATTGCTATACAACTCTTAAAACTCAAAACCCCAACAATCTTATTTCACCATTTGAAAGATAATTTTATACTCTTTCCAGTGATATATGGTTGTGTTAGGGTATATGGAGAAAGATTTTAGCTGTAAGTTCGTTTCTTTATGCATGTCACAGTTTCGGAAAAATATACTTCTTTATTTTTAGTACATGTTTTCACTATGATGGAATGTTTTAATTTCAATGTTGATAGTTTCATCATATTCTGTATGAAATTAAGAACAAATGAATGAAGTTTCAAACCTCTAGCTTTATAAACATTGATTTTATCCAGGAAAACGCAAATACATACAAGCTCGTTCGGTGCCCAAATTGTCCTCGGAAGTTCAAATCGACTAAAACTTTAAAAGACTATAACTCTGAAACTAATAGTTAGAATTGAATAAAATTTTGTCTTTTTTCTTAACTTACTGTATACATTGAACATACAAATTTTCAAAGAAATCTGTGGCAAGTGGGTGTCAGCCCTGGATGACTTGGTATGGAATGGCCCTGTACTGTTCCAGAAAGGAACAGTCACTTTATTCAGTATTTTCGAAGTTATTTCAGTTTTTCTGAAAATTGCCTCCAGGGGACTGAAAAAAAAGTTTTATTGAAAATAGAAATGCTTTTTTTGTGAATTGTACTGAAAATCATTAAACTCCTGAAATTCATTAAAACAACATCATAATCAGTAATTTTTGGTACATAAAATAACTTTGTCTCTTATATATTTAAAAAAAAAAAAAACAGTTTAAAAACAATCCCGTAAAGTTTGTCAGAACAATTACAAATATACAAATTAAGAACATTGGCATTCGCACTTGTACTAAAAGATTAAAAATAGAATTAGATTGACAATAATAATAATAATAATAATAATAATAATAATAACCCTGAACCTTGAAAACTCTTCTCCAACACTCACCACCCCTGACACCCACACTCAGCAGCTGCGTGAATCATGGGCTCGTAAGGAACTCCATGGCAGACATCATCACGAACTCAGCCAGCCTCATGTCGACATGGAAGCGTCGAACAGATGGCTGACGAGTGGTGAGCTGTTTGGGGAGACCGAAGGGTTCATGATCGCAATACAGGACCAAGTCATCTCCACACGAAACTACAAGAAGCACATTCTACACGATGCAAACACACATGACGACAAATGCAGGAAATGCCACACTACGCATGAGACGATCGACCACGTAATATCAGGCTGTCCCCTTCTCTCTCAAACAGACTACCTCCACCGACACAATCAGGTAGCGTCGATCGTTCATCAACAACTAGCACACAAACATTCACTTATTAAGAGCACGGTCCCGTACTACAAGTACATACCACAAAGTGTATTAGAGTCACCCTCATATAAACTATACTGGGACCGCCCCATTCACACAGACAAAACTATACATCACAACAGACCAGACATCACACTTGTTGATAAGGTCAACAAACAGACCTATCTAATTGATATTGCAGTGCCTATCAGCAAGAACATGCAGAAAACTCACGCAGACAAGATCAGTAAATACACTGATCTAGCACACGAGCTCCAGAAGCAGTGGAAGCAGGATCGAGTACGTGTTATACCCATCGTTCTGTCTGCCACTGGTCTGGTGCCTCACACATTGCACCACAGTCTCAGCACACTAGGACTTCACAAAATCACTTATGCACAACTGCAGAAGGCTGTGGTACTCAACACTACACGCATAGTTAGGAAATTTTTGGACACAAGCACACATCCCTAATCATTCTTGCACACATCTTTACACTTGGCAGTATGTGCTTTGGTCCTTGACCCGCCATATTGTTTTTGCTGGGGAAACCCAAGGTTTGAAACATATAAAAATAATAATAATAATAATAACTGCATGAATTACAACTGCAAGCTTTGATTTAATGGAAATTATACCAAAAAATAAAGAATACCTGTACTATAGGTGCTGATAGATTAATTTATAATTATTAACTGTATATTAATTAACTTTGTTAATTATCTAATACAAAAGAAACTTAACAAAAGTTAAAAGTTAAAAATTTAGAGTAACATTCTCATCAATTACGTCAGCGATTAATAAAGTTTTAAGCTTTTTAATACTTTTTAGTGTTTCAGAATTATATTTTTCCCAATTAATTTGACTGAATAATTTATATTTTATATAGTTTTGCAATCTTAGACCAAAATTATTATTCAATTTATTGATTTGAAAGATTTTTAACCAATTGTTTCTAGTTATTTTTTCATTATTTTGATTATTTTTTTCCCTATTGTAAGCATCTGTAATTCATAAGTATGCACAGTCAGCTTATTTGAATTCTCTAAGTGATGTGCTTGTAATTGTAAATATTGACATTAGAAATGTTATTCATAATTATTTTTAAAATAATTTTTTCTTTAATAATAAGTATTTAAAAAATTTTCCTAATCTGGCTTGTTTTTCCAAAATTTTTCTTTTTGCAACCCTCAACCCTATTGTGATATGTATTCTCCGTTTGAAGAGGCGAGGCTAAGTGTCTTCTCCTGATGGGCGAACAATATTATATTATTAAAGCACTAGCCTCTTGAGGGATAGAGACAGAAACATCAGTCCCCTGTCGCCTTTCTAGGCAGGGGACTGACGAACTCAGTGAAAAATAAATACAGTAGAGCCCCGATTATCCGCGGGATTGGGTGGCAAGGGCTTCGCGGATAACGAAAATCGTGGATAACCCGAAAAAAGACAAAAAATGTGGTGGAAACACGAAAAAAAATATTTCAGCATAAAAAACTACGTTTTATTATACAAAAAAAAAAATGCAAAACTTTTAAAATATGTACAGTACAGCAGAAACCTTTCTGCAGAGCAAGAGCCTGCCACTCATCCACAAATTCCGAGAAGGCCTATAGGATTATGATGCACAATAAACCTGTCAGTAATTTTCGACCTTCGCACTGTAGGGCTTATTGTACTTTCCCTGTTGTTGGCTTGGATTAAAATTGGTTTTTTTGAGGTTCGTAATTAAAAAAATTTTTCGCGGCACTCGCGAATAATCGGGACTCTACTGTATATCTTTCAAACTATTACAGATATCAGCTTTATTGCTTGTCACATTAGAACATTTCACGGTAATCTTTTAGGCATAAAAATATTAAAAAAAATTAGTTGTAAATAATCGTGAAATTACTTGCCAGTGGACTGACATTTTGACTGGCTCCGACACGCATTCACACCACAACCATACCGCTCTCACTGATTCCAAAAGGGCTACCCTGTAGCAAGCAGTTGCTGTAGTTAATTTCACGGGTAATGTTTAAAAGCAGATTGGTCTCAACTTTGAAGTGCTATTAAATACTCCGATTTTTCGAATTTCAATAACGACAGGGCACAGGGGACTGACGAGCGAAACTGAGTACGCGGGTTTAAGTAAAGATTTAGGAATGTTTTTTACTTATTTTCACTAATCATTTCATTTAGTAATATTTTAAAAGTATCTTATAACTTATTTAAAGATAATAAAGTATGTTATTTTAGATAATTTCGAAAATATAAACGTCGATGTCCTGATTTTTGTAGTGGCCATACGCCAGGGGTCTGACGTTTTACGTAGAAAGTGGAGATTTTGACAATATTATTTTATAAGAAACTATTTTTAACTTATATAATCAAAAAGAAAGGACAGTTATCTTTTTAATTTAATGATGAATAACTTACATTTTCAGTTTTTAGATTAGTTATGGCTAGGGAACATCAAGTTACCCAATTTTTGTAGAACCGCCCATAGAATGATAAAAATGATCGTTAGCTCCTCCGTAACTATGGGAACTTACTAACATAGCACGCTTTTCAATTTTTATTAAAAGTATTTTATTTGGAGTGGACTTGCCTCACTTTCAAAATCAACAAACAATTAATATCATTAACCAAAATAAATTACTAGCAAAAAATTTACACTGTTATTTATAGATATGATTGTGAATTGATTAAAAACAGAAATTTTAAGTTTTCTAATGAAAATTAGCTGTAACTCTTTTTTTATAAACAAAATGGACTTGTCCAACTTTTAAAATCAACGGCTCATATATTGGCTGATTGCTTTCCTCTCCTTGCATTCCGTTCGAAGATGATTAGTGAACCTAGTCGAAACATGTTACGGCTCATCTTTTTATCTATTTTAAGTGTGTTGTTATTTGTATATTCACTAGCCTAATAAATATTCGACTATTGTAAAATTAGACATACCTCAACTCTTTCACTGAGGAGGACGACGACATTTTGTATTCTCTATTGTGTGGGTGCCGTCATATGGCGTTTTTTTTTTTTTTTTTGTGGTCAAAGTTGTCTGTCCCGGATTGAAAATTTGGTCGCCCTAAATATAATATTTTACGTCGTTCAGGTCTAGACAAAGTTAACAGTATGTAATGTCTAATATTAATACAGTAAACCCTCGATTTAACGGACTATTTGGGAAGAAGGGGCCGTTTTTGCCGAAAGTCCGTTAAATCGAATGTGTTTTAAAAAATTATGTAAATTAAATGAAATTACAATGTATTAGTTACAATGTTTAGTTTAATTATCAAATTGGTAAACAACATACAAAATAAATTAATAAAGATTACAAAATTTAAAATTTAGCATTATGTTGATTGAATTGAATTTTTTTGTTCAACACTCAAGTTAATACGTTTACGTTGATACAAACGAACTACGGTTGGCAGGCTAATCTCCAGAGCCTACCAGTGGCGTATTGCTTAGCTTGATTAGAAAACTCATTAATTCGCGCTGAAAACTTTTTAAAATTTGTTACTGCTATGAATACATGAAAACATCAATTTCTTAATTTAAGCTAATATTATAATTAATTTTTTACCTGGATATCTTTACCTAGGGACAAAAGTCATGAGACTTTTGTTTGTTAATATTGAAAATACAGGAGCTTTTCTAACAAAAATAACACACTTTAATATTTAAAAGTAAGGGTCTGGCCCATAGTGTAATTTTTTTTTTTTTTTTATTTATTTATTTTTTATTGTTATTGATAAAAATTAGGGGTTTCTCCCATATTGTAAAATTCGATCGAAATTTGTTGTCCTTAAACCGAGGGTCTATTGTTATATTAAATTGCTAATATTTGTTATGGAATAATTTTAAATCATTATGCGAATATTATAGGATTCAAGTTAAAGATTTAATTATGCTAAAGTCATTTTAAAAGTTTTCTAAATTAACAAATCACAGATCAAATAATATTATATACCTATTATATTATTTGATTTGCGATTTGTTAATTTAGAAAACTTAACAAATAGTGCTTTTTACAGGACGCCCCTAATTCAAAAAGCAGCCGTTCTCTTTCGATCATTTTTTTTTTATCTTTGGAATACTTATTGTGATGGATGATTTCCTGTTCCGCAGAATCCAAAGAGTCATTGATATATAAATATGCATTTACTTATTGTCTTGTGACCCAGTCAGCCGTTTGACATGTCAACGATCCTTTGAGAAAAATATTAGCGGCCTTGTATTACCTGTTTTTTTTCCAAACTGTCCAATTGATCTGAGGTTCAAGACGCGCCACACAACTCTTAAACCATGTGAATTTTGTTGGGTTTAATGATTTGGGGCCCCTAAATGCCTCAATTAGAGATATTAAATCAGAGAGTTTTTCCTAAGAAATCTTCAATCATCTTTACAAATTCGACTCTTTTATTTCCGGTACTCGAATGATGTAGGTCTATATATCTCAGAATTAAGCCTTTGGGTTTCAAGAGTCATAGAGTGATATTGGCAACTAAATTAAAAGCAAATCAAGAAAAAACCACAACTGGACGGTAAATATGCTTTCGCACACTGACAACATCAACGGGAATCCTGAACAGCTGTTTCATCCTTGTAGAGGTGGCTTTGACCGTTTAAGTTATGTCGTCACAACCTACGTCACAGTTCAAAGAGGCTGTTGCTAGGCTCATTTTAGCATTGAAATTAGTTACGACCAAGCAGGTTTTTCTTTGAGAGAGGACCTAAAAAAATACAGTGTTACCTCCGAATAACGGACAGTCACGGGACCGGAAGTTTTGTCCGTTATTGGGAGGTGTTCGCTATTCGGGAGGACTGTCTTTTTTTCATTTTTTAGCTTATAGCATGTCATTTAATGAAAAATTACGTATAATCTTAATTAAATTTCTACAATTATCATTGCGATAGGAGAGAATATGAACAATTGCAAATTATTTACTATATTCCTTTTTAAATGAGTGCTAATCCGTTTGTCTTACTTAAAATAATGACAAAATTAATTACAGTATATAGAAAATTAATTTCTAGTCATCCATTTGATGCCTTAAACGTGTCCAATCCTGAAGTTTCACCGACTTCTCTGGCTTTTTCTTGAAGGAAAACACCGCTTATAGGAATGTTCTTTGCACGAGCAAAGCGGAACCATTTTATCACCATTTCGTTGATTTTCCTTGTTTCAGTTTTACGAAACTTCAAATTCTTCGAATTTTCGTTTGAATTCACCATCCACATTTTTCTATTCTCATCTTTGTCCCTCAAAAGTTCACTTATCTGAGTTTTTCCAACTTTAAAACGTTCAGCAAGACAACGCAAACTCTGCTTTTCTTTTTCAGCAATTTCAAGAACATCAATTTTTTCTTTCAGTGCCAATCTCTTCTTTTTTGACGCCATTTTAATTCGCACTAAATTTAATCAACACGTTTATAGGATAGCTTTACAAGGGATTGATATTTACAAAGCAACTGCAGTGAAAAAAAGGGCCTCAAATTCGTGCATTGAATCATGGGACACCGATACAATGTATCAATGTATGGGACACCGATATAAATACAACCATGATATGTTTGTCGAAATATTAATCGACAAAAAATTTTTTTGAGAGTTAAAATAACTGTCCGCTATTCAGAGTGGATAACATGGAATGTCCTATTTTAAGGGACTGGGACCCGCAATAATGTCCGCTAATTAGAGGTGTCCGCTATTCGAAGTGTCCGTTAAAGGAGGTTACACTGTAATAATAAATTATCAGAACTCATTTTTAAGACTTCAAGAAAGCCCACCTTAGGATTTTTTCCCCTTATTTAGATGAATTTTAGGAGAAATATAAAGAGAAAAAAAAAAAGCTGTATTTATGCATATTTTTGAGGTTTGGAGTGCCATAGATTCCGATGTCGAGAGCTTTTGATTGGTTAACTCCAAAGCCACTCTCCAATAGCAAAATACCGATCTGACATACTGATAATAATATAAAATATTATATAAAATAATAATTTTATATTCGCCAACAATTATAAAAGTATTTATTCTTCTGCAATCCTATATCTGAATGTAATGCAGAATATAGATTGACCTTTCCTGGCTTTTCGTTAACATTCAAATGCAAGAGAAAATGGTGGTCGCTGGTTCACAGTCAACATTTCGACGAGGAAGAGTTATCAACAGTTAAGCTAGGGAAATTATTCTTAACGTTGCTCGTCGATTTCTAGAAGATGTATCGCCCAACAACGATTTGAAAAGTAAAAAGGATGCGTTGAAGGTCACTACAGAATATAATGGAGTGAGTTTGTCTACGGTGAAGAGAATTGTACAGTCGCCGTTGCTACGAACGCCAGGGAGAAAAAGGCCTCGTTTGGCTCCAAAGAGTTCGCCTGACGATTTTGATTGTTAAATTCATTCGTCAAATTGTTGCTGATATGTATATCAAGAAGGAATTGCCGACAGTGAGGACAATTGTCGCCGAAGCTAGGAAACGTATTCAATTTACAGGTCTGTCAACAAGTATGCGTGTGATTCTGAGGAAATTTGGATTTCGTTTCAAAAAAGTCAATCACCGAGCAACGTTAAGAATAATTTCCCTAGCTTGACTGTTGATAACTCTTCCTCGTCGAAATGTTGACTGTGAACCAGCGACCGCTATTTTCTCTTCCATTTGAATGTTAACGAAAAGCCAGGAAAGGTCAATCTATAATCTGCGTTACATTCTGGGAAGTTCATCTTTGAGCGCGCGGATAATAGATTTCTTGGTTAGAAACAAATCACAGCACTATATGGTGTTTCAAAGGTAAAACAACCGATTTTGGAGGATATTCAAGGCTCATTTTAGGCAACTTCCGCTTGGATTCCGCAGCTAAGATTCATTTCATTAAAATCTGAATTTTTAGGCTTCGACAGGTTGCGCGAAAATTAAGAGGAAACCATTTTCTCTTCCGGAAACGGCCTCTGAGATCAAAAACAATCAAATAAAAAATAATCCTGTAGAATCCACAGTATTAATCTCATGTCTTTTCACTGAAAGGAATTTAATTATAAATAAGAAACATCATAAGTGCAATGAAAAGCAAAATTTAACGTCCATAATTCTTAAATCAAGAAAAAAAAAACACAACTGGACAGTAAATATGCTTTCGCATACTGAGCCAACATCATTGGGAATCCTGAACAGCTGTTTCATCCTTATTAGGAATCATCGGAAGAATTTACCTTTGATGTAAAACTGCAGATTCTACAGGATTATTTTTTATTTGATTGTTTTTGATCTCAGCGGCCATTCCCGGGAGCAAGAGTGCTTTCGTCATATTTTAAGAGTTTCTGACATTGAAGACAATGAATTTTGAATTTCTTTATATTCATTCATTTCTGCTGGGTTTTTTTTTTCGATGATATGTAAACACGCTTGAAAGTTGATTTAGGAATAAAAGTCAAGGCTTTTTTTTTTTTTTTTTTGAGAGTGATGAAGCTGCACGTGCAGTCGCTAACACGCATGCGCTCTGAATTATATTCTTATTTTTTTTTAATTTTTTTTTCCTATTCTTTATAAAATGGTTATTCTTTTTTATTTGATAATTAAATTATGAACCTTAACAAAAAGCATAAAATGAAAGTTGTTCAACAATAATAATCGTCTGGTATAATAACTATAATTACTTTTTTTTGTATATTTATATGCAGAAGTGTACGTATATTACGTTAATTTACAAAGATATGTGTGTGTGTAAATTAATATACAAAACTGTTAAAAAAATAAGCAATTGTGGATAGAATTAATTCTATCCATTTACTTTAGTAAATAATTTCATAAAATTCAGAACTGAACTCTCATCGATATTTAGTTTAAATAACACAAAGAAGAATAACCATTTTTAATGTGAAAAGGAAGAAATAATTTATAGAATTTTCAATTTTTTTCCTCCTGGGAATAGTAATTTAATACAGTATATAAATGTAATAAGAAGCACAATAAATACACTACGTGTAATAGTATACGAGATATTTAAAATTATTAATTGTTAATTAAAATGTGTTTAAAATGTTTTCTTTTATCATTCAAACGTTGTACCAATTGATAAACAAAGAAATAAAGATATGTCAATATTCATTTATAACAGAATCATTTTCACAGAATTTCTATTTTATTCTTCAATTTATTAACGAATTTCCGAAGATTTGAATTACTTGCATTTGCTGTGATGTGTGTTGAGAATTCCCTCAAGTCTCAGATTCCCCTGAGTATAAGAGGTGAAAAAAAGAGAGTTGTTAAGAAATTACAACAGGATTAGAAAGTGAAGGAGAAGATATTTAGGAAAAAGAAGGGGGGAGAATAAAGACGTGACGTCATTGCTTGTAGGGCCATCTAGTGTCAGGTTTTTCAATTACCTAAGGTTTTTACCTTTCCCTTAGCTTTCGCGCAACCCGAGCGAAACATTAAGGATAAATCCTGCTGATGATTCCTAATAAGGATGAAATAGCTGTTCACAAATCCCATTGATGTTGGATCAGTGTGCGAAAGCATATTTACTGTCCAGTTGTGATTTTTTTTCTTGATTTGTGAATTATTATGGACGTTAAATTTTGCTTTTTAAATTAAAAACACTTTCAAAGTCTGTTAAACAGTTCCAGTTTCATTTTTCTATGATGAGCTATTTATGAGATGTAAAGTGTGCCCATCTAAGAGACTCTCTATCCTCTAACCTGGGGATCGCCGTGGTTATTTTTATAGGAAATTCCATCGCAATGGTTTTCAACACTTATAATAAAGGGTGAGACCTAGTTGTTTACTAAATGACATCCTGGTACAGCTCTTTCACGCTAGTATGGCGATCATCAGCTTATTAATATTTACTTGCGCAATCTAATTTTTTATATAACTAAAAAAATTCATAGCGGCCGCGTGTAGCGTGCACATGAATTTTCTCTCCAGTTATCCTTTTGGCGAGTTTTTTATTGTTTATTTTAGCTTTTCATAAGCTTTTTTAGCTTTTTATAAACTAAACTAACTGAAATGCATCATTATTGTTAACTTTATTTTATTGTTGGTAGCAATTATTAAAACAAAAGTGGAAAAATAAAGACGAAATGTAAGTAATAAAAATTACACTGCATTCCAGCTAAAGCTCGTTTTAGGTTGTAGACCACTGCCTCTCAGTCTCTCCCCCCCCCCCTTTTTTTTTTGCTTCATGGCGCACTTTTCTATTTGCAAAAATTCGGCACACCAAACTTTTTCATAGCTTTTGTTGTTGTAATAGAATCTTTTGGAAAATACTGTGAATTTTTACCAATGAATATAACAGTTTATTTTAAACATTTAAAGATACCCTGAAATATATTTTTATGTCGATTTAAATGTGATTTAATATTTTTTTAATCGTAATTGTTAGAACGAAATAGAATGTAGTTCATATTTATATTTGTCCAGTTTATAGGACGTTTAGATACTAATATTTGACTAGTGTGAAACTTTCAGATGCACCCTCAGAATTTTCTCGCGGCACACCAAAGATATCCTTACAGCGCTTCATGCACTGTGCCGCGGAACACCGATTGAGAAGCTCTGCTGTATACGTATTTTCTTTAGGTTAGATCGTTGTAGCAATGAACTTAATAATAGTAGTTAAATTCATTGTTGCTATGACATAATAGAAAGAAAGCTTACGTCAATATCATTATTAGCCCCCTGACAACGGTCTACAGAGGTACGAGACAGACTATAAATGGTGATACTGTTTGCTATTTGAATTTCTAATTAATGTCCCAAGGATTCACAGACTTCGTCCCGAGCGCGAAATGAGAATATTTTCGTTTTCATTGTAATTGAAGGTAATATAAAATAAAAGCAGTCGTTCTAGTTGTTGTTGTTCCCCTGATCCATTTTCGGATCACTGATCATTGAGGCACAGATGGGGAATTATTGTTGCTTTATTGTCGTTTGGATGTAATTATCCAGGAGGCATACTAAGGTGACAGTCAGGCTTCTGCCTTCTATACTTAAGAAGAAAGAAACATCCAAGCCCCGGGCCGGGATTCGAACCCAGATTCCGACACATCGGTATCATGTCAGATCATTCGGCCTTGCTGGAACGGCAGTCGTTCTAGTAAAATTTCGTTATGCCAGGCTGTGCAAACGAACTCTTATTATTTATTTATTTATTTTTTTTCCCTAGAAATATCTAGATCCTGAAACTGTATGGAAATTTCTTAGTAGACTTATTAAAACTGAAACGTAGCGTGAAAAATGATTTTCTTAGTGGATGAATACTATTCGTTCTATTGATATTTCCAGATGTAGCCTATTTGTATAACATCTTACTATTAAGTCGCAGGTAATTTTAAAGTATGAAATTAGAAACCTACTTCCAATTCCTTATTTAATAATAATGCAAATGTAATTGACTCTGAAAAGATTTTATATTTATAGATAAAAAAAATTAGTAATTATTCCTTTTCTTTGTTTTTTTTTTAGCCTATTTTCCTTGGAAAGTACTGCTCGTGACGTCATTCAGTCTGTTTGTGCCTTCGTCTCCTAATAATTATTGAATCGCCGAAAGAATCTTCTTGAAACTTGGTATGCATATTTGAAGACTAGGGACGATCTAACTTTTTATATTTGAAGTCTTTGTCAAAAATTAGAGAAGGTGACAAAAATTCCAGTAGAAAAGTATTGGAGTCTAAGCAATGGATTTTTGTTAATATCTCATTGCCTTAAAAAAATAGGAATTAATCTAGCTAATCCATTGCTAGCGATTTCATACGATTAAAATCTATCCGATTTAGATAATTTAAAAAAAGTAATCGGGTTTAATTTAATTTTTTTCAGTAAATAGAAAATTTATACTGTTTGTGTTCAGCAGGTAGTGTAATTTTAATATAAATTTTCTGCTTTTTATTTTTTTCATGACGTAAAAAAAAATTTAAGAATAACATTTTAAGAACAAAATGCTTCAGGCTCTTTGTAATTTCTTGTCTTTTTTTAAAATTAGTTTAAGCATTTCAGGAAAATTCATATTGTATGATGCCTATCTTAAATAACCTTGGTATGATGCCGATGTTCACCAGGTGTCTCTGTGTTTCAATATGGCGACCTACAGATGTGGGAATGCCGTGAAAAATATCAAAACAATTTTGAAGACTAAACGCAATTTTAATGTTTATTTTTCAGTCCATAAATCATCTGTGGCAAATATAAGCGAAGACAAAACCGTAGAAGCGGTAAAATATCCACCGATTAGAGAAGAAACGCTATTGGGTCGAATTGAGCAACGAAACCAAGCATGGCGCGATGAAGCGAAAGCACTTGGAACTGTTGAGGAGAAACTACATCATCTTGTGAAAGGCAAAGAAGCCCATCTCTACATGTTAAATGCAATTTCGCCCCGTTACGATACATTGAAGCTACGGCAGTTTTGTACTCGAACACATCTGATTAAAAATTTGCCTGATTTCTATGGCGAATATGATGTGGATACAATCTATGAACAATTACGACCTTATTTTGAAGAAGCTGTGCATCTCACGCACGAATATTTCACTAATAGACCGAAAAACAGTCAAAATTTGGAACCACTAGAAAAGAAACGCCTGTTTGCCCAGAGGATGATCGATAATATTTTTAGGGTCATCACCGTTGGGTTAGCGGATAGCTACGATCACCTTAAAGATTGCACAGTAAGCTCAAAATGATTCTTTATAAATTATCTTTTAAAACACACACACACAGTAATAAGCAAGTATATTGATCATAAAAAAATCTAAACTCTCAACCATTGCTACAAAACACTTTTAAAGAAATAATACAACAAAATACATTCATTAAATATAAATGCCGGTTTCATAATATTTTATAATGTTAAATTAATTCTTTAAAAAAAAAAAAAAAATAATCACAAATTTAGTATAGGTTTTTCCCGTTCTACACAATCCTTTTTGACTAGCTATTTTAAAGTAAGTTTATTTTTGTTATTATTGTTTTGTTGGTTGCTGGTCAGTTCCTAACTTTGCAGTAAAACAAGAAAAAGGGGGATAATATTTAAAATAGGATGACAGAACTGTAATTTTGAAGACAACATTGTCCAATATATAACTATACTGTTGTGTTAGACTTAATAACATGAATCATGAATAGTACTTCTGGGCGTTTCCATAGTAGAATCTTCTCGCAAACTTTTCAGAAATATTCCAAAAGATTATTAACAATAAATAATTTTGGGGGCAGTTATCGTAAAAAATTTAACAAAGATACATATTTTAACAGTTTTTTCCGGGGTTATTAAGCATAAATTTTTTATTGAATATAACGATTTTGTTTTATTTCAATAATTACTATAAATACAGCATATTTATTAGACATCTGAAAAAGAAAAGCTTTTCAGGATGTATAAACTGGATAAAAATGTTAGCTTTACAGGATGTACCTAAAATCTGGTGCCAAACTTATAGGTTGTATTCAATCATGCAAAACAACGAATAAATGTCATATAAACATGGCTTTGGAAATGCTTTATTTCCAAGATATGATCGATGCAACAATGCAGAGGTGTTGACCTTACAGTCGCTCAGTTTCACAGAAAGTGCTCGAAATTTCCTCCACCGGCCTCAATGCATGCAACACAACGTCGTTCTATCGACTGCCGAACACGGTCGAAGATACCAATCGAATTGTGTTGCACCCATCCACTATGCAATAATGCAGTGTGCGGGCGTCAGGAACCGGTATGGTGTACACTAATGCTTTAAGATAGCCCCATACGAAAAAGTCCTGAGGGTTTAAATCAGGGGAACGAGCAGGCCATTCTGTTAGTCCCCCTCTTCCAATCCAGCTGTTAGGATAATGTTGGTTCAGAAGTTGACGGGCTGTATCGTTTCATGGTTCATATCTTGGAAATAACTCATTTCCAGACCCATGTTTATATGAAGTTTATTCGTTGTTTTGCATGATTGAATACAACCTTTAAGTTTGGCAGCACATTTCAGGTACACCCTGTATATTGACATTGTAAGCATAACTCGTAAAAAAATATTATAAATTTAGCAATTATTGATAATATCTCTTAATATGAAAAGAATAAACAAGTTTTAAAAAATGCTTTTAGGTTAAAGTAAAGATATCTGGGATCAAGATAACTCAAAAATTATTAGCCTACAGTATTGAAATTTTAGTGCTAAATTTGTTCATACAATTTGAGCTATCTATTGATTTTGGAACAAATGGGATCCATAGGCAAATAAAAAGGAACAGAAAAGCAACAAAAATATCTTTCTACTGAAATTCTGTAATTATATTACTCAAAATTGTTTATCTTACAAAGTTGGAACAGTAATGGGACCTGAATGATTTTAATTTTGGTATAAATCAAACCAGTAGAGGGTTTAATACTAAAAGTCTAATTAAATAAATATAACAATTAAAACATAAACAAATATAGAGTGACAACTAATTCTCTTAGGCCAGCTGAAAGTTTTAATGATAGGTTAAAGCTGTTGACTGTCAGCTCAACGTCTTTTGAACCAAATATTAAAGAGTCAGCAATAAAAGAAAACTATTAATATATACACTTCCATGTGCTTATTCAAAATATGCATGCTAAATTTTACATTTAGTCTGCTTGAGAAATATGAAATATTAAAAAAAACAACAAAAAAACACTTAGTTATTAACACTATCTTCAAAGTTCATTCATATGTTATTCAATAAAAAGCTTATTGAAAGTCACGCTAGATCTGAATGTTAATGATAACTGTTCTTAAGTGTTTGTTATTGAAAGTTTAAGATAATATGTTCCTGAAACTACAACTTACATCAGCTGCTATCCTCAATTCAGTTATTATCTGATGTAATGCCTCACATTATACATGAGATTTATATTCCTTATAATATTTTTGTTTAGGAGTAGTGAAAAATAAAACAAAATAACTTGAGTCCATTTACAATGTAGGTATGATATTTCATATGCCTACTACTAGAATTGAAGAAGAGTTTAAGTTTCTTACATTTTTGTATTCATCTATAAAATGTAATAAATATAGCTAAAGTTTAATTTTAATATATTAAGAATTAGGATTAGTAAATAAGAATAATTAATTTAATAAATTGCTGACCTAATAAGCAACTTTGCTGTATAAAATCAAACCTCTCTACAACAATAATCGAACCTTGATAGGGTGCTATTGATATAGAAGAATATATTTATCGAAAAAAGGATTTTTTTTTTTGTAAAAATTGGAGATAATTTTTGTTTTCAACTTGAAAAAAAAAAAAAATACACAAAATACTGAATTTTCCTTTAAAAACTAATCATTATTTACTTATATTAGATATATTTTTATTGCAAGAAACAGAATAAGAATAACAACTTTAAATATTAATATAGTGATTGAAAAAAGTTTTAATCTTGCATTATTAAATTTTCCGACAATAGTCAGTTCTATTACATCCAAACAACAAGCTGATCTTCAGCAGCTCAAATTCTTCCTAACAGAACATATTTAGAATTAGAAGATCAACCTGCACCTATAACGCTATACAATAAAACCCCGGTTAGCCGAACTCGGGTCAACCAAAACCCGGGTTATCCGAAACGCCTCCGAAAATCACAAATCCAAACAATAATTCAATGCCGGCTGACATCCTTCTAATGAAAAGTTGGCGGGTCATCACTGCTTGAAAATGTTGGGAAGGACACAAGAAACAAACAAAAATTACTGAGTTTCTCAAATGAGTAATTCATATGCTACAAACTATTCAGTGCAGAATACTATATATTTATATAGCCTACTGTAATCCTAAAAATGTAATTTTAACTTTAATAAAGAATATAAGTGTAGATAAGAGATTTTTGAATTCGTTTGACCTTCAAAACCTTTCAAAAATATGTACTGTAATTACAATACAAAATACTGTAGCTGTATTAGATGTTCATGGCTTAACTGAAAAAAATTGTTATCTGAAACGGCTTCCCGCCTTTATTTCGATTAACCGGGGTTTTACTGTATATTTTATATAATATTGATGAGTTTGCTAAATTAGAAATGGCAGGTTTTAAGTTTTTCTGACTACAGGGATTTTTCCACACTAGTATCAATTTATTTCTATTTCTTATGAAATGTAGCTAAAGCTGGACATTTGAATCTGTATGTAAATGAAGTTAAAATAAATTACACCAAAACTAGAAACTCAAAATGTTAAATGTAAGAGGGGGGGGGGATGTATCAACGTTTTGGTTATTATCCGAAACCCATTTTCAAGGTGTTAGTGCTAGGGTAAGAGAATGGAAAAGAGGATGGGAATTTTTTGTTGTTTTGCTGACCAGTGGGAAAGGATGGTTATGCTTAACCAATGGGTAGTTGTGAAATTCCATTTTAATTAGAAGTGGGGAGGTGGGATGGGGAATGTGTTGTATTCAAAGCTATGTTTGATAATATTTGCTGTGGTATTGTATGTGCTTAATGATAGAATGTGCTTCAGCTATTACTCTTTCTTAAAGTTGAGGATAATAAGAAATCGGGTGAATGGACAGTGTCAAGAAAATGGGCAACAGTGGCTGATTTATTTAAGTTTTTTTGTGCTAAAAGCTTGAGAGTGGTCGCTTGGTATGTCCTAGGTAACATGCAGAAATTTGTGAATGGGAAATGGATTTCTTTAAAAATTTTAGTCTGTTCTCAAAAAGAAATAAAGGAGAAGCATTTTTTTTTATTTGCAGGATGTGTTTAATATTGTTAAGTTCATCATGAAGAGTTTTGTGAGTGTTGCAATAGAGCAAAACTCATTTGATCATAAATTTGACAGTATTTCTTTTTTTGTGAATAGGAATGAGCGGAGTGGTAACAGATAAGTCTATTGGAAGTGGTATTTTTTTCTGTATTCTCTATGTGCTCTCTACATGTGTTTGAAAGCATGCTCAAGCTTTTAGCACAAAAAACTTCAATAAATCAGCCACTGTTGCCCATTTTCTTGATGGTTGCCGTTTACCTGATTTCAATAATGCAGTAGCCATTTCTTACCATCCTCAACTTCAAGAAAGAATAATAGGTGAAACACATTCTATCATTAAGTATAAAACATTCAATACAATTACCACAGGAAATATTATCAAAACTTATTTTGAAAATAACACATTCACAGCATTTTATATACTTTCCATCCCACCTTTCCCCCTTTTTTTCCTCTCTTACTTAATTCCCTGCCCCCCTCCCTCCCAATTATAATGACATTTCCCAACTACTCATTGGTTAGCCATAGCCATCCTTTCCCATTGGTTAACAAAACATTTAAAACACCCAATAACGAATATTCACATCCTGTTTCCCCTTCATCAGCACTTACACCTTGAAAATACCCGAAACATTGGTACATAACCCCCACTCCACCTTTACATTTAACATTTTTCATGACTTTCCAATTTTGGTTAAATTTATTTTAAAACATTTTTATATCTTACTATTGCACGTAAAAAAAAAATTAAATTTGAATCTGTAGTTATTTCTGTTTTTGTACTGTGAATGTACAGCATGCCTTGACATGCAACACTTTACATTTACAACTCTTTTCTGTTTCCATCTTTCCTTTACTTGAGATTCTTGCATCATATTCCCAACACATTAGCAATATGATGCTATTGCTTGCAATTGCCTTGAACCCAGAGTCACTGTAATCCATTTTCAAAGCTATACAAAGGATTATGTGTTATTTACAGGGAAAAGAAAAGGCAGGGTAGCATGCAAACCTAGACACTTATTTGAGTTATAATGATTTTCGAGTTATAACAGTGGTCTGGAACCTAACCTGTCATAAGCATGCTTGTATTTCATTCAGAAAATATAATTATTCATAATTTGAAGACCAACTATTCTTCTGATACTTTCACTTTTTCTGTTGTCAGTCTGATCATTGTAAATTCGTGTTAACTTGGCAAACTATAATTATACTTAAAATAGGTTGGTAATTTCTGTTTAATTTTTATAAATAAAAAATAAGTATGCCAGTCGAGATGCTATTCATATATGCCATTGAAAGCTGTTACACTGAACTTCGACAATGATGCTGAAAGCAATATTTCTATACAATATTTTGTGTTTCTATATCTGATATTCATTTGTGCAGTGACATTAAGCCTTGATTGACATACACTCTTCACTGTGAGAGATTAAAGATTTATAAAGACATAGCATATTACAAACTTTGTAATGTGTGTATTTCAAATAACGACATAGCATTTTCAATTAAATTGTTTATGCTCTGTCTGTATTTTCAGTTAGTAGCTTCTGTAGGATCAAGTTAAAACATAATTTTTTTTCATTTGACTGAACAACAAAATATATTGAAAAAATAATATAGGAACAAATAATGATGCGTTATCGAATTTAAATAGGATTAATTTATATTTAGAAATTTTGCAGTGGCATTGGCAAAGAGCCTTTCATATCATATCACTCTTTCATTTCGGACTTTCATAATCAGCAACAAAGTAAAATCATTGATTGTTTATATATACTTACAGATATTTATATTTCAACAAAATAATCTCTAATCTTTAGGTAGATAAAGATGCCCGAGTGGAAGCCTTCTGGTACTGTGGGAATTTTCATCCTAATAAACGTGCTCGCACTTACAGAGAGAAGCGTGTTCCATATTTAAAAATCCCAAAAGATGGTCCTATTGATATGGGATTTCAGTTTATAGATAAACCACATCTACAGTTGAGGACTAAAAATCCATTGAAACCAGTAAGTATATTTAAATCAGTTTTTACAGATCAGAGCCCATCAATTACATTTAATCTCAGAACACTTCTGGGTTTGAAAAAAACTCGATTAAAAAAATAAATAAATGTAAACTTACATTCACAGAAGTATAAATTACATAAGTAAAATTTGATTAGGTATATTCTTTGAAATCAGTTTTTGTTTTCCTCATCTCATCTCAAAAAACAGATGTTGAATAGTAAACTTAAATACAGTAAAACCCCGTTATTACGCTCGTCAAGGGACCATGACCTACAAGCGTAATAAGCGGGATAGCGCTATAAACGGGTAATGATTTATGAGATCGATAAACATTTAGAAACCATTTTACAGGAAAGATACTTGATTCTGCAAAAGATATAATGCAAATGTGAGCTTATTTCCTATTAAAAAAATCTTTGATTGTGGTTTGCCGTGTGTGTGTGTGTGCAACTGTTATGAATTATGACATTTTCAATGCGGTTCAAGTAACTATTAATATCAATTGATACACTACTAGGAGCAACACTAATATATTTTCGGAGAAGATTTAGTGCACTGCCCGCTATTTCACGCGCTTTATCTTGAATGATTGGGTCACTTAATGGCACTGATGCATCACGGGACTGATGAATCCATTCAATTAGAATTTCCTCGGCATCTTCATATTTTCTACATTTTACTTTTTTACGTTTGCAACCATCCTTCGCTGCATTGATAATTCCATTCTTATTTTTTATTATTGTTCTCAGACTGGATGAGGGAATTCCTAGAGGTTCCTAGAATCCTTCTGACTTAGTGTAGAATTATCGTCGTACTTACAGAGAATTTCCAATTTTTCACTTATAGAAAGGGATTTCCGCTTCGACATTTTGCACTAACTTACTGTATCACAGACCCGCACTTCAAAGAGTTCAAAGATTCCCTCCTACCAGGGAAAGAAAAGAATATTTACAGTGTTACATTTCTTTTCGATACAAAATTTCCGATATAAAAAAAGCGCTACAAGCGGGATTTGAAGCGTTATAAGAGGGTAAAAGTATACAGAGTTATATAGAAAATTCCAGGGACCGAATGAAAGGAGCGTAAAGAACGGGATAGTGCTATAAGCGGGAGCGTAATAACGGGGTTTTACTGTATTTTGTAAAATATTCTTGAACCAGTTATACTGAACCCTTAATCCTGCATTATATCATTCCTTTAAGATTGATTAATTCTCTTGAGGCAAAATAATAACTGAATTTTAGGCCATAACGTGTTTAAATGTGGTTTAATTTTTTCTTGAAATGTTGTTTTTCATTGACAATTTTTTTGTAAGTTTGACAATAAATAATTAAATTAAAATTTTAAGAAAATCTTAAGAACAATTCAAATCTTAGGGATGGAAAATTACATACTACTAATACTCAGCTCTATGGCCTTCTGAAAGCCTTGGTCTTTTAGAATCATCTGTCCACCCTTTCTTCTGTTTAATATATTGATTGCAGGACATTTCAGAAATAAAACATATATTTAATAGAACTCTCAAACACGCACATATCAACTAAAAAACTATTTATTAGGAGACTTACGCATTTGAGTTCAACATCCCTTAACATATATTTATTTGGATTTATTTTTTGTAGATAGTTTCCACTGATGATCCTTTATGTAAAGAAGCAGAAGTTCCCTATTTTCCTTACAGTCCTTCATCTGTAGGAATAGGCTACACTTTTCGTTATCCTACTATTTTACCAGGTAAATTTTTCTTTTTTCATTAACTTTCTTTTAAAGAGATGATGTATCATTAAAAAAAAAACTTGACTTGAAGACAAATTCTTCATTAGCAATGTGCTCAAAAATTAATTTTAAAGTCTTTTAGAATATAAAAATGGTTGCATTGTTTCTAGAAAATTCTTATGAAAACATTGACATAGAATTTCACAAAAAAATTGGGACATGTTTCTATGCCGTCGTTGTTGATTCTTAAAACAATTGATTTTTGATGGATAAAAACATGATAAAAGAAATAGTTTTATTAAACATCATCCACCAGAAAATAAATGTCATAAACTACATTTATTAACTGAAAAAAAACGAATTTTCAAGGAGATAAAATTCACCGTCTCCTCTTTTTCAAGCCTTTTACATTATAATAATAAATAGACGAGATTCTTTTACAACAATGACCTTAAAATATTGATATTAACAATTAAAAACCGTTAATACAATAATAATAAAAGATCATAATCTACAATATAATAATGAATTTTTTTGAACACAAATTATTGAAAGATACTAAATTTAGAATGGAATATTATCGCTATGCGGATGATATACTTATATTATGGTTCGGAACAAAAAGGCAATTTAGTAATTTTTTCAGTGACATTAACAAGAGACACAAAGACATACATTTCAAAATGGAAGAAGAAATCAATGACTCATTAAATTTTCTTGATCTGAAACTAATAAAAAAGGATAACAAAATAACAATGAAACATTACATTAAAGATTATAAAAGTGACCATATTTTAAAATTTGATTCTGGACACAATATGAAAATAAAAAGGAATATAATTGAGAATTATTTAATTAGAATTGATAATAATACCAGTAATGAAGAAGATTTTAATATAGGAGTAAGTGATATGAAATCAAAATTAAAAAAGAATGGTTATACTGACAGATTCATAGATAGCTCAATAAGAAATTATAATAAATTTAAGATAAAAGAATTGGATAAACATAATGAAAATAGATTTTTCATTCCCTATCTGAATAAGAACAGCTGGAAATTAAAAGAAATTGGTAAAAGATATGGAGTAAACTTTAATTTTGAATAAAGAAATAAGTTAAAAAATATTTTGTGTAAAAAGATAAATAGCAATGACAAGAAGTTTGAAATGGGTGTTGTTTATAAATTAGATTGCCTGAATTGCGATTCGTTCTATCTTGGGGTGACGAAAAGAACAGCTCAAGAACGCATGGGGGAACACGAATATTATATTAGACAAAAATTAGTAAAGGAATCTGAAATTGCTGAACACTGTAAAGACAAGCAACATTGTATCAATTGTGAAGTAAACATTTTATATAATGAAACAAATACAAAAATTAGAAGGACAATAGAAAGCCTATGGATCCGAAATTCGAAAGAAAAAAATCTCAATAGATGTGATGGAGTTAAAGTTAGTGAAAATTTGGTAAAATTGGCTAGAGAAATGATTAACAAAAAATTTATAACCTCTAACAAAAAGGTAATAATCGAAAAATTAAAGTGTTAATAGGCTTTCTATTGTCCATCTAATTTTTATATTCGTTTGATAAGAATTTGTGATTATTAATAATGTGTGATTATTATATTGTAGATTATGATATTTTATTATTATTGTATTAACGTTTTTTAATTGTTAATATCAATATTTTAAGGTCATTGTTGTAAAAGAATCTCGTCTATTTATTATTGTAAAAGGCTTGAAAAAGAGGAGACGGTGAATTTTATCTCCTTGAAAATTCGTTTTTTTTTTCAGTTAATAAATGTAGTTTATGACATTTATTTTCTGGTGGATGATGTTTAATAATATTTATTATAAAAGAGAAGATTTAAGGAAGAAGTATGGTTTGTTTGTATAAAGAAATAGTTTATTTAATTTATATCTTCTTCTCCCTTTTTTTTCCTTAAATTTAAAAAAAATTAATAACATTTATAATTAGCCAAAGATTTGTGCATTTGATGTTTTAAGCATTTTTTTTGCATTGCTTTGAAGAGCCACTCTCTTATTCATCAAATTCTTAATTATTTCTGAGTAGCAATTGAAAATAAGCACAAACAGTTATTTTCAAATTCTACTAGATGGTGATTGGACAGAATGTGTGTATCAAAAATTAAATTAAATTATATTTCGTTTTAATTTAGTAATTGGGCTCTGATAATATTGCTCTCTTTAGCTTTCAATTTCATCAAATAGCAATCTATCGAAATTAACTTAGTCCTTAGAGTAACATGGATTTGTTAGATTAAGCAAATGAACATATCAACAATATATCCCGAATAAATTCATACAATTATTTAATTTCATATGTTCACTTTTGAGAGATTTATAAGTATTATGAATGTTTGATATGCAGTTGATATTTTATAATTTTAAAATCTTTTAGAATATAAAAATGGTTGCATTGTTTCTAGAAAATGCTTATGAAAACATTGACTCAGACACATATCCGAATTTTTTTGTGTGAAATTCTATGTCGTCGTTGTTTATTCTTAAAAACAATTGATTTTTGATGGATAAAAACATGATAAAAGAAATAGTTTATTTCTTTATAAACAACTTTGAAATTGAAAGTTTTTATAATTTATATTTTTATACACGAGTTTCTAAGGTTTAATAATAATGTTAATTAGGGTTTGAGAAATAAAAAGTGAAGCTACTTGCTGGGGAAAAAACAACAAAAAAAACTTTGATTTTCCTGCAATAAAAGATATTTCACTATTAATTTTTAAATTACAGTAGAATCCTACGATTAATTGGGGATTGGCATGATTCGGATATGCAGAAATCCAGATGATAATCACTAGCAACATGTTATTGTGAAACTGCAGTACTGCATGTATTAAAAGAACCAAAGTTACAAATTCAAGTACAGTACTGTACATTCAATGAAGCATTAAAAGGACTCTTCATATTGCAGCACAGAACAGAACATTATGTATGTATGTACTCTAAAATGAAATTTTTATTTAAACACAACCAACAAAGTTAGTTGCTTTGAGGCCGACACTGTTTTGCGTGCATCCAGATCTCACAGGCGCTTCATTGCAAGAAGCTGCACAGGGTCGCATTCAGTTTCTCGTTCCAAAACTTTAGGGCGGTTTCAAAACAGGGATTGGCATGATCATTTCCAGTCGATACTTGCTTTAAAGTCACGTAAATCACCAATCTTTTCAGCAAACATTTTCGTTTTTCCACAGATGATGGGGCCAGAAATAGGATTTGCAATTGACCTTTCCTGTAAAAACCACTTGCAAACTGTGCTTTCAAGATAATTAATTTTAGCTGTTATCATTTTATCGTGCTGAACTGCCATCCTGAGAGTTGAGGACAGATACAAAGTTCAAAATTAAAGAACTGTTTTTCTTTGTATCTGAAATGGTAGAGATTCCAACACCAAACATTTGCGATAACTGTTTCCTCGAAACACTTTTATTCAACTGTTCGATAATCTTCACTTTCATTGATAAAACTACCCGTTAGCATTTTGTTGACATTTTGACTAAAAACCCACGACAGCAGCAGAATCTTATGGCGGAATACTGGACTCGCAACACTGTACATACAGCAGAAACTGAGCCTTGACTCACACTGACTAGTTCTCACAGGGAGTAGGGTAGCACCAAAGTCATTGCTCTGAGGGGGAGCGAATACGTTCTGCAACATATTGCGCAGTCTTTTGGCATAAAGAAAAGTATTTTCTGTCAACTTAATAAATATTGTCTAAATTTCCGGATAGTTGGCGATTCGGATAATTTCAAAATAATAATAAAAAAAAAAGAAAATTCATTATCGGTAAATAAAGAAGTAAAAAAAAAAAAAAAAACAGGAAAAAAAAATTGCTACCAAGTGGATTTGAACCCAGTAACAATACCTCTACTTGAAAATTATACAAAAGTGTGAAGGGGATTAAATTAGGGGGAGGAGGAGATGTGTCCAGATTTCAATTCTAGCTTATTTTCAGAGTTGTAAAAAGTAATTCTGCAAAGTTTGATCCAGATTGGTCAAAGGGCCTAAGAGTGTATAGCAAACCAACAAATGTCCTGCTTTGTAGATATTATAGATTATAAGGAGGAAGAGAAAAATATGATAATGTAATACTCATCCATTAGTCTTTAAGATTTAATTCACTATTTATTTATTAATTGTTTTTGAATTTAAATGATGCTTAATGATTAAGAATGATGGGTTATATTGTAATTAATTTGTAACCCATCAGTTACATTGATTACATTCTAATGAGCATATTTTTAGAAATCTTTTGTTTTTTATTTCACTCATATTGCTTATATACCTTTGCATTAATCATCTTCCCAAGATATACTATTTATATGTAGACTTGTTGAAATTCCATTAATTTTTATTATTACTCATTGTTAATATTTGAGATTCTGTACTTATTTTAAAGGTTACCCACCAAGGGAATGAATAACTGACTGCATCAGTTCAAAATAATTCCATTTCAAAAAAGTAAAATCGTATTAATGGCTTTGCTGAGTAAAATAATACACTGCCATAAAGTTTGATATTTATTTTATCATATATATAATGTTCACCAGTTATTATTCCAGAATTCAAAGGACCCTTTCTACATTTATTTGCAATTCATTTATAGATTGCTATTCTGACAATTCTTTAGCTTAGAGAAGATCATTTCCTAAGCTTTTTTTTTTAATCTAAACAACTTTGAGATTGCTCCCTTTCTCTTCATGCTCATGTCCTTTTGGATTTACAGAAAGTAAATGGTTTAATTGTTATTTTATTTAAACAATTAAAAAAAAAAAAATTGTCTTATAATTTCCCAAAAGCATAGTCGTTATAAGCATAAATCTTTTCTTTGTACTTCATTACTATTTAGTCTTAGATTTTTAATAAAACTGTTGAGATCAACCAAAACTGGTGTTTAATATACCTTTTTGTTTTAATGGTACTTGAACGTACATTATGCATATTCTAGAGAGAAGTCATTTGCAGCAAATCTTTGTGCAAATACTGTAAGAAGAATAAAAGATATCCTGAGCAACAGTAGATATCTTAACCTTTTTTTTTAATATCTTATCTCTTTTGAAAATTAAAGTAGAATTTGGGACTTACGTAATATGTTCTTTTGTTTAATTCCAGTGCTTTAAAATAAGCAATTAAAGCTATAGCTATTTACTCTCTGTAGAAGACCAAAGCTTATAGACAATTTACTAGTTTTTTTGCATGTAAATTGACCGATATCCATTTTTAAATGAATCGCTGGATCTAAAGTATCCTTTTTGGAGCTACTGAACAATTTTATGAAGAGCCAAATAAGAAAAATGATTGACAGTGAATTAGGAGTTAATATACATTTTGAATGTCATATATACAGGTTGCTTCATAATTCGCGTAGCACTGGAACTTCCATTGTTAAGGAAAAATATTGCCTAATTTGGTAGGACCCAAGGTTTTAGGTACAATATTTTGATTTGATTTTTTTAGTCTAAATCTCAGAAAGTGACTTCCAGTCGATATGTCACTACTTGTCACTACAAAATAACACCCTTATTTGAAGATTTTTGTGATACTCGTTGTAGGACAATAAATATTTTTTGCTGATAGTCTGTCTCATTTCTTGTTGTATAGGAGATTCCGGAATTTAAAAAGTTCCCCTTTACATATTGGTTGAAATTAAACAAAGAAAAGCAGAAAAAAAGTTTATACTTGCCATTCTGTTTTGAGAATTAAATCCCATTGTAATCAAATGTGTATCTATCTATCTATATACATATTGGTTGAAATTAAACAAGGAAAAGCAGAAGAAAAGTTTATACTTGCCATTCTGTTTCGTAACTTGAATCCCATTGTATCCATAAGCAGACGTTCTCAAATGTGGTGTGTTGAAGTTCTGGTTAGCTGCTTTTCGTAAGCAACTTTGACCGCCAGCATGAAACCACTTCGAAGCCTAGCTTTTGGCTTTTTATGGCCATGTTAATGGATAGATTAGAAGATGTGTTTCTCTCAGTGGCTAATAGTTAGGGAGGAATGATTTTTATTATAATAACGATGTTTATGTGCATGTGAATTAGCATATATTTATATGCTTATTTGATTGAAGTATATTATTAACTTAAACTGCAGTATCTTATAAGATATATGTTCTAATTATTTTTTAATTGTAAAAATTAGTATACATGTTAAAAAAAATATATAATACGGAAACAAGCTATATACAGAGGGGTCCAGAACTATATACTCACTCTTTGATAATCAATATCTCAGGAACAGAATGACATCGACGTACAATTCTTGTGCCAGAGTGTAGTTCAATGATGAGGATTTTTGCAGGGAAATTTATCTGGTCTGACGAGGCACAGTTCAAACTCAATGGAACTGTAAACCGTCACAATTGTGTTTACTCATCTGCTGCCAATCCACATAGACAGGGAAGGGAATCTACCAGTTGTTTATGTGTGGTGTATCATCTCGCGGATTGATCGGCCCTTTCTTTTTTGAAGCTACTGTAACTGGTAAGATGTATCTCCATGTGCTGCAAACATCGATTTTCCCTGCCATTCAGAGATGCTTAGCGATGAGGTATTTTACCTACAGCAAGGTGGTGCTCACCTCTCTACCTTCGCGATGTCAAATACTTGGATGCCACTGTACCTGGACGATGGATAGGTCGCAGAGAGGCCCTTGAGTACCCACCACCGTCACCAGACCTAACACCCCTGGACTTCTACCTGTGGATGATCTTGAAGAATGAAGTTTATGGGCAAAAGCCAGCTACACTGGAAGCGCTACGAGAATCCTTCAAAGTATCGTGCGCAGCCATCACACCGAACATACAGACATCCGTAGTTAGCTCAGCAGTTGAGCGCCATCGATGCTGTACTGCCGTTGATGGTGGTCATTTTGAATACCTACAATGACTCACGTGACCACTGCCATCTGTTGAGCAACTGAACTACAGTATTGTGCAAGAATTGCACGTCTATGCCATTTTGTTCCCAAGATATTGATTATCAAAGAGTGATGTGAGCAGCGATTTGCTCCGTGCTCACATTTTTTTATTTAATGTAAGACGGTTTCCTTAAGTCACGGGGATGAGGGTTAGAACATCGTAAGTTTAATATAAGAGCATTATGATGTCTAATGTAATAAGTTTAATATAAATTCAATGTTTTCTAATTTATATTTTTATGTAATATTTATATTTTTGTATAATGTAAATTTTTGTACAATGTAATTTATACTTACATGTAGATATATATATATATACCTTATTGTATGTTTAATTATCAATTTTTTTTATTGTTCAAAATGTTTAGAATTTTAGTTAATTTTTATTTTAACCACAATGTCAGAGGGTAGGGGGTGAAAGACACCCAGAATTCTGGGAATAAGCCTTTCCTTTTTTTTTCTTTGTTATATTTCTATTTTTAAGGATCTCTTACCTGGAAGCGGACATTGAACTCTGGGGTACAAGAGTGCACCTGCATCGCCCTTTGTTTCAGCTAGACCCCTCCTTTGTAAGGTCATTGGACGTGGCAAAATCGGAGGTCAGCAAGGTTGCTTGACGTCAGAAGGGTATTGTTTTTTTTTTGTATAAGAAGGGGTAAGAGGAAAGGAGAAGGACACAGAGGTGAATCCAGACATGACTACGAAAGACAGCAGACATAGAATCCAGGCATGACCACGAAAGACAGCCGGCCGTAGAATCTCAACATGACCACGAAAGACAGCAGACCGTAGATCCAGACATTACCATGGAAAGACAGCTGGCAGGAGATCCAGACGTATCCATGAGACGTTCTTAGCGACCTAGGGCCAGCGAAGGCCAGATGCGGACGGTCTCTGTAAGGACAAGGAAGGTGCATGTGCCATGGGCGGTCCAGGAAAAGCGACAGCGCGGGCGGAGAGTCACGTTCTCGCAACTAGCGTTTCTTTTTGGATCCTGCCGAGTGTTCCCACAGATGAAGGAGAAGGCTCCAGTCTCCCTTAATAGCAAGGAAATCCACGAAGTTCTCCAGTCCCCTTTCCTCAAAACGTGTACACGTATGAAACTGACCGAAGGCAACGGCCCTGAGCTTCCGATTTGCCAATGATGTTCTCCAGATCGCCGGGTGTTTTTGTGAGTATGGCGAAACTTGCCCGTTGAGTTCATTGTCCGCATATTAGTTGTTTTGGTTGTTTTAATATCTATGTGTTTGTATATATGTGCCTAGGTATTTTTTGAGGGTCCGGACCAATTTTTTTGGGGGGTTATTAATATTATTTATAGAATGTTTCCGAATGCATTAATCCTTGTAAAGAAAGGTGTAGTACACCATTGTTTTTGTTTTTAATTTTGATTAAATATTAGACAATTTTAGTGAAGCAAACCCTTGTCTCTTGGTTTCCATGTTTTGGGGATTAGCGGGGTTTATCTTCTTACACTCATAGCCGTAGGCTGAAGGGATACCTAGAAGCTCGGGGAAGAGATACCGATTTACCTTGGGTGGGGGTTAATGCCCGTAAAGGTCTCCTCTTTTTTTTTATATATATGTAATTAACTCTTAAGACTTTAAAGATTTCCTTTTTATCCCTGTTAACTGCTCATCTTGTTTAAAGATTTAGTAATTTATTCTTACGCCATATTTTGGGCCCAGCATGGCTTCCACGGAGAGTTAAAAGGGGGATTAAACTTAATTGGAAATCTTTTGAGTAATAAATACAAACGGGCGAAAATACCCGTTACAGTGAGTACAGTAGAATCCCGGTAATCCGAGGTGAGGCTGAGTCCAAGGTCATGCAGGGCAGCCAGTCAGTATCAGTCTGTTTGCTATTGTGTTCGGTTCGTTCGACAGTTTTTTAAAGTTGTAAATGCTTATTAAGAGTCTTTTCATGTAACCATGTAGCATTGTTAATGTATCTGTAACTTTAATATGTCGACTTCCAAGCTGGGTTGGATCTACGGATGTCATAAGATATTAAAGGTAGAAGGCTTATATAACACCCATCCCATAATATATTGAAGCATCTTGTATTTTTGTTTTTAATTGTAGTATGCTAAGTAAGGGGTCTATTTCGATTTTTTTGATGTTCTATTTCTTTTGGGTCTTTTCACACGAAACGGCTAGGCTGTTCTATAGATTTCAGTGGAACCTTTCACACTTGGTCGCTTCTGGCCGCGATATGACATGCAACCACCATCGTTCTATAGATTTCAATGGAGCCTTTCACATGAAATGCGATTTTCGTTGCAGCCAAAATTTACTGGCCGCGCAACCATGGTCGCTTTGTGTGAAAGACCCTTATGGATACTCGCTTTGTGTGAAAGACCCCTTATGGATACAATGTTTAAACTTTTTATTGAAATATTATGTATTATTTTATTAGTTTAATTTAAAGCTATTTTTTTATGCATTTTTTGATCATATGAATGCAATTAGTGCTAAATTAACTGAAATTAGTATTGATCATTAAGTATCTGTTCATTTCAATAATGAAAACGTTTTTACCTACATGCATGCTTATGTTACTGTGATACTTAAGGTATCTGTTGATTTGGAAATTGAATTCGATATATTTTTTTAAAAATTTATTCATAAAGTTTACTTACATATATGTGTGTGTGTAATAATCAGTAACTCATGCTTCTCTAAATTATTTTAGAAGAAATAATTCAAAAAGACATTACTTATGTTTATTTGTGGCGAGTGGGCGGCAGAGAAGTCTATTGTGCTATCCCACAGAAATAAAGAAAGAATGGTGGGAGAAGTGCAGGGAAAACCTCGAGAAAACCTGCACAGGATGGATCGTCCACCATCACGAAACCTATACGAGAACTGAACCTCTGTACTCAAGAGGTGAGAAGCCAATGTCCAATATCTTAGCGACAATACCAACTGCGTGGCCTTTGTGGTTTCTTAGTAACAAAATTAAATTCATTAACTTTATTTATTAATTTCACAAATTCTATAAACGTTTACTTTTGGAGTCTTTGTTTAATAATTATTTGTTATGAACAAAATTATAGGATATATTTAGGCATTTTAGAACGTAATAGTTTTAAGTAGAAAAAATTAATATATGCATATGTTAATCAGTATTCAGAATGGAAGAGAAATAAAAAAAAAAAAATCTTGAGTTTTAAAAAGTTTACATTGAAACTTGTGATGACTGCATTATTATGGTAAAGAGACAAAAAGGAAGTAAAACACACTTGTAAAATAAATGAATAAGCAGGATTAAAAGGATGATAGTAAACAGACAGTTTCAGAATACTGTGCATATTTCATTTTCAGGGATGGCACAAAACACTTAGGACAATACAAGGTAAGAATAAATAGTGGGAGTGTAGGGAGTAAAGGAATTAAGGGGGTTTAGCAATAGTGATAGGGTTGTAGACCTTAAGCTGGATGATGCTGCAAGATTCTTTTTTCTCTTTAATTTAATACAGGCATGTTAAACCTTCTTATGCATTGTTACATATAGGACCTCTACTCCTTTTCTTTCAAAATCATCAGATTAATTTTTATTTACATCAATATGGTTTCCCTTTAAAGCCAGCCTCTATACATTCCATTCTTTAAAACTGAAGCTTTGCTTTTGTTTGCAAAGAAGCTATCACTCAAGATCAGGGTTTTTTTTTTCTCTAAATGGATTAAAATGTTTATCAAGCTCTTAAATTTTAATATTACAGCACTATTAATTTTAACTATTATTATGACTTTTTTTCTTTCTAATAAAATGGATTAACTACCACATAAAATTACATAAGTATGTGTTTATGATTTAAAAATTAAAGGGTAGGAAAAAAAAAAAGGCATACATAAATTAATAGTGTGCTCCTGTTCAATAATTCTATGAAGATTGCCTATTTGTATTAACACAGTACAAATCTCAAATGTAAGTGTTATAATATTTCCAATCCTTATTCATTTTAACTGTTACAGGATTTTGGCCTGGCGATCCTTATGAATTTGGACACACCTCTATTTATACCTGTGAAAAAGTAAATGAACGCAAATACTTTTTACCAGATCAAAGTGATTTAGAAGAGCGCATAACAGAATGTGGACTTCTGGCATCATATGCTTGGCTTCTTGGAATTGCAACATACCAGGGTAAGTAATTCTTATAGCCCTTTCATAAAATATGAACATATATCCATCAATACATAAAAAGCTTTTACAGATAACATGATACATTTGTTATTTTAGATTTATCACATACATTGCATAAGTTCTCCTCCTCTTTTTATAACTTTATATATAAACCTATGTGCTTTTAACAGTTGTACTATTTATTTTTCTTATTTTTGATTTCTTCATTATTCGTTTTCAATTGCTGCTTTTTATCATTATCAATAATCTTTAATTAATAACAAATGTATTGTTGTTACCAGTCTTTTATTTAAAATCAAAATACTGTAGTATTATAATTCAGTGTTTACTTTTAAATAAAAAAGCACAACTCAACAAATTTTTAAGTAAGATTAAATCTAACTGGTTTTTGTGGTTTTAATGTTTACATTTAACTAATAGGCTTTTATGGAATCCATACAGTGGAAGAGATTAAATTGAAAAGTTAACTTCAATCTGAAGGAGAACCAAACCATGATAATTGAATATACAAATAATATAACCTTTGATGAGGGAATCGCCCACTCTTGAGTGAAGTTAATTCAAAAATTTCAGCTTGGTTCCTTAATTCATCAGCAGAGGTTTGAGAATTAGATGTACGACAGAACAGAAGTGAAATTCTCAAACTTATTCAAGGAGCCAAGTGGAAATACCAAATTAGTTTTACTTAAAAGTGGGAGAATCCCTCATCAAAGGTTACATTATTTGTATATTTAACTTACTGGCACTAAAAAAGTTTAAAAAATAAATCTCATTTTATTTCATCAATTGTTCCTACAGAATCTTTTTATTTTTTATAATAGTGAATTAATCCAGATCTGTGTGCAAGACCAAAAAATTAAAATGTTGGGACCAATTACATAGACTAAGAATTATGAAAATAGCTGTATTACTGTTATCTGTAATTATAAATTCAATATCTATATTAGTTGATTTTTTTTCCTCCTTTCTAATCTTTATTTTAGGCTTTGGACCTTACACAGAAATAAGAAACCCATTCATCACCCAAACAATTGTGACGGATGGTGAAACATGGTCATTCTTTGTTTATCAGCTGAACACAACCAGTCTGTATGGCAAGATACCAGGATTAACATTTGATCAAAAACCTGTCACAACTTTGAACAATCTCTGTTGGGCATCACAACCCATGCAGTTGTATGAAAGTCTAGAAAAAGGCTTGAATCCTGATCTTTTGAAACTTCTAATCAGATTTCTAATTCAAAAGCCCCAAGAGAAGTTGCTTGGTGATTCTAAACCCTACCTCAAAGAAACAAAGCTTGATACTGAATCCTGGGCAAAAATGAGCAATGAAATGAGAGACTGGTATTCTCAACGTCCTCCTCACAAGCCAAAGAAGGAGGTGTTCCAGTGGGAAAGAATTTACCTCAACACAAATTCTTATGTTTCTTTGAATCCTAACAGAAAGAGAGACTAATTTAAATTAGTCTTAAGTTAATTTTTTTTTTGTCAAAATAAAAAAATTAATAAATTACATCATCCAAAATTATAAGTTATTTATTATTTGTGTAACTTACACAACATTGTTCTTACATAGTAAGGGAATTTATATACATGTAGTTTACAGAAAACGGTATTAATTTAAACATACCGCTTTGAAAATTTATACATGCATAATTCATTTATATCTTATACAAATGTTCAATGTCAAAATAAATTCATAGCTAATTTGTACCACTCACAGTATGGGAGCTTAAATAATTTTTTTCTTCTTTTAATAACATTCTATTTTCTTCGCATTTGTACCAATATATCCTTGGATTTTGCGAACAGTATCTTTATCAAGTGCACACAAATCAAAATCAAATGTAGCGTTAGTCACTGTATAAAGGCCTGACTCTTCAATTAAGTCCACAATCCTTTGTAACACATCATCATTGTCTGTAGTCATGATATAATGTTGAATTGAAATTAGCTCCTCCAGTTCTTCCTGTGAAAAGATACTCGACTTGCTTGTTGTTGTTGTTGTCGTCGTCGTCATCTCTGCTTCTCCACGGCTTTCAGTACTTCTCGATTCTGAGGCACTTCGACTTGCTTTTTTACTTTTTCTACTCTCATGCTTAGATTTTTCTGGCTTTGGTGGTGGTTGAGAGCATTTGGGTGGTGCAACTGGAGGGGGAGGAGGAAGTGGTGGTGGTGTAGGTTCCTCTTTCATTGAAAAATGTGGTGGCGATGGAGGATCACTAGATAAAGGTGAAACCAATTCATCGTCATCATCCTGATCATCTAATTCTGCCATTAATGCAGTAAGTGGTCCATGTTTGCGTCCTGTCTGAAGAGACGAGAAGCTGATACTTGAACTTGGACTGGCATCAGGAGATGAAATGGGACTAGGATGGCAGTCATTACTAGAATGGCTCTTCTCTGTATGACTGTCTCTAGAAGCAGAGCTGTGATAATCTTTTGAGATATCAGAATGAGAAGAGCTTTTCTTAATAGGCTTAATGTCATCATCAGGAAATGATCTAGGCTCAGGAAATGACCTAGGCTCAGGAAGTTCAAAGTCTGATTTTCTAAATTTACGTGGCTTATTACTGCTGCTTTTATGCTTTTCTTTCTTTTCTGTGTTTTCTTTTTTAGGAATATCTTTCGGTTTCTTAGGCCGTTTCTCAGTGTGATGCTTCTCTTTGAGCTTTGGAAGGCTGTCAGAGGAAGACACATTTCTTTTTCTTTTCTTAAGTTCTGAAGGCTTTTCAGGCTTTGGAGAAAGAGGTGAAATAGGTCTTTTCATAAGTTTATTTTCCTTGCTAATTAAGCTCTCGCTGTCATTACTGTTGCTACTTGGAGGGGGAGGAGCAGGAGAGATTGGTGGTTTTTTGACAGGTGCCTTGCTTATTTTGGTTACTAGTTTATTGTCTTTTTCTTTGATTACCTTTGCGTCCTTATTGCCAGATTTGGTAAGAGACTTGAATTCTTTCTCTTTAGAATTAACCAATTTTGAATCTTTGATTTTACCAACTGTCTTTGTATCAACATCTTTACCAATACTGATCTTGGGTTCCTTGCTACTTGATCCTGAGGCTATGGAACTGCTAGAAGAACTGAGAGATTTTGATGACTTAGAACCAACTGTCTTACTTGGGTCCTTAAAAAAACAAAAATAAGTGTATAGGATAAATAAAACTGTTTATTATTTATTTATTTTTAATTTAAATTTACTGCTGCTTTTGTTATTGCCAATTCTGATCATTCCAACTTATTTAAGGATTGCTCAAGTTATTTTTCCAGCAGAAAGTGATGGCAAATTGGGGGGGGGGCGGACTTAAGGGCGTTCACATGGATCCGAAAATCGGATGGTCGGATCCACGAATCGGACTTATTCTCTTTCACGCGGCCACGAAACGTCGTCTATACGAACGATTTGAATATGACGTGGGAGATAGTTTCGTGGCCATGTGAAAGAGAATATGTCTGATTCGTGGACCCGACCATTCTATCCATGTGAAACACCCTTTAAACCAGATTGAATAGATTAATTAATTTCCAATTCAATTAAGAGGCTGCTTTCTATCTCTTGATACATAGTTCATATCTTTTGAGTGTAAATATAAATGATTAATCTGCATGTTTAATCTATACCGGTCAATTAGTGCTAGATAATTATCAAAGATGACTTTAAAGTGGAAATCTCAATCCTGGCATTTAATCACAAAGAGGAAATGAGGAAATGCATTTCAGAAAAACTTATTTTTCATTAATCATTTAAATTTCAGTGGCCAAATAAATTATACAACTTAGTAAAAACAGCAGTCCTTCTAATGAGTTGAATACAATAGAATTTACTATATCAAAAAAGAAAGAATGTAAAACATTTCACAGACAGCAAAATTTGGTAGAATGGATGCGAATATGTCATAGATAGCGTAGCCTTATGGGATGAATCCCTGAGAAGTCACGCTAATTTTTGGAACTCTTTTAAGACTTAATATGCTCTTGGGAGTCAGGTTGGGGGCCTCATTCTATGAGAAGAGAGGTTTTACACATTTGTATAATGAAATCATTGGTTTGCTTCACTTAAAACTTGAGAAGACACATGTGAGGTTTTTGTATGTATCCTTGTGTGGACATTCATTTAGCCAAATCAAATCATGTGCCAAAGATGGTAATGCCTTTCAAGAAAAGATACAAAAATAAAAGAAAATCCACCAATTATGTAATATCAGTTATCGTTGAAAATCCAATTACAAATATCGCTCTATGAACCAACTTGTGGACCCATTTAACAAAGGGAGTAACTTCAGTTGACCTTTTTAGATATTTTACTTTCCAGCTTTACAAGATTTTCATTTTAAAAATCTGTTCATGCACTGAATAAATAAATTGGAGGTGAAAATGATATTTAGCAATAAACAAATTTCAGGAAGTAAAAAAGTTACCTACTTTTAATTTACTTGGATCAGGTGAAGCTTTGTTGGTTTTAATGGGGGTTCCAAATAAAGACACAAATGGTTCTGTTGGTGTAGGAGGTGGTGGTGGCTGAGGTTTCTGATGAGAACTGCTGCTAGATGATTTTGAAATCTCCTAAAATGAAATGAAAATAAAGAGGGAAATCAGATAAGTTTTTCACTTCATTTTCTACACTTAAAAAACAAGAAATGATACATCAGTATTGAAGCATCCACTTTATAACAACAATGGTATGTCACAATGCTAGGCCTAAATTAACTAGACATCTCTGAACATTAATACAAATTAAAATTTCATTCCTACATTTTAATCTTTTTTGAAAAAAATTAAATTGTGAGAAAAACTTCCATTTTCATTTTTCTTATAGTTATCAAGTTGAATATTTCAAATAACAATAAGGCTTTCTCTCAATGATAAAACTTGATATGTTGGCATTCTCCTGATGAAAGTTTTGAACAAACACTTTACTTAAAACTGTAGTCCATTTAAATGTTACTTGATCTTGAAAGGAAACCAGCTTCAATAAAGTAAATTCAATGAAGTGTTTTCAGTTGAATACAGCTGAACATACTGTTTAAACAATAAATAAAAATGGAAAAAATATACAGAAAAGTGATGCATTTATTCGTCACTTCTTCAATTTTTTTAATTATAAAACTGATGAAGCTTAATATCTAATTCGTTTACCTTTGAGGAAGACTTGTGTTTTCTGGTTGGTTCTGGTGAGGATTTCACCTTGGTTAATGGGGTGCCAAAAATATCAGTAAATGGTTCTGTTGGCTGTTGCTGTTGACCTAGGACTGTTCCTCCTTCTGAACCTACAACTCCCACCTAATAAAACCAAACAATAAACTGCTATTAGGAACGGGATGCATCCCTATTTATTTACTATGAATAGACTACACAGGTGTGACTGCACCCTTTGACATAACTTTAAACAACAAGAATAAACAATGGTGACAAAGATCTGAAAAATGTCACTGTCTGCCTCATTATTTATTATTTTATGTATGTCTTTCACAAAGAAAGAAAAAAAAATATTTCATCTTATTGGAAAAAAAAAAAATGAATAAAAGCTTGAAACGTGGCAAATAATTAATTTTGAATGTAATTTTTTATTTAGTAATTCTGTCCCCCCTTCCATAATTTTTTTGTAAAAAAAAAAAATTAAGAAAGAAAATAATTTGAACACATTTCTGATGGTTGGAAGCTTTATTATTTTTTAATTATTCATTTTTTTTTTTGCAACCTTTAAATACCAAGATATTTGTAATAAAAATGAGTAACAGAATTGGAGCAAAATTAATGCTTTTCAATTATTTAATTAAGAAATTTCTGAAATGTGAAACCATTATCCCCAGGGCACTTGGGCTCCCTCGCCTGATGTAGGTAGCACAAAAGTTAAATTTGACAAAAAGTTTTTGAATTTACAAATTTTTCTTTAAAAAACAAAAAACAAAACAAAACAATGAATATCAAGATCAAATTAAGATATTTGAATAGATTATATATAAATAAAAATAAAAACAATACTCGGGCCCTAATAATTACATTTATATATAGCATATGCATTTTAAAAAATTCTTAAGTCTGGTCGAGGGCCCGGGAAAGGTAAGTACAGTCCAGATTATCCCACTAGTAAATAAATCATTTCTTAAGAAACTAAAGTAATTATATTGTTCTGTTCTAGATTTATAATTATTTTCAATGATAAAGATGAATACAGATGTGCGCAGTGTCCGTTTGACAATTGGGCCTTTATATATATATATAAAGTGAACTTGGAATAATGGCTGAATATTAACATGCAAAAAATAAAATATTTTTAAATTTCCTTTTAATAAATAAAAAGAAATAAAATAATAAAAAATATGTATATATATTTCCAAAAGTTACACGTGTACGAAGGAAGTAACGAACCAATCAATCATTTCGAAAAAGAGAGAGAGAGAGAAAAAAAGATTTTTAAAGTCTATTCTTAAATTATATATATTGATTCCACGTTTTAATGGAATGCAATACATCTACGCTTATTTCCATTCAAGCAACTATTCAAAAAGTAGAACAAAGAATATTAGCAAATGCAGTTAGTAGATGCCTTAAGTTGACAACCTGTTTGAATAGACTAACTGGAATTAAAACCAGAACTTTATAATTACATTCATTAAAAAAACTAAACAAAAATGGGTTATGGAAAGGATTAAAAAAAAAAAAAAAAAAAAAAAAACAACAGTCCCAAATGCCTACTGATTAAATATATATATATATATAGTAAATCAGTAATTTTAAGAAAATAAATAATTTTATAATACTGGTATGTTTAATAATTTTAAAAATATCGAATTACAAAACCGTTTGCTATTTTCTCAGAGAAAAGAATGAAAAATAAGGTTTATCTTCACAGGACCGGAAGCATAAATAAAAAAAAAATAAAAAAAGAGAGAGAGAGAGAGAATAGAAATGAATTTAAGCTGGTGATGATTTGTCTATTCAATTACTAATAAAATATCTTCAGGAATCAACTGATTATGATTTTTTATTATTTTCATTGAAAAAAGGTAGCAAAGTAACGAACATCCTAATAATATGCAATTCCCACTCCTCGCGTTCCTTTGTTCGAAAGTCTTTGTTACAATACTTCAACTAGGCAGTTGTTTGAAATTTAATTTCTTCGATTAAAATAATAATACTGTCTTTGAAACAATACAAGTCTTAAATTCAGGCAATTGCCCTAGATTATATTTCTATGCGAGATGCGTGTCTCTTGTCACCGTGACGCCGAGAATTAATCCCAATTGTTAACATAAATTAGCAATACCTTTGGCGGAACAACTAATGTCGGTAACCGGACAACTAAGATCAGAAATCTGAAATCGAATAGCGAGTTAAGGAATTAATATAATTCTACTTTATTCCTTTCTATTCGGAAACAGCTGCTGAACGTTAATGACTCGATGTGTGGCTGGAACAAGGAAATTAAAAAGCCGGCAAAAAAAAAAAAAAAAAATACCCTGAAAAACAAAAACAACTTCCCGGGAAATTCTTCTGAAGGAAATTAAAACTAAAAGTCCGTATTTCCCTTGGAAAGTTAGTTCACTAATAAATCAAACGTCAAATGTCGCAAATAAACGGGCTACGTAGGAGAAGGATGTCCGTCGATAGATAGACACAAGAAAGAAACTGGGTCAACGGAATAATTATCTCAAGACAGGTTTTTGGGTAGGTCTAGGAATGCATGCCTTAGGGCCGTCACGAAAAAAGTATCTAATATACAGACATACATACAAAGTATTGAATGCACATAGAAAAAAAAAGAAAAAAAAAGTCCTGTGATTGCCATGAAAAACTAATTTATAAGTCGAATTTCGAGTCTCGATTGCCGCTTCGAGGAACGAATATGAGAAATCATGTCGATTTAACTCATTGCTGAAGTATTTTGCGACCTCAATCTTAATGCAATTCTAAGAAAATTCTTAACATTTACATGACTTATTAAAATGCTTAACCAACACCTGGCGATCGTTGTGAAAGACGCGAACGACGGCTTTGTAATGTAAGATGTTCATAAGCATATGGAACACATGGACAACAGAAATTCATTTGTAAATCTAACACAAATTCTCCAAATAAACGAGTTGTAATGACATGCTTTACAGGAAATAAATTTAATTTATCACTAAAGTCCAAGAATTTATATTTGCGGTCGTTTTAGAGTGTGAAAAAAAAAAAGAGGGAAAAGTTTTTGTTCCGCTACAATATGACAACTGGACACATCACTAATAAAAACGATGTTCTCTTTTTCTATTCACCGATCGATGCAGAAAAACAAATTCTGATCGAATACGAAGAAATATTAAAACTGTGAAAAGGATAACATTACGAAAGAATATTGAAGAGCAAAAGAACGTCACGCATCAAAGTCTAATTCCAATATAGCGGAGTAGCGAGTGACGCGGTCGCCAGTGACCCGGGAGGAACGCAACGCGAAAATTTTTCGACGTGTCTACAAAGAATAACCCACCTTTCTCGATCCAAACATTCGATATCCATTCTTGTCTGCTGGCCTGGGCCAGTATGACATGATGAGGCCAGGCAGCAGCCGCCTGCATCCCTGATGCCGCTCCTTCGCTCAACCAAAGCCCTTTTATTCAGCACACGTTGGCAGCTCGGTTGTCTCTACCACCACTGGCAGATCGCAACGCCACCGTACAGCCTCCAGCGCAACACAACTTTCGCCACTTTTCAAGCGATAACCACCCTTCGGTAAATGGAAGCATTAACCCGGTTTCACTTCCCCTTTTTTTTCTATTTTTAAGGACTAATTTCAGAAAACCACTTAGTGACTTTTCAAAGCGCGGGATATTAACGAGAAGGCAATAAAAATCTCCACTGTCAAAGCTAATGATGGTAATTGCTAATGAGACAGACAAAAGCTCCGTTTTCTTTTTATAAAATCATACAAAACAGCCAGTCAAAAAAAGAAAGAAAGAAAAGAAAACAGTTAAGGTATAGTTTAAGATGGCGTAACTAGTCAGAAACGGAAAAAACGAATGAGAAGATAACATCTTTGGACTTCTTCGATGCTTCCAATGCCACATCATCGACACTGAATAAACATCTTCCATAACATTTATTTGCACACACGTCTACCATCACTTCCAAGTAATTATCACAAAGAAAACGTTGCTATCATTTCTAGATAATCCAGTTTTCTCAAGATAATTAAAGTTAAGGGAAAGGCTATCGGTAATTTTTTTTTTTAAATTCAACATGGATCTTTCGTGATTAAAAGATTTTTTTTTTCAAGGAAATTCATATTGTCATTTATTCAATAAAATTAAAATGAATATTTTAAAATTGACTTCACAAAATAATTTTGATTTAACACTTCTTTTCTATTTTTTTTTTTTTTAAATTAAAATGTTGGAGATACTCGAAATTTATTTGAAGACACCCTTGACACATATCGAAATATGGCAATGACAAGCTGGTTATCTGTCCTTAATCAAAAAAAAAAAAAAAAAAAAGCAAACTTCACAAAAAGAGAAGAAAGATAACGAGAAACGCGGAAAAATATATGCGCTATAAGGGAAATGCCATATGGAAGCTGTTAGGAATACACAGGTTATCAGATCCTGAAGCAAACGACGTGTCCTCTTCTCAAAATAATAGAAGTTATGAAGAGGAATGTAATTTTGATATTTGTTTTCACTGGTCAATTCTATTCGTTTTTGTCAGGACCGACCGAAAAAAAAAAAATCTTTTATTCAAGGTCAAAAGCTGAATTATGGTCGTTTTGTCGGTAGCGTGAGTCAGACTCAAATTTATATCAGTCTATGCAAACAAAAATTGACAAAAGTGTTTCAATAAACAGTATACACCTTTTTTTTTAAATATAAATAAAAAAATTGGAATTATAGTAAATATGTTTAACCATATGTAATACAAATCCCCTAGTATCTTATATGAATGTTATAAAAAAAATTACGATTAATATTATTTGTTAACGCATCATGAGATAATAATTACCTAACATTAAAAAAAAATACAAAATAATTATTAAATACCTTCATATTAATTAGTAACAAATTTACTCAGTATTTTTTTTTCTTAACCAACCTTCTTTAAAAAAATATCAAAGAAAAAGTGCAGTCATTTGTTTTCCTGTAATGAATCAGCGGGATGGAAACATTTCGAAATCTTTTTATTTTTTTTTCTATTTTTGAATTAATTTTACCAAATGATATACGGTACAACAATCCATACGTGATGTAAGAAACGAAAACATGCCCAATTTACTAAAGTTATCCATGTCCGTTAAATTCACTAACCATTTTCCAGTTAGTTTCGCAATTTTACCGAAGGAAATCCTGTTGAAGGGCTGCGGGAAAAGCACCTTCGAGATGGTAAAGGTTTTCAAAGATCTAATGCTTAGCAGAGCAGTTTCTGGTGCTATTTACAATGTCATTCAAACGGTGAAAACTTTCAGAAAAAAATCTTAATTCACTTGTACT
>JAFIDM010009631.1:325429773-325463577 GCA_023159025.1 Thereuonema tuberculata | reverse complement strand
GGTACATAATTCAAAGAATTCAACCTATCTATACATAAATACAATTTTAAAGCATAGGGGGCAAGCATCAAAAATAAATTATATAATTTACAACTATTACAGTTTAATATTTAAAATGTAATATCTTTTAATAATTAAACAATAAATTTTAATTTTACAAATACATATTACTTATTTCCTATCGTATAAAAATTATTAAATGAATAAAGATACACATGACCTGAAGGCCCTGGATAAGTAAAAGTTGTTTTAGCCAATCAAAATTAATCTATCAAATACTTACAATTACTAATTAAAATGGTTCTAACACTTTTTCTTTGAAGTACCCCCTTACATGTCTTCTCGTATCCTTAGGGTACGCATTCCACACGTTGAATATCACTGCTCTAACATCCATGAAATTTATTCAAAGCAATGGCGGCAAAAAGGACATCCAGTCATTTTAAGTAAATCATCACTGCAGTCATATTACATTTAAAAATGCATCAGTTCTATCTAAATAAGACTTAAGGTTTTGATATTTAATACTATACATACACTGGGGTTACCAATTTATTAGGCGCATTACCTAAATCTGAAAAATCATTTTATTATCAACTATCAAATATAAAGTAAATGTAATCTAAATACTGCGCTAACTTGTGAACGAAGCTTTTACGGCAAAAATGGTTTTGAGTTTCGAAATCAGCGTAAACAACTGAGTAAGTATGCCAAATTTCATTAAAATGGATGCAGTGGTAACAAAATTATTTGGTTTTGAACGTATGTTTTGTTAGAATTTCAGTTGTCGAGGGCAGTTCCCAAGAATAAAATTTCATGGAAACAACATGGAATGACACAATGAACTAATATTTTCATCCAATTTGAGTACCCTTGATTCAATGGTATCATTGAAAACCGTGGGATCTATCTTAATAGCTTAATTATTCGAGTTACAAACAGCTTACTGTGCTTTAATTCTCTGGCAATTTGTAGATTTTTTAATTATCTTTCTTCAAGTAATTTAATAATAATGCATTGTTTCATTACAATATTAAATAATGTAGATGTCATATTGTTTCTATTAATGATTGTAGCAACCAAACTCACCTTTGTATAATCTAAATACTGCGCTAACTTGTGAACGAAGCTTCTACGGCAAAAATGGTTGTGAGTTTCAAAATCAGCGTAAAAAACTGAGTTAGTACGCCAAATTTCATTAAAATCGATGCAGTGGTATCTTAATTATATCGAGTTACAGACAGACCTTTATATAATCTCAATACTGCGCTAACTTGTGAACGAAGCTTCTACGGCAAAAATGGTTTTGAGTTTCAAAATCAGCGTAAAAAACTAAGTAAGCCAAATTTCATTAAAATCGGTGCAATGGTAACAAAATTATATCGAGTTACGGACAGACAGACAGACGAACTTAGCTAATTATATAAGTTGATTTAATATATAGAGGGCCCCGCAAAAAAAAATCCAATCGGGCCCCGCTCTTATTGGATCCGGGCCTGCCTAAATACCAACGTAATATCTATCCATTACGTAAGACGGGCGGTCAACCTAATCAACTGCGAACTCAATTTATGTATAAACAATTACATTAAAAAACTTAATAACCTTCATCCTTAAATGAGTATTAAGTGTAAATCTAAGGTAATAAATTCAGGGAAAATGAGAATCGCACCCACACCTCCAGATATTTAAGCGAACGCTTTATTAGCTTCATTATGAAAATACTTTAGTGCAATCTAATATCTCCATCTTTACAATTTTTTTTTTTTAAAAAAAGGCAGCATTCTCTACTTTCTCTTAGACAGCGTTTCGTACAGAAGAACTACGAAGTGTGCAACCTAAGAAAAGGAAAAACGCTTAATTGTCCAGGTTTAAAAAAAAAAAATACTTGTAAACGATTTAAATCTCCACGGTTAATCTCCAATTCTAGAGGATACCAATAAACGATTCAGATTTTAAATATATTAGAAGCAAGAGTGATACGAAAACAAAACGAAGATTATTTAACTATATACAGTAGAACCTCATTATAACGGACATCGCTTATAACGGACAGTGTTTTAAAAAAATATAATAATAATAAAGGATGCATATGTTTATGACGAGTTTTACATTTCCAAGCAAGCGATTAAACATCGATCATTTAATGAAAAAATTTTTTTAACGTGCCCGATGATTCAAAGAATTGAGTAAGCAAACGAAGGCACAACGCTATAAGGAAGGATTCGCAACTTTGTAGCGTTGTTCCTTCGTTTGCTTTGTCAATTCTATCGATCATTTAATTTCGTTATTGTCTGAAATTCCACAAATTGCCGCACACACTCATCAGTTTTTATTCAGTAATCTTTGAGTCATGTCATTAAGTACTTTTTATAGCTAACTATTGTCCTTTCATTGATGTACAACACCCTGATGCATTACACCGATATAGAATTATTTGTTATAAACCGGACTTTCATTACAACGGACAACCTTCAGCCCCAATTAGTCCGTTATAATGAGGTTCTACTGTAGTTTCTTTTTTTTGAGGGATTTCCCCACTCCGGGATGAGAATATCTTGATATTTCGGCTCGATGCCTCAGGCAGTGGCGTAGCAAGGGGTGGGGGGGCGCGGTCCGCCCCGGACCCCCGCCTGGGAGGGGCCCCACCAGGCAGCTTATTTTCTTTTTTTTTGGTTGTTAGATAGGAAATTCCCCTTTTTTTTTTTTTTGGTTGTGGAATAATGGAACTCCCGCCCCGGGCCCCCAAAGGCGTTGCTACGCCACTGGCCTCAGGCCTTCTTCGGGAGATGTAAAAGTATCAAGTACATCAAGGTTGGAGGAAATATAACAACTTCCGCTGTTAGTTTCTCGGATAAGTTTCTGTTGTTGTTCATTCCGAGCAATGTTGAGCAGACTGCTAGACTGAGCAACGTTGTTAGATTTGCGCCCACCTTGATGTAATTGATATATACACATCTCCCGAAGAAGGCCCGAGGCACCAGGCCGAAATAGCGAGATATTCTCATCCCGGAGTGGGAAATCCAAAAAAAATTTTATGTAGTATCATGTCCCACTCCTCCTTCAAAACCAAACTAGAAGATCATTTATTATTATTATTATTATTATACATGTGTTTATCTCAGACAAAGCCCGGAAACCTTGTAGGTGGAGAAATTCATCTCAAGCCATCTGTTGTAGAAACCTGCGGGTGATATGACATGTTTGTAATAATACACTTTTCTGGATATTTTTGATAAGATTTTTTTGCAGTCCATTTTTTCTAAATTATCAATGAAATTGAATAAGAAGAGCAGTGGAACCTCCATCACTATAAACTAAAAACATAAAAACACATTAAAAATAAAGGGAAAGAAAATTCATGTGCTGGGCTCTGCCAGCCTCAAATGAATTTCTTATGGCATCAAAATAAAGAAAAAGTGCCTAAAAGATATGTAAACACATTAAAATTCTTTGAAACAATTCCGGTCGCCGATATCACCAATGGTACTACAGTAGACTCCCGATTATCCGCGGAGTTGGGTGGCGCGGTAATCGCGGATAAACGAATTCCGCGGATAATCCGAAATAGGCCGAAAATCAACATAAAAATGCTTTTAACATGTTTAATTTACATTAAAAGGGCAGTACATTCATTATAAACAATTACTTAATTTTAATTTACTTAATTTACTTTAATTTCTTACTTTTTAACAAAAAAAAAATTGGTTAATTTTCTTTGTTTTTTCGTGTCGAAACACAAAACCCTTACTTGGACGTCGCTAAACCTGCCTCTTTTATTGTTTACCTTATTCTAGTTTTAAATTTTTTTTGTTAATTCCGTAATTTATTGTACAGTAAAAAAAAATGGAAACAGGAGAGGTCCGCGGATAATCGGGAGTCTACTGTATTTGAATTTGTCGCTGCTTCCATATTCGCTGTATTTCAATCGCCAGATTTTCATATTTTGTACATTTTTCAATTTCAGTTTTGGAAATGTTTTGGGACAGTGGGACAGAAATGTCAACTATTGAAGTTTGTTTCTCCACTTTATCAACCAAAACAATATCCGGACGATTGAAGTCAACAGCATTGTCAGTAACAATCGGTTTATCCCAGTAGAGGAGATACCGTTCCGTTTCAAGAACTGGATCCGGCTCGTACTTATAGTATAGCGGGACAGAAGTTAAAATTTCAAATTTGAGAGCTAATTGTTGGTGAATAATTTTAGCAAATTGGTTGTGTCGATTCAAGTAATAAGAATTTGCCAGCGTCGGGCAGCCTCCAATTATGTGATCTATAGTTTCCGAAGCTGAATGGCATTTTCGGCAAGAGTCGTCGTCCAATGTTTTGGTAATAAACTTCTGATAGTTTTTGTGCTTATCACCTGATCTTGAATGGCATTAATAAATCCTTCCGTTTCTGGGTGAAGGTAGCCACTCGTTAGGTATTGTATCGAAAGACTCTTAGTCGCCTGATCTTCGTTTAACATTGTACGGCAGTGGTGCCCAACCTACGGCCCGCGGGCCATATCCGGCCCGCGAGGGTGTTACATGTGGCCCGCTGTTCTAATCAGTTTTTTTTTTTTTTGGTTGTTGAACATTTTTTTCTTGGTGGAAGAACCTGGAGATTCCTTTTTTTTTTTTGGTTGTTGAACCTGGAGATTCCTTTTTTTTTTGGTTGTGGCCCGCGAGATTCACAGCAAAGTCAATTTTGGCCCCCAGATTACAAAAGGTTGGGCACCACTGTTGTACGGTATTTCCCATGTAAACCTTTTCCTTTCCAGGTATGTATTGTATCCCCAAGAGAAACTGTAGTATATGGCGTTCTTATCCGACATAAATTCAGAGGAGTGTAGTTATTGTCAATGGATGCAATGCAATTGAAATAAATCTTTGTAGATTTTAAGAAATAGTCTCTTAAAGTTTTTGTACTTGTGTTTGGCATAATCTAGAAATGTTTAATAATCCCCTATCTCCCTCTCTTCGTGGTATGTACAGACGGTCAACTGAGGATTTAGGATTATGCATTCGGAATTTGGTAAGTAATGTCCTAGTCTTTCTGTCCAAGGCTTCAAGATCAGAGTTGCTCTATTTCAGGATTCCAAAACTGTAGGTTAACGTAGGCACAGCCCAACTATTAATTGCCCTTATTAAATTTATAGAATTTAGCTTGGTGTTGAGTAATTTGGTGAGTCGTTCAATATACTTTTTCTTAAAATGCTCCTTCAATTTAGTGTGACAAAATTTTAAATTTTGTTCAAAACCGAGGTACAGTCGGACCTCGATATAAGGTCAACCCTTGGGACCTCGCGAAAGTGACCTTATAAATAAGCATTATATAAATACAGTATAATTCTTTGTAAAATTTAATACGTACAAAAATATCAGTTTATTAGGTTATAATTTTTTAATTTAGTTGAACCAATTAAAATTAATGGAATCAGAAAGACATTATTTTTAAAAATTTTAATTCGGAATAAAGTTGTATACAAATAGAACTAGTATGTTCAAGCAAAGTACTGATGTGCAACTAACGTTACTTAAAATAATCCATAATACAGGATTGTCGCGATTTTGGTTTCGTCTTTTGTACAATGTTTTCTAAGTTTTGTAATTTCTGAAAATGTTCTTCAGCTCCCTCATGACTCGTAAAAAAATGTCCCCCCTTATATACGCCCCTGACTTGTGTCACCGCTTCACTTTCAATATCACTGTCGTTATCCTCACTTTCTGCTGCATTGGAATCTAAAACTTGCGAAACAATTTCGGAAATAGAAGCTTGAGAAGTGGTAGCAATTTCATCATCAATTTTCACATATTCACTTTCCCCTTCTATAGCACAGCCGCGATTTCTGAGATCTTGTATTAACACAGCTAAAGGAATATCGTCTTCATCATCTTCATCTGTTATTTCATCCACACTATTTGTAGAAAATTGAAAATCAGCATGTCGAAAGCAATTTGAAATGCATGTGTTTGACACCAAGCTCCAACTTTTATGATTATAAAAAATTGCATCTAACACATACACGTGTAAAATTTCTGAAATCACAGACAAAAGTGACCTTATAAGCGATTATGGTATTTAAGACCTGACCGTATATCCGATAATCCATATCATAGAATTCCTATTCAATGAGCCGGGACTTTAGAAAAGTGACCTTATATCGAGGTCTGACTGTATTTATAAGTATCTTGTGATATTAAAACCCTGATTAGTGTCAGTGGTAGAATTCCCCGAATTATCCTGCTTACCTCTTTTAATCGTAACAACTCCACATTTGTCAAACCCAAACTCCATTTTAATGTCCATGCTAAAAATTTTTGTCGTTTCAATTAAGCAATTTAATTTGGAAGAGTTTCCGCCAAAAAGCTTAATATCGTCCAAATACAAGAGATGGATAATTTGACACTCTTTGTTCTTCACATCCATCTTGTAACCAGCAGTTGTTCTATTTAGAAGAGTGGAGAGAGGAGCAAGGGCCAAGCAGAACCAAAGCAGACTGAAAGAGTCCCCTTGGAAAATACCCCTGGCTATTTTCACATGAGGAACAGACTTGTTATCTCCCTGTTTCCCGTAAGGGGCGCAATTTAATTGTTGAGGGGGGCAATTCGAAAATGGAGCAATGTTTGGTTTTTTTTTTTTTAAAAGAAAAAATTTCTTTTTGAAAGTTATACCTAATTTGGTGGGGCATAGCATACTTTAGATATTTTAGGTGGGGCACAGCACAAAAAAGGTTGGGAAACACTGTTATCTAGTTTAACAGTCGTAGACCAATTGGACATACATAAGCGTAAGAAATTAACTATAGATGGGTCACACATCTGTTTTGAAGATGGATAAAAGGCAAAGAACAGTGAAAGTTTATCGATAATTTTAGGATTTTAGGTTTGGAATTATCCTGTAATTAAAATCACGAAAATGCTAATCATAGCTATATAATTAAGGTTTGTTTTTCTTTTTTCTTTTTAGATCTACGTCATTTATAATTTTTTGGAGGGAATAAAAAAAAAATATTTCAAAATAAAATAAAATCAAACTCCGGTAGATTTTGAAATAAATTGATTTCTCAATGGTTTCCCTACATTGAGCTCCGTGTAATAGTTGGTACAACTAATACTTTGCACAATTCATTTTCTTGCTTAAAGGCGAATTTATTTAAGATTTGGAGGGGGGGAAGGAGACGGGCATTGGAAAGAAGAAATGCTAAATTATTATGAAAGATAAAACATCATACGATAATAAACAAGAAATACGTGAATGGCATTCAATTCCGAATCCCCTTACGTCACGTATCCATAATGCATTTTCTTTCTGGGGCAAACAGTTTTAATTTCAATTTTTTTCTTCTTCTGTAATCGGGCTACTGGAATCGGCAGGTAAAAAATTTTCAACATATTCTCTTTGATTGGAAAAAAGAAAAAAAGATCGATCAATCCTTCAATCAAAGTGCAAATTCATTCTTCCTCGGTGAGATATCTCGTATGGAAATGAATGCTACAGAAAGAACAAATAAATTAATTCTTTTTTCCCCCAAGTATTCTTATCTTGAGCTTATTTGTAAGCCGGAAGAGCTACTTTAGACTACCGATAGAAATACGCATAATTATGTATAGTGTGTGGGCCCGGTAGCCGAGTGGGTAAGGGCGCTTGGCTGCGGGTTGGAGGTACCGGGTTCGATTCCCGGCCTCGGCGGAGGACGGGAATTTTTCCACGCTTCTTTCTCCTCCAACCGGGCCCTAGGGTCTACCCAGCCTTCTATAGAATGGGTACCGGGTTTCTTTCCCGGGAGTTAAAGGCGGGCGAGCGACGGGCCGACCCCCCGTCCTCAACTTTGTCCCGTAGGTTCTGAACATTGGAGCCTACCCTCCAGTTGCATTGCGCGGTCCTCTGGGCCTGATCGCAACTTTAACTTAATGTATAAAGTGTAATAATAATTGTAACATATATAATAAATATTAGCTGCCAGCGCATTTGTCACATTAAAAAGATAAATATTTCTGCTATAGATCTCATTTTGCATCTTCGACACTAGGCTAACGATCGTCAAAGATCGTAAAAAAGGTCAACTACTAAGGTCAAAAGCTAAGGAATGCGCATGATTACATGCTAAACCTTCATCCCGACCGGGTGGGGCTTTAGCCCCCACCCCCACCCCAAAATAAAATTAAGAAAAAAACGAGAAGAAAACCCTTATTAAAGCACTAACGTATTTTATCTTATTATTTTGGAAAATGATTTTTGAAACAATTTTTAAATAGCCTACATCTGAATGGACTCTTACAGCATCATTATCCCTCGACCCCAAGCCATAATCCTGGATACGCCACTGATCCCGATTTCCTCGGGACAGCACAAGGTGATAAGCCTTTACGGTTAAAAAAAAAGACACCCGTCTTCAGCCTCTCAGAAGAAGAAAAAATCCTCGATCCGCATTGTAGAGGGACAGTCTGGAACTTTCTTCCTCTGAGTAAGAGATTTATGCTTCTTCTATACTTTTTTTTTTTTTTTTTAATTTTTAAAGAAATAAGTTTTCAAGAACATTCATTAGGTCTAGTAGAAAACTTTACAAATAAAACTGGCCTGCAATTTCCAGTGCATAACGAGCTGGATGTTAGGAAACAGTGAAACTAGGTATGATAAGCTCCAAAAAATTTTACAACTGAATTTTTTTTTGCTTCGTAATTTTTTATAGACTTATTCTATTCACTTACATTTTCAAACATATAAAGCAAAGCTCTTTAACTAATATAAAGTGAAAAATATTTCCCATTTATTAGGATACATTTAAATTATTAAGAGTAAAAGGGTTTCGTGAAATTTTAATTAGTAAAATATCATTAAAAAACAATATCTAATAATATTTCTGTAGAACAAGTTCAGAAATAACAAGCCAGCCTTATTCCGTATCTTCGGTTGCTATGACAACTACAGCAAACTGTTTACTCCGGCTTCACGTGTCAACCTCGAGACTTGCGACTGATGCCGCTAAATCTTAAGTTTTGTGGCCAATTATTTAGCTTAAAAACTCTTGCTTCGTGTTTCAGCAAAGAAATATGATCAGAAACGGACGTCACGAGTTTGCATGGATTCATATTTTAAGCTCGAGAACGTGTTTCATTGAGATAAAAATGATCAATAATCCGAGAAGTTACAATTAAATGAACTTTTAATTAACTAAATAAAGAGTGCCAAATATTTAGATATTTCTCTGTAATATCAAGTTATTTAATTTTAAGGAATTTTCATTTATTATCAGAAAAATACTTAATTGAATGATAAATAATATCCTGTATAACAACAAGGCTTTGTAATAAAAAAAATATTTTTATTCGATTCTAAATTTAGTACTATTATTTTCGATGATGAAATGCATTGCTGTGCATTTTTTCTTTGTTTGTTTAATCGTGGCCTGTGATAAATCTGGGCCCCTCATTTTGGTCCATGAATTGAGCTTGATACCGCTGATGGACAGAAGGCCGGAAATGGAGGAAAAGCACACGAGGACAGCCCCGAAAGACCGGAAAGTCCTGTTAAAATTCGAGCAGACCAAGCATAAAAAACAACTTGGACATCAAGTCATTTTCGATACACTTTCGATTGAAGAGTCGATACACTTCAACAACCTTTGGGACGCCAAACCCAATGTAATCACTAAGGGGCTGTTCAAGTATTACGTAAGCATTTAAGAGGGGGTAGGGGGTTCAAGCTTTGCTTATTTTTGCTGACAAGGGAGGAGGGGGGGAGTGTAGAGCACTGCTTACGTAAGACAGGCAAACATTCACTTTGATATAATTCTGACTGTTTTAATTTATTTTTCAGTGGTTTTTACTGTTAATGATTTGGCAAATCTTACGTAAGCAGAAGGAGGGGGGGTCTAAAATGACTAAAAATGTGCTGACGCCCCTAAATCCACCGGGTGTTCTTTTTTTCCCTCTTAGAATCCCTTGAAAAGGAAATAAATGAAACGAAAGCAATGAAGGCTGAAATATTACGTCATCCTTAATAGTCTTATTTCAAACAAGAATCTTTTTTTTTAAAAAAATAAACTATAATGATTTCGTTAGAAAGTAGTAAAAGGGTGCAAACTGAGTTTCAATTTTATTAAAAAAAAAAAATAGGGTGGGGGAAGCGGGCGCAAGAGTTAAAATCTTTAAGAGAGCAAAATTGCATTTCACCAATAAACCAATACAAAGCGAACAATGACACGGCAAGTGTCATTTTATTTTCAAAACTTTTTTTTTTTCCCAAGCTTTTTAAAATGGATTAAAATTGAAATTCTAAAATCTGGCAACCGAAATTAAAAAAAAAAAAAAAAGCAAACTTAAATTTTACAGAAGAAAAGAAAAGAAAGAAGAAAAAGCTTTACACAAACCCACGCGAAGAGACCAATCATGCTTTTCAAATGCATTTATCTATCTCAGAAAAAAAAAAGAGCGGCTTTCATTCGCCTATTGAAGGAATTTCCTTTCTGTTTCTTTCTCTCCCTCCCGCAAGAGTGGTTAGAGAATGGGGAACTAAAAATGACCTAATTGAACCCAAGTAGAACCACTAGTTCGTTTTCAAAAGAACAACTTCAAACACGGCTCTTAGCAATACAATAACAATCAAAAAAGAGCATAAATTATCCAAGAATTTTAGCAACGTATCTTTATTAAGAAAGATTTGCTTATTAAATTAATTTTAATGAGAAAATATTAAAAGAAAAGATTTATGAATATGTGTGTGTGTGTATATATATATATATATATATATATAATTTTTAAATTCAAAACTGCAGAATCAACGAAGTTCATACATTTAAAATATTTAATTTTAGAAAGTGAATAAGAGAATAACAGTTCTCCTTGTGTTGCGGTTTTTCTTTTTTGTATTTTATTTAGTTATTTCAATGTTAAATCTAAACCTGTTCCAATTTTTTTTTTTTTTATCTTTTTTTAAATTACGTGTATGTAATAGCAATATCTGAAATCCGTGTAATAGCAATAAAGAAATTTTACAATTAACACTGAAGTAATCAAAAATTTAAAACGATAAACACATTTCACTTAAAATGTCAAAATTAAATAAATAAATACACTACTTTTCAAAAGAAGAAAAAAAATGAGCATTTTACAAAGCAATCAGTCTATTATTAATGAATTATTTCTGAAAGGTCATGAATTTAGTAATACTTCCCCTCTATAATTACTATAATACAAACTTATTATAATTATTTATCAACGAAGGTAAGGAGAGACAACTGCAACCGTATCGAATGAAACAATAACAAATTCTACAAAATAATTCCAATCTTAGAAGATTTTCTAAAGAATCAACAGCAAGCCTGGGCATCGGAGGTTCGCCGCAGGCTTCCCGATGGGAATAAACAGGTCATTTACCTGACGGATCAGTAATTGCCAACAATCACTGTCTATCTCGACTAAGAAAAACCATCCAAATTCTCGTTCACGTAGAAAAAAAATAAAAAATAAAAGTAAAATAAATAAATAACACATTTGGTTAAGCTTCGTATAAAATGAGGAAATAGTAAACTCAACCTTTAATCTCGAGCGAATAATTAAAAAACAAAGAATGAAAGAAAAAAAAAAAGTTATCGCTTTTAGTTCTTTTGTGTTCGTTAATATGGATTAAGTTTCAAAACAGGTAACAAATAAAATCCACCCACAATCACCACACTATTCGTTTTAATAGCAAACCTTTCTTACGTTTTAAAACTGTGGATCAAAAACCTAATTTTAATGTTTCAATAATGATATTTCCAGTTAATACAAAAAAGTAATAATTACTATTTATGCTTACATATATATATATATATATATATATATATATATATATATATATATAATTTTATCATACTACTAATTTAGCTTTGCTTTTAATAAATACACAACAGATTTCCTTATTGGCTGATGTTAGCTTCGTACGCAGTTATCTTCCCATTCCCATATCAGCATTTCAATATTCAATTTTTTTAAATTTTTTTTTCCCGATAATATCTTCCGCCCTAGCAGATCGTGAACGTCATAAATTAAATATTCATCCAAGAAATACAACTTTTTGTTTGTTTTTCATTTGTAAAAAGCATTAAAAATGATAGAAATACACAACGTTTTATTTTATTTTATTTTTTAATTCAGAAAACGATAGCATCTATTACTGAGAGATTAAAGAATGTTACTGTCTCGCATTTCAGTGGATCACCGTTTGGTGGCTAACAACGACGGATGGTTTCTTTCTGCCAGGTCGCCTTAACAATGAATAGTGCAAAATAAAATTCATTTTTACATGAGAATAAAAAAAGCATGAAGCAATGTCATTATTTGCCATCCGATAATAGTCCATAGAAATCTGAGACTGACTATAATGAACTTGTTTACAAAATAGGAAACTGCGCCAGGGCATCACTCAGGCGACAATGACGTTTGAGATGTGCTACAAGATACACAAAAGTACAGCGATTATATAGCATATATTTTGAAATAATTATTGTTATTCAAAACAACTCTTGCCTGATCTGTTTAAATCCTTGTCATGAATTCGACAGAATTCTAAATAAAATGTAAATCACTCAGACGCTCGTGGAAATTCTATTTGTTGAGCTTTCTTCCATTTCATTGTTTTTCGGAATAGTTTTAGACCAAACAAATACAAACACAGCATTGATTCAGGACAAACAACAAAAGAGATTCTTTTTTTTTCCATTTTTAATGAGATAACGTACGAACCTAAAATAAGAATTTAAAACATTTGTTTTCCTGCGGAATGGAGGAAAAAAAATAAAACTAAAAAGTTGCTCTATTTTTTAAATTTAAGCAATAAATCGAACAGAATGAAATTTACTCAAACGTGTCCCATTATCATATTAAGGTAATGTAGCCTTGCGAGAGGATAAGCCTCTCAAACAGGACTCCCCAACTACTGATGTAATAGCACATTAAATCTTTGATGGTTTTTCACTTTTTTTTTTTCTTCTCCATGGGAATATCTAGAGCCCTGTATTCTAAAGCCATGATCCAAATCATCAAATCAAGGAATGCATTCAGTTGCCATTTTCTTCAACCAGATATTTAATTTGTTATTTAAAAAAAAAAAAAAACCAAAAACACAACTCTAAATTCCTCCGTCCTTCACAACATCTGCAAGGCATTAACGTGAAAATGTTCAGGTGAAAATTTTCACAACCTACAATTTATTTTTTTCGATTTTTAACAACACATTATTATTTTTGTTAATGCCATATTACGTTTAAATCTTTAAAAATTAAAAACAACCCCAACAACAAGTAGTAGTTCCTCAAAGAACTCGAAGCCTACTCTCTTTAAATCTTGTGGTTTTTATATTTATTTATTTTAGAAAAAAAAAAACCAAAATCATAAAAAAAAAGAAAGAAAGAAAGAAAGAAAACCCTCTAATATTTTGGCTCTAATGCTTTTCTGTGGAAATTTTTGTCATCTTTACATGCTTATTTCTCAACAAATATTTCAAATAAAAAAGTTAGGTTGTTTCCTGCCTTTAAATATAAATGCCAAGTTTCCAGAACATCCATCCAGCAGGTTATTAGGAACTGACTTACACATAGACAAATAAATAAATAAATAAATAAATAAGTAGTTATTATTTGCATTTTTAAAATCATTTTCTGAGAAGGTTTACCATAAAAAAAAAAAGCGAACAATATTTAATAGGCGCTCTCTCTATTAAATTCATAATCAAAGATATGCGGGAGATGAGATGGTAAGGATGGTTTTTTCCCTCCATATAAAACTAGCGTACGAGTGATTTTAACTTCAGAAAAATGTTATTAAATATATGGGTAAAAACTGCGACTCTTTCGAAAAAAGGTTATATAAAGAATTCTGCTGCAATTGGGCAATATTTTGTGACATGCAAACACATTCACGTGGAACTGACATCTCGGCTTCGAGAAAGCCTAAATGTTCCCCTGGCGGCACGAAGTCGAATTAAGGGCGAAAACAAAAATTATTAAAACAGCTGCCAATAGCAACCATCCTATTTTTCTCCTGAACAGAAACAAAGCAGGGCAAGGCTGAACGGAAAAAAATATTATTAATCTGTTTTTCTGTGTTTCTTTCTTCAAAACTTATAGAATAAATTATGTTTAAATATTTATTAAGATGAAGTTTACACGCTATAACTAACACTATTTAAAAAAAAAATATATTTAAGTAATCCTTTCAAGCATTCAACCCACAAAGATCCTCGTAAGAAGCATTTAATTAAAAAAATGTGAAAATGTTTAATTTTTTCAAATAAAACACCTGGTGAAACAGGAAAATAGTTTTTCTATTTCCCTATTTAGAACAGAAATAAATTCTCAAAAAAAATACTGGATATTTTGCAACCAGAATGGGAATCACAGTTCCAGAAGAATCTTATGTTTGGTCTAACGGCTGCGTTATCCTTTAATTTGCATCTAGAGCTAGTGCTGGGAAGAAAATACATCAGATTATAATTTTAAATCGAAATAAGCAGATCCGTTCTTTACGATAACATTTTATTCTAGATATCTCTAAACTTTTATGTTGAGTGACCACAATACGAGTTTCTAAGTATGCAAGATGGAGGTTTTATTATTCAACCGTCCTTGCCTAATTAACATTTGCTCTCGCATATACACTGTCGTAATTTTCTAATTTCGGCTCAGCTAAAAAAAAAAAAAAAAAAAAAAAAGAGCAAAGAGTCAATGTCTTTTAAGCTACCTAACGATTGTCAAAAAAAAATTGAGACGGACTTAAGTGTTAGTAGCTTTTACTCGTCTATTTGTCGTAAATCAACTCTTAATTGCAATTACGTACAGTGATATTTAAAACGCAATTTAGCCGGGTCTCCGTTATAACAGACACCTGTTAAAACAGACACCGTTATAACAGACACTTAAAGAACCTTCAGGAACTCGACTAATCCTTTGTCTACTTTATAATTTTTTTCGTTATTAATAATGCTCTTTCAATAAGGATCTTAAACAAGACGGACAGCTTAAGGACAACTAATTCCATCTCGAAATTCTTACTATAGTATTTGTGATTTCAAATAAAAAAAAATCACAGCCACTTTGGTGAAGGTAAAAAGTTGGGCTGCTTGACTTCGCAATCAGCTTTGCTTCATCATCAATGCTAATGTTTATAAAGCATACATACTTCAAGCAAAATCATAGCCTGTTAAATATATGAATTGATGAGCAATTATAAATCTCACTATGTTTCTATTACAAACTTGAAAGAAGCTAATTTCAAATTCTCGAATAACTGGAATTCATGTTTTTTTTTGTTTTTTGTTTTTTTTTGTCCCCATATTCTTTTAAGCCCAAAATTTTCATAAATCAATTACATTACATTAAAATAACAAATGGCTGTTGAGGAAACTTACTGGAAAAGGAAAAAAATATAAATACAAAGAATATTTGTTGTGTTACAAAAAAAAAAAAAAAAAAAAGAATATAATCAAATAGTGACGAATTTCCGTAGCTTTATTGCATGTGTACTTTTCACATACATCCATAACAATAAATCGCTTTTATTGTTAAATCCATTCATTTAAAAGATCAATAAAAAATTTTAAATGTTTGGATTACGGTGAAAAAATGCAAGAAACAAGGAAACCGAAATGCCGGGAATTTGATGAAAAAGGAAACAGGATCCCTCAACCTTCAGATATAAAAGCCAAAGCGTTAACGAATTGCCTATAAAAACATCGTTATTTTAATCTAGGAATGTAGATTTCTTTATTGAAAGGCTTTTATTAAAAACATAAAATAATAATTAAAGTTTCGAAACATTTATTCGAATCTGTTTAAAGCTTAGCCTATAATTAGCTTTCCGTCCATGACATCAAAATTCAATTATTTGATAAAGATGGCAGCGATTTGACAAATTGGCGCGAAGCACGACAGTATTAAACAAACAAACAATAATAAATAAATAATATCTGAGGCTAAATTCAAAATCGCTAAAATTTGTTCTCAATTTTTATAAGTTACAATCCATTTATGTTAATAAAGATTGAAATTCAAAATTTAATGCTTAAGGAAAAAATGTGATTTGACTGAATCTTCGTAATAATAATACTAATAATAATAGAATTCTGAATCACTGGACTATAATGGCAATTATGCCAATTCGGTTATTTTCATATGTCTGTTTTTTTTTTTCCTTCATGGATAACAGAAAACGCATAATTGCTAATTAAAAGAGGTTATATTATATGATGTTTTCTTCTGAATTGTAATAAATAGCTAAGTTACAGCTTTCCATTCCTTCTCGGTTATTGTTAGGAATTTCCCTGGGACGAGTTCTGAAAATGTTATAAATGGTGGAGAAAATCAATCGATTGCAGACTTAGCCTACTGATTTTGTTTTTAAAACTTAGAAAACATTTTAAGAAGCTGTTGGCTCTTTTAAACAAACTGCAATAGTAGCCTCAAAGTTAATCTAGTTTAATTTTTTTAATTAAATTTAATTTCCTGCAAAATGGAATGGGACTCAGAATGGGATTCTAATGAAATATTTTTAAAATATTTGATTAGTCTCAAATATTTAAATTTTTATTAAGTTCATCAATTACACTATCAAGCCATTTTTGACAAAAAAACAGAAACAAAAATAAAACATTATTAAAAAAAAAAAAAATAGTAGTACCTAAAGTCACCACTACGAAACTTGTGACGCTACAAGCAACGAAAACCTAATGAAGGTGTATGCTCCATCACGAAGAGACGCTAGTAGAAGTACGGACACAGGGTGCTTCTATAAATGATACCGCACCGGTTATGGTTGTCACATGACTGGTTACGCTGACGTAGGAGCCTGGTTATGGACCGTTTAAGTGTGTCGTCACAACCTACGTCACAGTTCAAATAGCATGTTGCTAGGCTCGGTTGCTAGAGTTTTAGCATTGAAATTAGTTACGATCAAGCAGGTGTTTATATTGGTTTTTCTTTGACAAACTACGCAAAAAATAATAATAAATTATCAGAACGCGTTTTTAAGACTTAAGGAAAGCCCACAGGGTTTTTTTTCCCCTAATTTTTGTGAATTTTAGGAGAAATATTAAGACCAAAAAAGCTGCATTTATGCGTATTTTTGAGGTTCAGACTGCCATAGAATGTTGCACCCGACGTTGAGAGCTTTTGATTGAAGTAACTCTCCAATAACAAAGGACCGAAATGACTTACTGAAACTCTTTTCAGATATACGATTGTAAAAGAATAAATAATTTTATAATTGTTGGCGAATATTAAATTATTTATTCTTCTACAATCCTACTTCTGAAATGAGTTTCATTACGTCAGATAGGTCCTTTGCTATTGGAGAGTGGCTTTTGAGTTAACCAATCAAAAGCTCTAAACATCGGGTGCAACGTGATCTAGGACAGTCTGAACTCAAAAATACGCATAAATACAGCTTTTTTTGGTCTTAATATTTCTCCTAAAATTCACAAAAATAAGGGGGAGAAACCCTAAGGTAGGCTTTCTTAAGTCTTAAAAATGCGTTCTGATAATTTTTTTATTATTTTTTGGGTCTTAAAAGAAAAACCAAGATAAACATCTGTTTGGTCGTAACTAATTTCAATGCTAAAACCCTAGCAACAGGCTGTTTGAACTGTGACGTAGGTTGTGACGACACTACTGAAACAGTCCATTCCTCAACCCTTCCTTTTGTAGACGCCACGGTTACAAGATTTGCTGACATTGTTAAGAGAATCTGTTGTTAGAAATTTGCCAAGTTAAAAAAATTAGTTTCAATGGCAGTGTGATTCCTTCATTAATGACAAAGAAGTAAAAATAAAATAACTATACTTTAATGCAGCGGTCGGCAACCCGCGGCCCATGAAGCATTTTGGTGCGGCCCGCGGTGCGTGTTGGAATTTTTTTTTTTTTTGGTTGATAAAGTAAGATTTTCCGTTTGTTTGTTTTTTTTTTTGATATTAAAGTAAGATTTTCCGTTTTTTTTTTTTTTTTGGGTGTTTATTAAAATTTTTCCTTTTTTTTTTTTTTGTTGTTGTTAAAATTTTTGGCCCAAGTGCGGCCCGCAGTAATCCCCACATAACATATTTGGCCCTTTTACAACAAAAGGTTGCCGACCACTGCTTTAATGCAACACAGCCAAGTAAAAAAAAGAAAATAAAATAAATGACAGTAATTTTTTTTTTTTTAGTTCGCCTCGTGTATGTATATGAAACAAAGAAGTGAAATAAAATATTTTTTTTAATTTAATCGTCGAGTAATTGGCAACTCTGTAATGTAAAATAGAAATGTAACGTAAAATGCGTCCATTGTGTCGTCTGCTTGGAATGCTGTCAGCTGCTATGAAAGGGTTAACTCAGCTCTAACAAGTTGTAAGCCTGGTTAAACCAACCTCTAACAACTAGGTAACCGCGGTTACTACAACCGTGCATCTGGTTAGAGTTTATAGACATGGTTGCTGGTTGGCTGGAGTAACCAGTTAACTTCATAGACGGCGAGGTTGCAAGGAGGGTAGTAACTACAACCGCAGTTATCATTTATAGACACACCCACAGTCACTGTGGGTGTCTATAACCATTTTGGAGGCAAGAGCAAATTCTGTGGGGCTTAGGACATTCAGCAATAAGCTATTTTTGTTCAAAAAAGAACAAACTCGTTTTTGTTTTTTTTAAAAACTTCCTGCTAGAATCGGTGGATATCAATTTCTATTTACTAGAAAAAATATAATCAGTTAGATCTGTACTTTAATTGCAAATGACAATTAAAGTTCATTAATAATGCAAACGATAATCAAAAGGAAACTGCTCCTTTCTTTTTTCTTTTCAAATATCACCTTTTTTATTTTTTATCTGGAAATTTTAATATGGCACATCTGATTTATTAAATTTCTTCCACATGAACACCTCATCAAAGTGGACTCGTAAAATGATGTGAAAGAAATGCCCCCAAAATGAGTGACAAGTAGAAGCCAATCATATTGCTCTATTGTCTGCAGGTGCTCTGGAAAAGTATGTCCTTAATTCTAATAGCATCTCTTCACTACGAAAACCTAGTTTCATTTGCTTAAGCACACATGTTGTAGCCATTGTTCACGTTTTGGTAAAAGTGGTGAAACTGCTGGATGTCATTCATATCAGCTACGATGTTCATCACTTTGGCGGAACGTGAACTGCTTTTCAAGCTGTTTTTTGAAAACAATGGCAATGCAGCAGCTTCACTTTGGGAATTCCACCGTCAGAAGCAATTATGTCGAGGGCTGCTGTCTCCACAAGCTCTCAAGAAAATGATCACTTGATTAGAGGCGCTTAGACCCGCAAACCTATCACTTCAGAAGTTGTTGAACATGTTATCATAGCTGTTGTTGAACAGTCAATTACTGATGTTGCAGGTTCAATAGTGCATGTGCAGTGTTAGGGTAGTTGGATGTATATCCTATAGCTGTGTGGAAGGTACTGAGGAAGGTGATGCATTGTCATAGATACAAGATCAGGCATAACCAGCAGTTGCCTGACCCGACAGGGATACACGACTGATGTTTGCATTAACCTTTCTTGCCAGAATGGAAGTGGATGAATTGTGGTTATGGCAGATCTTGTGGAGCAACAAGGGAGATTTTTACCTCAGAAGAGCAGTGAATATCTGTAACTGTCGGACAACCTTCATTTTTCCAGCAGATTCTGCTGCACTCACCTAAAATTATAGTCACATTTATCCTTGGACTATTTTTCTTCGAAGAAGCTCCCCACAATGGCTCTTTGATGACCCAGAGATACTGAGAGAAGCTGAACACATTTGCCATATAACCTAACTGCATCAGCGATAATGCCTGGAGTCAATCACTTTCTTGCAAAATGGAGTATTTATACATATTGGAAGTTGTGTACAGTAGTTTCTACGACAATATTTCACCGAAAACAGTGATTAGTCATGCATTTCCTATGACCTGGCTACCTCTTTCTCTAGATCTTAATCCTTTTGATTTCTGATTATGGGGCCACCTAAAGAGGACATTTTGCAAGTATGGCAGCCTTGAAAGACTGTACCACATTGCATGTGACAAGCATGACTGCGGATCTGTTTAAGTCAGCCATTGAACAGTGTTCACTGCCTACAGGATTTTACACCTGCAGAATGGGGACCACACTGAGCAGTTTTGCTTGCATCACTAAGGGCAGTATCTCTGTATAGCATGAGTGTCTTTTACAAATAAAATATTTGTAGCTTGCAGCACCATAAGTGGCAAATTGGTAACTTTTGGTACTTTTTGCCAGAAATGGCAGCCACATGTCCTGAAATATCACCCTACCAAATTTTGTTGTTTGGACTGCTACAAAACACTTTAGACAGTGTTGAATAGGGGTACTTTAATTACGATCACCCAGTGTATACACTGTCCGGCCACTTTATTAGGTACAACTACCTAGTAGCGTTGTTGGGCCTCCTTTAGCCCTCAAAACGCCTGAATTCATCGAGATGCATGGATTCCACAAGATGCCGAAAACGTTGAGGTATTGTGTACCATGCAGACATGAGGGTGTCACGCAGTTCCTGAAGATATGATGAAGGTGTAGGCCTGGAGCAAACAGCCCGTTCCAGCTCATTCCAGAAATTTTCAATCAGGCTGAGATCCGTGGACTGAGTGGGCCACTGCAGCAAGGAAAAGTCATCATCATGTTCCTCAAAACATCCCAAGTGATGCGGGCTTTGTGCACAGGCATATTATCCTGCTGGAAGTAGCTATCTGTATGAGAATAAACGGTTAACATGTACGGTTGCACTTGGTCAGCTACAATGTTTAGCCACACTCTAGAATCCTGACATGCTTCCAGGGTATCAATGGGCTCAACGTGTGCCAGGAAAACTCCCCCACACCATGACACTGCCCCCACCGGCTTGAAGAGTTGTTGTGAGACATTACTAAGCATCACTTAATTCGCTTGAATAAATTCAATATTTGAACTTTTTGATGATTTATACAAAGGGGATTGTTTGAAGTATGAACTTATTCCCCAAATTAATATAGAAGTATTTTTGAAATTCTTTTCACTTCTGCGAATGTAAATATGCAACCTTGTAAACTTCAAATAGAATCTGAAACAAAAGTAGGTGTTAAAAAATTACTTATTATTATTATTACTATGCCATTATTGGTGGTCCTATAATTTTGCATTAATATAAAACCAAGCTAAGATATGCAATTTAACCCCACGCTGAATGAAAGACGGATTTTTTTATTCTACTTATTTTAATTTTATATGTATAAAAAAATCAAAGCACCATGAAGGAAGAGTGTAATTTGAATGAACTTAACAAGTGCCATTTGGATGAAGAGAAATGGATTCATTCAAATTTCACAATGAAAAAACAAATTTTTATTGAATAGCAGCAGCATTGTTGTTACATTATTAGTACTGTGTTGAGTCGCCTCTAGCTGCTATGCATCCTGTATGTCATGGATTGCAACAAATACTGTTGTTGTCTTATGACAAATCTTGCCATGTCTGCTGCAAATGCTGCTTAAAATGATGGATGCAGTTGACATCTTGGCATATTCCAGACGGGCCATTCCAAACCAAGTAATCCAGGGTCTGACACCCACTTGCCACAGATTTCTTTGAAAATTTGTATGTTCAATGTATACACTAAGTTAAGAAATTTTTTTATCCAATTCTAACAATTAAGTTTCAGAGTTATAGCCTTTTAAAGTTTTAGTCGCTTTGAACTTCCGAGGACAATTTGGACGCCTCACTAGCTTGTATGTATTTGCGTTTTCCTGGATAAAATCAATGTTTATAAACCTAGAGGTTTGAAACTTCATTCATTTGTTCTTAATTTCATACAGAATATGATGACACTAAATTAAAACCTTCCATCATAGTGAAAACATGTACTAAAAATAAAGTGGTATATTTTTTCAAAACTGTGACATGCATAAAGAAAAGAACTTACAGCTAAAATCTCTCTTCAGATATCCTAACACAACCATATATCACTGGAAAGAGTATAAAATTATCTTTCAAATGGTGGAATAAAATTGTTGGGGTTTTAAGAGTTTTATAGCAATGTAAAGTAACAAATAATATTTATGCTAGGAATTGCTACACCCACCAATGTTGGAAGTAAAATATGGTCTTATGGCCTTAAAGTAAAAAGTACAAGATTCTAAAAAGTCTACTTAGCCTATAGATGGAACAATATAGGGGTAAAAGTGAACATAAATAAGTCTAAGGTCATATGTCAGTCTATGGTTAGTAGGACTAGATTTTTCCTAGCCACCGAAAGTCTGGATTAACCCTTTGTGGTCTTAGGCAAATCCCAAAATGTCCACAGCCAGGACATCGTATTTTTAAGGGTGTTCTGGGGAGCGTAATGACAAACGTCTTTTTTGCAAAACTATAGATTTGTTTTAAGATTTAATGTTAAAATATAGAAAATTACAATAGAATTCAGATATATAATAGTTAAATTATAAGAAAAAATTAATAATTTTTGAAATTTATCATTATGTGAAATCTTTTGAAGCATTCTCCTGGACACATTGCAGAAAGAAATGTGCAGGTTTTACAATAATAATGTTTTCTTCCTTCCTTCCTTCCTCCTTTTACTTTTCTATTACTGTACACTATACAGTCTTTGTGCTTTTTATTTTCAAAATCGTCATCTAAAACACTACAGCGCTTTCGTTTAAACATGTTAGGAACGCTTGACGAAGGACCTGCCAATTTGGTTTCCCAACAGGTATTTCGGCTGATTTTTCCACAAAATATTTTAGCAGATGTTCAATAGATGGCGCAAAACGTCAACAAAAGACACTAGAAATAGCATATGACTTCCACAGCAGTTTATTGTCGACACAAGACAACGCCAGCATCCAAAAATGACATTGTCGATTATATATCGACAAAAGACCAGACTGGCATTTCCTCAATGTCGATTATATGTCGACATAAGACCGCAAAGGGTTAAACAAAATCAGCTGTAAAACAAGTTTGAGATGGTTGAAATTTAAATTTTTACTTTTGGAAAGAAAAATACAATATGGAGCATAGTTTCAATAAAGAGTTTTACAAAATTAAGAATTTATAAAATTTATAAAAGAGTTTTGATGAGGAGAACGAGTTCACTCACAAAACCTTCGATTCCGATACCTTCCCATAGAAGCATCACTATGACCAAATGGTAAGTGATTCATCTGAATGATCAGCTGACTTATTGCAGGTTTCTCATGAAAGCAATTGCTCATAGGGACTTCGAGCATACATTGAGGCATTGATGTGAATGCAACAGTTCCATGAAGCAGAATATATCTAATAAGATTCCGAGAGCCCTTTCATAGCCGCATGATGGGTACTTCCATTGAGCGATGGAAGTGACAAGAGATATTTCTTGAAAACTAAACTTCAATCATTTCATATTTAATGGCATATGAAGTTTCATTCAAATTGGATGTTTCCTTCATAGAAGTGTCTCTCTGCAAATAGTTAAATTTGACACTGAAGTTCTCATAATAAAGTATCATGTGCAATAGACATAAGAAATGTTGGAGGCCTTCTGTGAATATTATGGTCAGTTTGTCAGTTGTAATGACTTCAGATAATGCTTAGATTGCTTCAACATAAAACTCCAAGACCTTACTATAACTGAGTGAATGTGAGATGTTGTATCGTTAGATTACAATTGAGTTGGCCATATTAATAAAGTACTTGGCATGTTGGTTGACGAGATGTGATAAAGGCAGTAATAATAGATTTGGTTACAAGAGGAAACTCATACACATTTTGGCAATTGTGGTCAGGATGAGTGGAGCACAGGATTGCTTGCCAAGCCCAAACAGCTCCAACACCATTTCTTTCCATCTGATGAGAATCTGTGTCACCTATGAACTATCTATGGACATGGATAGTTTGAGCAATGGACATTACTGCTCAATGTCATGCAGAAACCAGACTTCATTCCCACTGCTCCTTGAAACATCATTTATTTATCCATTCCAGACTGCTCCATCTGGAAGTCTCATCTCTAAGAATTATGAATGGCCTCTTATATTATCACATCATATGCCCCCCCCCCCCCCTCTGTTTTTTTTGGAGCAGATGACTTTCATATTCATGTACCAAAAAAAAAGAGCAACCTTGCAGTTCTTATGTCATTCCTGAACAATACTCTTATCAGAGAACAAATAATGTCATAGTGTGGGGGGCCATCTCCTATAATAGCCAATGATAGCTGGGAAATTAATTGGAAAATTTACCACAGGCCATGGTACGCTTTCTATAATACCTGCTTCCTTTACTGCAGAGATTTATTTAAAATACAGGCAGTTTCTGGGTTATGGACAAGATACGCTCCTGAGAACGTCTTTAGGTCGGATCTCTGATGAACAGCATATATACGGTAATAATAATAACAACAACAACAATACTATAATGACTCATGTGGTAATAATAATAGTGTAGTACTATAATAATAATAATACCCTTGTACTATAATAATAAGTTACAAAAACTACTGTGCTCTTTCTTTTAATTCAAACTAAAAATTTAGATAGGAAATAGGAGGCTTGCTTACATGAGCAAAAGAAAAAAGTTCCCGAATTATTAATTTAAATTTTAATTATAAATTATCCTTATGGGGAGCCTTGGAAGCCCATTTGTAAGCACAGAACGCCGTAAGTTGGGTCGTCCGTAACCCGGGGAAATTCTATATACTGATTTATAAAGTTCCGAAGTAGTGTTTCTTAGGATGCCAACGGAATAATTTTGCTACCGCTCCACCATCAGTATAAGCATAAAGTTTGGTGTAACAGACCAATTCATTTCAAGTGCTGTATAGATTATTTTATCAAAGAATGTTGTTTAAAAAGATGGCTAACAGTTCTTCTCCAAACGGGTCCTAGGGTCTACCCAGCCCTCTGTAGGATGGGTACCGGGTTTCTTTCCCGAGAGTTAAAGGAGGGCAGGTGTCAGGCTGACCACCCGACTTCAACTTCGTCTGTTGGTCAAGAAGCGCTGGGAGCCTTACCTCCCGTGACCCCAATAGCCTATATTGGCCTCTAATGGGATACTGTAACAGTTTAAGCTTTCCAGATAATTAATACTGATAAAAACATTTTACGAAGATCTGTATATTTGTAAGTTTTGGGATATAATATCCCCATTTATGAACATCAAATTTTTATCAAAATGAAAAAGGAGTGAATAATCAGTGACATTATTACAACATTAAGTTTAATCTTTCTAAAATAAACACTTTTAAGATATTATGGAGTATTGTGATTTAATGACAGTGAATGGTTGAGGCTTTTTGCTCTTTTTGTCTTGTATATCCATATCACTTCAGTTCATCCTTTTAATAATCCAATAAAGTTTGAGCTTCCCTGCAATAAGTAGATCTTCAGTTATCTTAAAAACAGATAGTTAGACAAGCAAGTATTTTTCAAACTTAAAATTGCATTTTTTTAAAATCCTTTTTTTTCTTTTTGATGCTTATTAAACAGGCAATACAAATCTTTTAACAACTTATAATAATGTTTGGCAGCTGACATTATCGTGAGGATTTAAAAAGGGTACTCTTAATTGTACAGCAAAAATTAATATTTAATACTTTTTGTGTCTTGGCAAATTTACAATTATCTTATTTTTAAGGAAAACTAATCCACTTTGGCGAATGTTGATAAGACGGTACGAAGCAATTCTGTTGAAAATAAAACAGATGCAAGCAGTGAATTTGCTTGAAGAAACACTGGGCTAATCAATTACTGGCAACAGTAATTACTTTCATATTCAGAAAATCACAAAACAAAACAAAATTGCATTTATTTATATTTCAAATTTCCATTGATGCAGTTACATTTCTCTATCATTTTATTGGAATTACTTTAATAATCACTTAAAAAAATAATAAAATCGTAATTGTAATAAGAAATTCTATAATTGAATATGCAAGTCTTACTAAAATGATTCTATATAGTGCCATACAATAGAGAATGGTTGCTTTTTTTTTTTTTTAAGGAAACTCAAATGAAATTTTATAACTTGTATAAACTACAAAAAAAAACCCACTGGCGATATAAAGTACTGTTAATTAAATCCATATGGAGAATAATCACATTCACAAACAGTTAAAATTCATATAACTGCATTTCTTATTGTCCTCAAGGATTTTGAACTCATCCTATTCTTAATAATTTAAAGGTGGAGAAGTGCAAAAAAAAAAAGTATCCATCAATGTCATCCACAATTCAATGGAAACCACTGATGCGTGCAACTGGAAATGCAAGGAAAACAAAAATTTAAAATTACTGAATTGAACTGAACTATAGGACAAAATTCTTTATTTGAACAATGTTTGAATTGATCTTGAAATAAAATGGGACTTTCGCTTCAGACGGAAATAAAATGAAAACAAAAAGGCTCATAAATTACTATTGTCTTTACTCTTTCCTTTATTCATATGGCTTTTTTTCTTTTCTTTTGATATTTAATTTAAATTAATCTGTATATGTACAAAAATGTCTATATTATGAAAAACATTAAATACCTATAAATTTTCATTTAGTTTGTGCATTTTTGAGTTATTTCTTATGTTTGGCAAATACAAGTCAAATTTTATTTTTATCTATAAATTTCTTTTTATCTTCTCAATCATGCAGGTTGAACTTTTCTATCATATTATTAGAATAATTTTAACAACTTCGTTTTAATGCACTAATAAATACACTACGTGATCAAAAATATCCAGATACCTACTCGAAACAGTAGTTAGAATTTCCCCGTGACACACTCTCCAGTAGTGAACATTAGAATGGAATGGCCCGCCTTTTGCCTTTATCACTGCCGTGAATCTGCTGGGGAGACTTTCCACCAAATGCCTGAATATCTGAGGAGGAATTCCCAAGCAAGTTGTGATGTGGGATCTGAGCGAAGCCCATTTTTGGAACCTTACTGTCAGCAAACCATTCCCTCACAGACCTCGATTTATGGCATGGAGCGTTGTCATGCTAGTTGAGTCAATGATTATCACTAAAGTGGTCCTCTACTGTAGGCCGTACATAACTGGTCAGAATGTCCTTGTACCCTTCTGCATTTACATTACCATGCAGTGGTATAAGAGAGTCGAGTCCTTCCATGAAAAACACCCCTACTCCGTAATGCTACCTTCTCCAAACTTCACTATTGCCACTAAACATGATGGCAGATATCGTTCCCCGGGCATTCGCCACACCGAAACTCTCCCATCAGACCACCACATGGAATAGCATGATTCATCACTCCAAATTACATATTTCCACAGTCCCAGTATCCAGCGGTGTCACTCTTTACACCACTTCAGGTGGTACTTAGCATTCACGGGGAAAATACTTGGTTTGTAAGCAGCTGCTCGACCATGAAACCCAATTCTGCTGACCTTTCAATGAACATTTATGAACATTAGCCAATACTGTGAAATTCATGGGTGTTTATTTTAATCGATATTTGTCTAGCTATTTGCACTACCTACATTTTCAACACTCGACGATCATAGTCTGTCAATATATGCAGCCTATCCAGTCGAGGTTTTGTTGTGGTTGCGTCTTCTCGTTTCCACTTCACAATCACATATCAAATAGTCGATTTCAACTTAAGAAGGGATTAAATGTCCCTGACAGACTTATTATTCAAGTGGCAGCCAATGACCAGTCCATATTCAAATACTGATCTCTGCTGACTGACTCATTCTGCTTTTACTTTGAATCAATTAACAACACAATGCTCCCTGCCTCATTATGTGATGTCATTGTGCCATCTAGGCTTCAGTTACTATTGCAGAGAGGTTTCCAGACATTTTTGATCACACAGTGTATTTAAAAAAATTTTCTGTAATTCTACCAACTACCCTCTTTACAATTTTATTAGAAAGGACTATAAAACAAAACACCTTCAAATATCCAATAAAGAAAACAACAACTTCATTGTTTTGAATGAAGAAATCCAACAATCTTCAAATAAGATTTTAGAGACAAACTTTTTAAAGTAAAGAACTAATGTAATATATAAATTATCATTAGAGGTAGTAAAGGACAAATTTAAACTTAAATAAATTTAAAATACTCAATTTATTTCTGCCAAAATTAAAATTATACCATGAAGTTTGTCTAACTAAATTTAGTTGTTGCAAATATGTCACTTGGAGCTTTAAACAAAAGGTTTAGTATGTTTTCTGACGATTATCAATCTAGCCTTCCTTTAGAGATTTTTAATAATAATAATAAAAAAAAATACATTTCATTATGAATACATCAATCATCTTACTGAATAACAATTTTTGTTTTACTTTCAAATCTCCAACATGCTGATTGAAAATCTGACGCACATTTCCTTAGCAAGTGACAAAAGTTGATTTGATAATTAGAATATAAATTCTGGAACATTTCTAAACCTGTTCGGAGGGAGATCAGGAAGTTTTGTTTTTGTTAAGATTTTTAAAAAAGCAGATTTTTGTTTTTGATTTTTGACAAACAGGATGTGTGATTTTGATTTTAGCAACAGAAACGAAAGTCTTATTGTTTTTGCTAGTCCAGAACCACATACACTCTAAGCATGTGCTCATGCTAAGATGTCGTATGCCATACTGATTTGCTGTCGTGGCACAAAGCAGCAATGTCTCAAGTTCAGCTACTCAAAAAAACCAGACCCTTGAGTATATTCTGAAGAAAATACAGCAGCTTTAAAAATACTGGGGTTAATTTAACCCACAGGGTTCGCCAGATTAAATCCCTTATTAGCTAGAAAGTGACTAGCTGAGGATTACCATATTGTCCTTTTTTAATTTAATTTAATTTTTTAATGGTTTTTATACGAAGGCTACTTAAATCAAAAATTCCAAAAGCAGATCAGTGATTTTTGTTTTTATACCTTGGTTAGACGTTATAAAATGAGGTAGGTTTTTAAGATGTGATTGCATAAGGCGTTCAGAAGATTCTCATGAGCTATAAGATTAAGAATGATAATAAGATAAGAATAATATATTCATGGACAAAAAAATTAGCGCACCAAGAAATAATTGCGGGATCGTAACGAAACTTGCAATGAAGATACATGTCGGGGAGATATGCAGCGTGATTGCGCATTACGTATAGCCGGTAGAGGGCGTTGAACATCGTACTCTGTGGAGTATAAAACAGGTAACCAAAGCTTGTTTGAGTGTGCTGAATCATTTACAAAGGAAGAGCTGAGGTAGATATGCCATTACGCCGTGTTCGAAGACAGTATACGCAGTTGTCGCAGTTTGAGAGAGGGAGAATCGTCGGGATGATGGAAGCTGGGTGGTCAGCTAGGCGAGTAGCTCGTCAATTAGGCCGCTCTGATTGTGTTGTGAGGAGGTATTGGGACCAGTGGACCTGAGAGATGTCATGTACACGAAGACCAGGCTCAGGACGCCCTCGACAGACCAGTCGTCGAGAAGACCGCCACATAGTCAGAAATGCACGCATACAGCCAACTGCTTCATCGGCCGCCATCCAGGCACAGGTAGCACCTTCACTAGGGGCTGCTGTGTCTTCTCGAACCATACGAAGGCGCCTGGCTGAAGGACAGTTGGTATCGCGGCGCCCATTACGTGTGCTGCCCTTGACGCCCACCCATCGACGCCTCCGTTTGGAGTTTTGCCGCGCACGAGGAAACTGGACTGCAGCGGAATGGAACCAGGTCGTCTTTAGCGAAGAATCCAGATTCAATCTCGGCAGTGATGACAATCGTGTTCGTGTGTGGAGAGCCCGTGGTGAACGCTTCAATCCTGCCTTTGCTGTACAGCGACACACCGCTCCCACAGCTGGTGTGATGGTATGGGGTGCCATTGCCTACGATACACGGTCACCCCTAGTATTGTTCCGTGGCACCATGACAGCCCAGTGGTATGTTCATGAAATCCTGCAAGCACATGTGTTGCCACTCATGCAACGGCTCCCACGAGCCATTTTTCAACAAGACAATGCTCGGCCTCATACGGCAAGGGTGTCACAAGACTGTCTCCGCACTGTTACTACCCTTCCTTGGCCTGCCCGATCCCCAGATTTGTCTCCAATCGAGCATATCTAGGATCATTTGGGACGACGAGTTGGGCATCCCACGAGTTTGAACGAACTAGAGGCAAGGTTACAGCAAATATGGGACGAAATGTCTCAAGACATCATACAGAACTTGTATGACTCAATGCCCGATCGTATCGCATCGTGCATTCACGCTAGAGGGGGTCCAACGGAGTATTAACTCCTCCGTTCTTTTGCCTTTTTCTCTGAAATAAATTATCCTTTTTCTTTGATTTTCTTATCATTTACTTATATCAAAGTAGTCATTACGTTTGTAAATTTTCGTTTCATTTTGACGACTCCTTCTTGGTGCGCTAATTTTTTTGTCCATGAGTGTATAATGATTAAGAATAATAAAGAACTTTTACTGAATTCCTTATTGTAATGTCTTGGAAATGGATTCAGCTGGGCAATGAAATAGAAATTGACTACAAGGATGAACAGTTCTACTAAAATTCTCAGCCAAAATGATGGTCTAACAAATGACAATTCTTAACAGATATCTCCCTGCTGAAAATGTGATAATGTAATTTTGGTTAATAAAAACTTTGGGAATGTTTACAGTCAATTTAATTGATCATTACCAAAAATAGAGAAGATATTGAGACAATTCAACTTTAAAATATATTTTTTTTTAAATGAGAATCTGTAAGAGAATTTTGCTTGCTAAATCTGAACTGTTAAATCAAGATCTATTAAATTGAGTATTTATCTTATTGTTGCATCATGGAAAAACATGACATTCTGTAAATGATTATCAGATTTGTAATTACTGAAGTGCAATACAAATTGTCTATTTTGTTTAGAATTTTGAGTTAAATTTTAAAAATTACCTGAATAATTAATATTTGAGTTTTGCTTAGTTATGTGCGTTCTTTGTTTTATTTTACTGTAAAAATGTACTAACGCACGTTAAATCCATTGTCTAATTAATATTTGAATTTTAAACATTTACTATAAAACTTTTCATTCTTTTCTGTATCTATCTAGAATGCATTTTAGTAGAGGGGAAAAACAGAAGTTGCTTTACCTTAACAATTAATTGAGGCCATTTAAGTTAATTGCAACTAAGTTGTTAGGCAATTGCACAAAAATATTATTGTAGACATTATATGAACTTCTGTATTTTATATTAAGCTCTTCACAATGCTATGCTACATATATAAAACTTTATTCTAGACTACATGAAATTGAAATAGAAGAGAGTGAGTTTCATGCAATTGACTTATAAAATATTCCTTGTGTTTGGATTGCCTAGAACTATAAAAGTAAGTTTCTCAAATGTGATTCTAAAAGTTGCTATTAGTAATATTTACAAGATTTGAAATAAAAGGATAGAAGACTGGAGGATGAAAAAGGAGTTGAAAACTTGTGTTTAAAACTTCACTGAGTCTTCATTTGCCACTTATTTGGCTTTTTATTTTTTATATTTATTAAGTAAGTATGACCATAACAATAACTGGCTTCAAACAGTGTTTACTTTACTAGATGCATTTTAAGACTTCTCTCTCAGTATTACCACAATTTTCAAAAGAAATGCAACACGAGATTTAATATTATTGCTGGAACTGTTAATTTAAACACACTTTTTATTCTTCATGCAGATTATCTTCACATTATCAATCTCCATATGCAAAGGATTATGAAAGCTTGTCAAGAGGATATTAGGATTATCTGTTTAATAACTATATTAACTATAGATGGTGCATGCGTCAACCAAGGCTGACGTGCAGTCTCAAGCTCCACCAAACACCACATCAAGTGTCCAGAAAAATAAGTATATTTATAATATTTCTACGTTAAGGTCTAACACAAATTCACAGATAATTAACAATGAGTGATTATGCTAAATTATCTATAAAATGCAACGAATGCAACAAGACAATGGAAAAGGCAGAATTCAGATGCATGTCATGCGGGGCGGAACAACACGACAAATGTGAAGTTAATAAAGAAGGGACAGAAACTTTAACTCCTAATAGAAGAAGCTTATGGAAATGCATGAAATGCAGGAACATCACCTTAAGAGAAAGAAAAGATATTTCTAAAACAAGCAAAGAAATAGAGGAGAAAATTAGAAATGTAAAATTAGCAGATCCAATACCCTCGATGGGAAAAATGGGACAGCCCATGAATACAATAGAACAGGAATTAGCTCAAACCATCTTAAATGAATTAAAAGATATCAAAGAATCGATACAAGTGTCAATACCTAGACCTAGACAAAAAGTATGAAGAAATAGTAGAAAAATTAAACTCAATAAAATTTAAACTCAATTAAACACAAAAGCAAATGGAGGACAAACAAAAAAAAAATTGGAGAACGAAAATAAATTACTTAGGGAGACAATGATGAATTTAGAGAGTAATATAAATAAAATAGAAACACAAATGTGAAAAAACAACTTAGAAATATCAGGTGTTCAAGAGAAAGATAATGAGAACCTACTAGACACAGTAACTAAACTTGCAGTAATATTAAAAGTAGAAAACACAATGGATAAGGTGAAAATAGTACATAGATTTGGAAGAGTCCAACAGAATAAAAGCAGACCTATAATTATGAAATTCGAAAACAGAAGAGACAGAGAAGAATGGCTGAAATCATATAAAGAGAGAAAACAAGTTACTAATGATGAATTATTCGACTACAAGAATAAAACAAGAATTTATGTAAACGAAGATTTAACTAGAACAAAGATAAATCTGTTTTGGCAGACAAAACAGGAGGCCCGATCAAAAGGGTTCAAAAGTTCATTTGGATTAAAAATCAGGAAATATTAATTAGGAAAAATGAATAGTCAAGAGTCATAAAAATTACAGTCAGAAGAATTAAAATCAACATAAATCAAATTTGTCAGATAAAAAAAATGGATAAAAATAATATAACAGGGTGTCTACAAAATCTGAATAAAAAAATTCCCTGATTTTTCCCTGATTTCACGAACAATTTCTTAAAAATTCCCTGATCATAAGAGAAAAATTCCCTGATTTTAACTACTTGGTAACTATTTACTATTTTATCTAAGTATAATAAAAGAATAAGCAAAAAATTCTATAAAAACAGTAATGATGAAATACTTAAAAAAAGAAGAGAGAAATAAAAAATTATAAATTAATGAGTTTACAATATCTTACCTTTTAAAAGATTTATTGCAACAATATACACAAAATTAAACTCAACGGAATTCAAGATTCATTGTAATGTACAGCATGATACTGGGTATTTAAATTTTTGAAAGCTTTATCGCAGCAATTTCATTTTCAATCATTTCAGATTCCTTTTGTGCTGCTTCTAAGATTTTAATTTTTTTGTCATTAAGCCTTTTCTGTTCAATTTCAGCCTCTCTTTTTCTTTTAACAGCTACTGCCAATTCTTGCTTTTCTTTCTTTTTTTGTTCCATTGCCTCGGAATACTTAGCTCTTGCATTTCTTACATCAAGGACCATCTTCTTAGTAATTTCAATAGTATTTATGCCACCTTTAGACAATACACTATCATAAATGGATCTTCTGGCAATGATAGTTTCTTCTTTGATATTCTGCTCTAAAGTATCTTTGTTTATAGAAAAACCTTTTTCTAAGCTTGCATTGCCATGCGACAATACCATGACTAACTGTATCACTGTCATAGCTTCAGGTGCTCCATTTTCTTCAGCAGATATCAAACTACACCAGAAATTATCAATATGTGCAGTCGATCTTTTATACATCTTTAACTTTGAGATATTTTCTGGCTGTGAACATATTTGTTTTAATTGATTCTTAGCTT